>JBBDGP010002656.1:0-310073 GCA_037952835.1 Lithobates septentrionalis | reverse complement strand
CACACAGAGCATCCATATGAAGGGGACCGAGCCTTCCCCCCCCTCGGGTTCTCTGAGCACACAGAGCATCCATATGAAGGGGGCTGAGCCCCCCCCCCCCCCGGGTCCTTTGAACACAAAGAGCATCCATATGAAGGGGGCTGAGCCTTCCCCCCTCAGGTTCTCTGAGCACACAGAGCATCCATATGAAGGGGGCTGAGCCTTCCCCCCTCGGGTTCTCTGAGCACACAGAGCATCCATATGAAGGGGGCTGAGCCTTCCCCCCTCACGTTCTCTAAACACACAGAGCATCCATATTAAGGGGGCCGAGCCTCGCCCCCCCCGGGGGTCCTCTGAACACACAGAGCATCCATATGAAGGTACCGAGCCTCTCCCTCCCCCCCCCCCGGGTCCTCTGAACACACAGACCATGCATATGAGGGGGGCAAGCCTCTCCCCCCCCCCCCCCGGGCCCTCTGAATACACAGAGCATCCATATAAAGGGACCGAGCCTCGCCCCCCCCTCCCCGGGTCCTCTGAACACACAGAGCATCCATATGAAGGGGGCCAAGCCACCCCCCCTCGGGTCCCCTGAGCACACAGAGCATCCATATGAAGGGGGCTGAGCCTTCCCCCCTCGGGTTCTGGAAACACACAGAGCATCCATATGAAGGAGGCCTCTGAACACACAGAGCATCCATATGAAGGTACCGAGCCTCTCTCCCCCCCCCCCCTCGGGTTCTCCGAGCACACAGAGCATCCATATGAATGGGCCGAGCCTCCCCCCCACCGGTCCTTTGAACACAAAGATCATCCATATGAACGGGGCCAAGCCTTCCCCCCCTCTGGTTCTCTGAGCACACAGAGCATCCATGTGAATGGGCCGAGCCCCCCCCCCCCCCCCCCGGGTCCTCTGGGCACACAGAGCATCCATATAAAGGGGGCTGAGCCTTCCCCCCTCGGGTTCTCTGAGCACACAGAGCATCCATATGAAGGGGGCTGAGCCTTCCCCCCTCGGGTCCTCTGAACACACAGAGCATCCATATGAAGGGGGCTGAGACTTCCCCCCTCGGGTCCCCTGAACACACAGAGCATCCATATGAAAGGGGTTGAGCCTTCCCCCCCTCGGGTTCTCTGAGCACACAGATCATCCATATGAAGGGGGCTGAGCCTTCCCCCCTCGGGTTCTCTAAACACAAGAGCATCCATATGAAGGGGGCTGAGCCTTCCCCCCTCAGGTTCTCTGAGCACACAGAGCATCCATATGAAGGGGGCTGAGCCTTCCCCCCTCGGGTTCTCTGAGCACACAGAGCATTCATATGAAGGGGGCTGAGCCTTCCCCCCTCAGGTTCTCTGAGCACACAGAGCATCCATATGAAGGGGGCTGAGCCTTCCCCCCTCAGGTTCTCTGAGCACACAGAGCATCCATATGAAGGGGGCTGAGCCTTCCCCCCTCGGGTTCTCTGAGCACACAGAGCATCCATATGAAGGGGGCTGAGCCTTCCCCCCCTCACGTTCTCTAAACACACAGAGCATCCATATGAAGGGGGCCGAGCCACGCCCCCCCCGGGGGTCCTCTGAACACACAGAGCATCCATGTGAAGGTACCGAGCCTCTCCCCCCCCGGGTCCTCTGAACACACAGACCATCCATATGAGGGGGGCGAGCCTCTCCCCCCTCTCGGGCCCTCTGAACACACAGAGCATCCATATAAAGGGACCGAGCCTCGCCCCCCCCTCCCCGGGTCCTCTGAACACACAGAGCATCCATATGAAGGGGGCCAAGCCCCCCCCCCTCGGGTCCTCTGAGCACACAGAGCATCCATATGAAGGGGCTGAGCCTTCCCCCCTCGGGTTCTCGAGACACACAGAGCACACAGAGCATCCATATGAAGGAGGCCGAGCCCCCCCCCCCCCCCCAGGGTCCTCTGAACACACAGAGCATCCATATAAAGGGGGCCGAGCCTCTCCCACCCCTCCGGGCCCTCTGAACACACAGAGCATCTATATAAAAGGGACCGAGCCTCCCCCCCCCCCCCCCCAGGTCCTCTGAACACACAGAGCATCCATATGAAGGGGGCCAAGCCTCCCCCCCTCGGGTCCTCTGAGCACACAAAGCATCCATATGAAGGGTGCTGATCCTTTCCCCCTTGGGTTCTCGAAACACACAGAGCATCCATATGAAGGGGGCCAAGCCTCCCCCCCTCGGGTCCTCTGAGCACACAAAGCATCCATATGAAGGGTGCTGATCCTTTCCCCCTTGGGTTCTCGAAACACACAGAGCATCCATATGAAGGGGGCCGAGCCCCCCCCCCCCCCGGGTCCTTTGAACACAGAGAGCATCCATATGAACAGGGCTGAGCCTTAACCCCCCTCGTGTTCTCTGAGCACACAGAGCATCCATATGAAGGGGGCTGAGCCTCCCCCCCCCCCCGGGTCCTTTGAACACAAAGAGCATCCATATGAAGGGGGCTGAGCCTTCCCCCCTCAGGTTCTCTGAGCACACAGCGCATCCATATGAAGGGGACTGAGCCTTCTCCCCTCAGGTTCTCTGAGCACACAGAGCATCCATATGAAGGGGACCGAGCCTTCCCCCCCCTCGGGTTCTCTGAGCACACAGAGCATCCATATGAAGGGGGCTGAGCCCCCCCCCCCCCCCCCGGGTCCTTTGAACACAAAGAGCATCCATATGAAGGGGGCCGAGCCTTCCCCCCCTCGGGTTCTCTGAGCACACAGAACATCCATATGAAGGGGGCTGAGCCTTCTCCCCTCGGGTTCTCTGAGCACACAGAGCATCCATATTAAGGGGACCGAGCCTTCCCCCCCCTCGGGTTCTCTGAGCACACAGAGCATCCATATTAAGGGGACCGAGCCTTCCCCCCCCCTCGGGTTCTCTGAGCACACAGAGCATCCATATGGAGGGGGCCGAGCCTTTCCCCCCCGTGTCCTCTGAACACACAGAGCATCCATATGGAGGGGGCTGAGCCTTTCCCCCCCTGTGTCCTCTGAACACACAGAGGATCCATATGAAGGGGGCCGAGCCTCCCCCCTCGGGTCCTCTGAACACACATTATAGCCCATTCCAGGTAGCAGCCAGCAATCCACAGCCTCCGCCATATGTTAATCTGTGTGTTCTATACGGGCAGGCCCCTGTAATTTATGCTCTCTTTCATAAATAAATGATACAGACAAAATTGTTCTTCTGTAAAACCTCTTAACGTTGAGATGTGGAGGGGCCCCAGTGGACAGGGGGTGGGGGGAGTGTGGTGCACGTAGGCACGCAGCAGCCGCCGCGGCCGGGGAGGTGCAGTGGCCGTAAAGGGCTATCGATGATTAAGATGGATGTTTTGGAGAGTAGCATTCAATGTGAGCGGAATAGAAAGTGCTGCAGCTGCTGCTGGCTGGCTCGGAGGTGAAGGACCAGGAGACGGCGCCATAGGGATGGATCTGTGCGGGGCATATTCAGAGCAGTGGTGAGGGTTGGCGTAGTGCAGCAACCTGTGGCAACCAATCAGCTTTTGTGTCGGACAATAAAGGCCCGTTATTATTATTATTATTATACAGGATTTATATAGCGCCAACAGTTTGCGCAGCACTTTACAATATAAAAAGAACAAAATAATAGGTTCTGTTAACTGTATGGGGTTAATATTAATGAAAATGTGTTGGGCTATCAATATAAAGTGCATAAATTAATAACAATTCATCAATCAAGTAAAACATCTGTATATATCAAAAATTGTAAAAAAAGAATGTGTTGAAAAAAAAATAATAAATAATCCAGTAGTCCATCAGAAAAAAAAAAGAGAAGTGTTCTTGTGCAAAAGTTAATTTATACTTGTGTAGCAACAAAAATCCATATTTCAGTGTTGATAGCAAAATCTTCACACCCAAAAGTGCACACCCAACAACCAGGATGTTCAACATTGGGCTCAGCTACTCTGAGTCCAAGATAGGGGTTTGGCTGCACTTCATCCCAGTATCCCCATGGGAAGAATGGATATCTGGAGCCAAAATTCCAGGATGGGTTACCTTACCATACAACCAGGATGTTCAACAGTGGGCTCAGCTACTCTGACCCCAAGATGGGGGTCTGGCTTCACTTTATCCTAGTATCCCCATGGGATGGATATTGGGAGCCAAGATTCCAGAATGGGTTACCATACAACCAGGATGTTCAACAGTGGGCTCAGCTACTCTGACCCCCAAGATGGTGGTCTGGCTGCCCTTTATCCCAGTATCCCCATGGGATGGATATTGGGAGCCAAGATTCCCGGAAGGTTTACCATACAACCAGGATGTTCAACAGTGGGCTCAGCTACTCTGACCCCAAGATGGGGGTCTGGCTGCACTTTATCCCAGTATCCCCATGGGACAGATGGATATCAGACAACAAGATCCCAGAATGGGTTACCTTACAACCAGGATGTTCAACATTGGGCTCAGTTACTCTGACTCGAAGATAAAGGTTTGGCGGCACTTTATCCCAGTATCCCCATGGGAAGGATGGATATCGAGAGCCAAGATTCCAGAACGGGTTACCATACAACCAGGCTGTTCAACAGTGGACTCAGCTACTCTGACCCCCAAGATGGTGGTCTGTCTGCACTTTATCTCAGTATCCCCATGGGATGGATGGATATCGGGAGCCAAGATTCCAGGACGGGTTACCATACAACCAGGATGTTCAACAGTGGGCTCAGCTACTCTGACCCCCAAGATGGTGCTCTGGCTGCACTTTATCCCAGTATCCCCATGGGTAGTATGGATATCAGGAGCCAAGATTCCAGAACGGGTTACCATACAACCAGAATGTTCAACAGTGGGCTCAGTTACTCTGACTCCAAGATAGAGGTTTGGATGCACTTTATCCCAGTATCCCCATGGGAAGGATGAATATCGGGAGCCAAGATTCCAGAATGGGTTAATGTACAGCCATGGTGGGCTCAACAAAAGGAAGAGACAAAAGGAGGAACTCATAGTGTAGTAATTCAATATACAGGCTTTTTAATGAAGATTAAAACTACTTACAAGAAGGCAGGAGTAAAATCCCATATAAAACAATCAATCACATGCAGACACCCCAGCGGGTGTGATAAACCACCACTGTAGCTCCTCCCGACTAGTTTCGCTCAAAAGAACACTATCAAAGGATAAAGGAGTATACATGGGGTTAAGGCCTGTCTATGGGGGTGACAACACTGCTGAGCGATTTTACTGCAAGCACGTTCACCAGCGTGCACGGAACTGCTAGTGCGCGCATTCCTGTGCAAACATGGCCATATACAGTATTAGCAACTATGTCAGGTCTTCTTAGCACATGCACATTTTTGTTCTGAAGTCTCCTTCGCAGCACAAGCCCACCTTTGCTCTGGATGGTGTCCTGACTACTTCCATGGGGATTCCACAGGTATTGTATGCCTTGAAAATGTATTCATACTCCTTGACATTTCCCACTTTTTGTCATGTTACAACTAAAAACGTAAATGTATTTTATTGGGATTTTATGTGATAGACCAACACAAAGTGGCACATAATTGTGAAGTGGAAGGAAAAATGATAAAAGGTTTTAATATGTAAAAATTGTGTGTGTGTGTGTGTGTGTGGGGGGGGGGGGGGGTTGTATTTACAGCTGCAAGTCTTTTTGGCGATGTCTCTACCAGCTTTGCACATCTAGAGAGTGACATTTTTGCCCATTCTTCTTTGCAAAATATCTCAAGCTCTGTCAGATTGGATGGAGAGCGTCTGTGAACAGCAATTTTCAAGTCTTGCCACAGATTCTCAATTGGATTTAGGTCTGGACTTTGACTGGGCCATTCTAGCACATGAATATGCTTTGATCTAAACCATTCCATTGTAGCTCTGGCTGTATGTTTAGGGTCGTTGTCCTGCTGGAAGGTGAACTTTTGCAGACTCAAACAGGTTTTCTTCTAAGATTGCCCTGTATTTGGCTCCATCCATCTTCCCATCAACTCTGACCAGCTTCCCTGTCCCTGCCAAAGAAAAGCATCCCCACAACATGATGCTGCCACCACCATGTTTCACGGTGGGGATGGTGTGTTCAGGGTGATGTGCAGTGTTAGTTTTCTGGCAGACAGCGTTTTGCTTTTAGGCCAAAAAGTTAAATTTTGGTCTCATCTGCCCAGAGTACCTTCTTCCACATGTTTGCTGTGTCCCCCACATGACTTCTCGCAAACTGGGACTTCTTATGGCTTTATTTCAACAATGGCTTTCTTTTTACCACTCTTCCATAAAGGTCAGATTTGTGGAGGGCACGACTAATAGTTGTCCTGTGGACAGATTCTCCCACCTGAGCTGTGGATCTCTGCAGCTCCTCCAGAGTTACCATGGGCGTCTTGGCTGCTTCTCTGATTAATGCTCTCCTTGTCCGGTCTGTCACTTTAGGTGGACGGCCATGTCTTGGTAGGTTTGCAGTTGTGCCATACTCTTTCCATTTTCGGATGATGGATTGAACAGTACTCTGTAAGATGTTCAAAGCTTGGGATATTTTTATATAACCTAACCCTGCTTTAAACTTCTCCACAACTTTATCCCTGACCTATCTGCTGTGTTCCTTGGCCTTCATGATTCTGTTTTTTCACTAAGGTTCCCATACAAACCTCTGAGGGCTTCACAGAGCAGCTGTATTTATATTGAGATTTAATTACACACAGGTGCACTCTATTTACTAATTAGGTGACTTCTGAAGGCAATTGGTTCCACTAGATTTTAGTTAAAGGTATCAGAGTAAAGGGGGCTGAATACAAATGTACGCCACACTTTTCGCATATTTACTTGTAAAAAATTGAAAACCATTTATCATTTTCCTTCCATTTCACAATTATGTGCCACTTTGTGTTGGTCTATCACATAAAATCCCAATTTTTAAAAAAAATTTGGTTGTAACATGACAAAATGTGGAAAATTTAAAGGGGTATGAATACTTTTTCAAGGCACTGTATGCATAGTCGCATTGGTCCAATGTAACTATATAAAAATTGCCATACCTAAACTTCAGCTTTAGGGCAGGGTGGCTGCACCACTCTAAGAAACAGTTTCTTCTACTGCTTTAAAAATGCACCAAACAGACCACTGTCTCAGATGCCCCAAGGGACGAACAGTAACTACTTGCCGACCTCATAACGTAAATATATGTTTTGACTTTGAAATGGTTTACCAGGGCTATGGCTGAAGCTATCAACCGTAACCCTGGTATTTTATTTTCAGCCGTCAATTCTGCCTCTCATAAAAGCAATCCGAGTAGTTGATTAACTGCTGGATTGCTTGTAAAAGCAACGGGAGGGGTTGACCCCCCTCCCGCCACGCGCCGGGTTTTCTTGGGCTTACCGGCGAGCCCGGGAAACGATTGACAGCTCACACGGCTGGTCACAGAGGTGAGGAGAGACCAGATCGTCCCTCCCCACCTCTATGATCTAGGAGGACCAGAGTGACGTTACGACGTCACTTCCAGGCTAGGGCGGAGTTAAACTATTTTTATATATATTTTTTAAAGCAAAAGATCAACATTTTTGCTTTCCTGTGGTCTTTATAGACCCAAGATCTCTCTATAAAGATGACCTGTCATCCTTTATTTAAAGCATGACATGTTAGGTATCTATTTACTCAGCGTAACATTATCTTTTATATTTTTGGGTTGCATATCGTGTTATTTTGCATTCAAATTCATTAAAGTGTATTACCGTAAAAAAAAAAAAAAGCTGCGCAAATACCAAAATTGCAACAATCGCCATTTTATCCTCTAGGCTCTCTGCTAAAATATATATATGTGTGTGTCTATATATATATATATATATATATATATATATATATATATATATATATATATATATATATATATATATATATATATATATATATGTTTGGGGTTCTAAGTAATTTTCTAGCAAAAAATATTGATTTTTACTTGTAAACATAATGTGCCAGAAAAGGCCTGGTCCCTTAAGCTGATAATGTCCACAAGACTGCAGGTTGGGCACCAGGGCTATAATGCCTTTACCAAAATCAAAAGATGCAAACTCATAGATAAATACAACTGATACAGTTTTAGTTGTGTATTGTCTGGAAGAGACTAGACATGACAGCTACTGTATATCATTATTTTTTACAGAATGGTAGAATCTGCAAGCCGATCTATTTCAATGCCAGCCCGAGGCGAAAGGAGCTCCTTTCCCTTCAAATTCTGTACATAGTAGACAGCGGTGTATACATGCTGACTGCTGCATAATGTCAAGTACAACTTTGCCACCTTAAGCGGGAAATTTGCGTTGCCGCCTCCATCACAGATCCCGAAAAACAATTCTGGTTTTCTTTCGTCCCTGGTAGGGACTATGTTGTTCTATACACCAATCAGCACAGCTGACGGTAGGTGCATAAAAGATTGACTTGCATGACTCTGCTTTTTACGCTAATATGAGCGCCAAACCTATGTACACTATGTTTTCAAAAGTATTGGGACGCTTGCCTTTACATGAACTTTAATGGCGTCTTAGTCCGTAGGGTTCAATATTGAGTTGGCCCACCCTTTGCAGCTATAACAGCTTCAACTCTTCTGTGAAGGCTGTCCACAAGGCTTCGGAGTGTGTCTATGGGAATGTTTGACCATTCTTCCAGAAGCGCCTGAGAAGTGAAGCGACAGAAAGGCTTGGCTCGCAGTCTCTGCTCTAATTCATCCCAAAGGTGTTTTATTGGGTTGAGGTCAGATTTAGGACTCTGTGTAGGTCAGTCAAGTTCTTCCAGCCCCAAACTCGCTCAGCCATTTCTTTATGGACCTTGCTTTGTGCATTGGTCCTTATCATTTGGTGGAGGGGGGATTATGGTGTGGGGTTGTTTTTCAGGGGTTGGACTTGGCCTCATAGTTCCAGTAAAGGAAACTCTTAAGGCATCAGCATACCAATCTATATCTTCTATCAATGTGCATAGTTTAGGGAAGTTGGCTCTTTCGAAATTCAGTGTTTTTGTATATACCTAATGTTTCCTATTTGTGTGATTTATACTGAAGCTAATTGACCTGTGATCGCTGTTTCCTAAAAGGCCCATTATTTCCACATCCGTGATCAGGTCTGTATAATTGGTAATCAGTAGGTATAGTAACGCTTTGTTTATAGTTGGTGCGTCTACCATCTGACCCATGAAATTGTCCTGCAAGACATTTAGGAACTGGAGAGCGGTTCCTTCCGCCCAGTCTATGTCTGGATAATTAAAATCAACCATTATGATGACACTTTCCATCCTTACTGCTAATCCAAATCGTGATAGGAGATCCGTCTCCACTTCCTCCCTCAGGTTAGGGGGCCTTTAGCATACTCCCAGTATTATTTTCCCCTTAGTTTCATCCCTTTGAAGCTCTACCCATAAGGATTCTACCTCCTCCCTAGCTCCTTTAGTTATGTCGTCTCTCACATTCACTTGTACATTATTCTTGATATACAGGCATACCCCTCTCCCTTTTTTACCCTCTCTATCCCTGTGATAAAGGGAATACCCATGAATGGTTGCCAGCCAATCATGAGAGCTGTTGAACCAAGTCTCTGAAATTCCCACAAAATCGAAAACCTTTTCGTACAACAGTATCTCTAGTTCTCCCATCTTGTCCGCCAGGCTCCTGGCATTGGTGAACATGCCAAGTAGTTTAGATCAGTCGCATACTGTCCTCTTATTGGGTGTTCCGAAATTGCAAAGAGGACTTGTTACTAAACTTACCTCGGGTTTATGTGCTTTAGTCAACCTACCACTAATGCCCCCCCAATACTACCCTCTGAAATATGTTCCGTGCTGACTATCTCTACCTCTGGACCCCCCCCCCCATCGCCTAGTTTAAAAGCCCCTCTAACTTTTCAGCCATTTTCACTCCCAGCAGATCTCCACCCTCCTCATTTAGGTGCAGTTCGTCCCTTCTATAGTACTGGTGACCCAGTTTTCCAGGAACCCAAACCCCTCCTTACTACACCAGCTCCTCAGCTACTTGTTTACTTCCCTAATCTCCCTCTGCTATTCTGATGTGGCTTGAGGTACTGGTAATATTTCTGAGAATTCTACCTTGGAGGTCCTTTTCCTCAATTTAGCTCCTAAGTCCCTAAAATCGTTCTTTAGGACACTCCATCTGCCTCTGACTTTGTCATTGGTGCCAACTTGCACCATGACAGTCGGGTCTTTCCCAGCCCCTCCCAGTAAGCTGTCCACCAGATCCGTGATGTGCCAAACCCGAGCGCCCGGTAGACAACATACAGTTCGGCACTTCAGGTCTTTGTTACAGATTGCCCTCTCTGTCCTTCTATGAATTGAGTCCCCCACCACCAGAATCTGTCTTTCCTTTCCCTTCTCTTCCCCCCCACTCTCACTGGAGGAGTTCTTCCCCTGGCAGCTAGGAGAGTCCCTCAGCTCCATCAGTGCTGGTCCCTGACTGGTTTCACCAATGTCACTCAATGGAGCGTACTTACTGGGATGTTCCAGCCCTGGATCGGGCTCCCTGGCACTTCCCCCTCTACCCCTCCTGACTGTCACCCATCTACTCTTTGCTAGTGCGTCCACCACTTTGTCTCCTCCCGCCTCTGTGCTGGCCCCTGCTGACACCTACCATGTACGTTCCTGGCTCTCCTTTAGTATGGAGGGTCTTCTCAGTGCTCACAGTTGCTTCCTCAGATTCAGAACCTGGGCTTCCAGGGAAACAATGTGCTTACATTTGCACAGCAGTATTTGCTCTCAATCAGATGATCAAGGAATGCATACATGCCACAAGATGTACACTGAGTCGCATCTCCACACCCGCCGGGCATCATATCTACTAATTTAATTGAGGATTGGGGATTATACCTTGTCCAAATTACCTAACAACTAGCTTCCTGACACTAATACTCAACAATACAATACACAGGTACTCAACAATACAAATACACATGCACTCACAGTCCATGTGTACTCCCAGCCCACATGTATTCGCAGTTTGGGGATGGCCCCTTTTTGTTCCAACATGACTGCACACCAGTGCACAAAGTAAGGTCCATAAAGACATGGATGAGCGAGTTTGGGGTAGAGGAACTTGACTCCTGACCTCAACCCAATAGAACATTTTAGGCTGAATTAGAGCGGAGACTGCAAGCCAGGCCTTCCCGTCCAACATCAATGCCTGACCTCACAAATGCGCTTCTGGAAGAATGGTCAAACATTCCCATAGACACACTCCTAAACCTTGTGGACGGCCTTCCCAGAAGAGTTGAAGCTATTATAGCTGCAAGGGGTGGAAAGGGTGGGCCAACTTAATAGTGAACCCTACAGACTAAGACTCGGATGCCAATAAAGTTTATGTGCGTGTAAAGGCAGGCGTCCCAATACGTTTGACAGCATAGTGAATTTTTTAACTTTCATCTCTATGCACTTCAAATCTGCCATCATATCTGCCCACCTTGCTCCCAGGCCACGCTTTCCGGCCACCTCACATCAGAGTACGGCAGCAAAGCGGCTCTCCTATGCTGGATCATGTACTAGACATGTGATCCAGCACTTCCGGGTAGGGGCCGCGCACAGGTGCGGGAGCCGTGCCAGCTATATTGTGATTGATTGCAGCGCAAGCCGTTCAGCGATGATTCAATGATTGACCACTGGCACCCGCTGATCGGTGAAGAGGATGACAGGAGAGAGCTCTATGAATGTAAACAATAAAGAATACAGAGCTCTGTCTTGTCAGCAGGGATGTGCCGGTTTTGGTTTCCCTGCAAAGCAGGGAATAAGAACTGGCACATCCCTTAATGAAAGCACCTCATAGTACACACACACAAACACTGGTTAGACACACATTTAACCCTTTGATTGCCCCTGCTGTTAACCCCTTCCCAGCCAGTGTCAGTACAGTGACAGTGTATATTTTCAGCACTGATCACTGTATTACTGTCACTATTTCCACAATGTGTCAGTTAGTGTCAGACTTCCCGCCATAATATCACAGACTGCCCACCATAATATCACAGATTGCCCACCATAATATCACAGACTGCCCGCCATAATATCACAGACTGCCCGCCATAATATCACAGACTGCCCGCCATAATATCACAGACTGCCCGCCATAATATCACAGACTGCCCACCATAATACCACAGACTGCCCACCATAATACCACAGACTGCCCGCCATAATATCACAGACTGCCCACCATAATATCACAGACTGCCCGCCATAATATCACAGACTGCCCACCATAATATCACAGACTGCCCGCCATAATATCACAGACTGCCCACCATAATATCACAGACTGCCCGCCATAATATCACAGACTGCCCGCCATATCACAGATTGCCCACCATAATATCACCGTCCTGCTATAAGTCACTGATCATCACAATTACTAGTTTAAAAATAAATATTCCAGTATCTACTGTAAGGGTAGGCAACCTCGGCCCTCCAGCTGTGGTGAAACTACAAATCCCATCATGCCTCTGCCAGAAGTAGTCTTGTCTGTGATTGTCAGGGTCTTGCAATGTCTCATGGGACTTGTAGTTTCACTACAGCTGGAGGGCCGAGGTTGCCTACCCCTGATCTACTGTATACCATAGTTAGTAGACGCTAGAACGTTTGTGCAAACCAATCAATATATGATTATTGTGATTTTTTTTTTTTTTTACCAAAAATATGTAGCAGAATACATATTGGCCTAAATTTATGAAGACATTTAATTTTTTTTTTTATTGGATATGTTTCATAGCAGAAAAGTAAAAAATATTGGGGTTTTTTTTTTTCTTTTTTTAAATTTTTGGTCTTTTTTTCTTTTTTTTGTTTATAGCGCAAAAAAAACAAAAAAAAAAAACAGTGGGGATCAAATACCACCAAAAGAAAGCTCTATTTGTGTGAAAAAAAATATATAAATGTAATTTGTGTACAGCGTTGCATGACCACGCAATTGTCAGTTTAAAAAAAAAAAATGAAAAATGTGATTTTCCCAATAATTTATCATGGTCTCCATGATTGGAGTGAATGACAAATGGGGCTTATTATTCTCTGCTACAAGTTGTCCTGCTTTTCTGTCTTAGTAGGTCAGGAGGTAAGCACCAGAGCGTGTGTATTACTTTAAATATTTTGCCAGGTAAACAAGAATTCCTGTACACTGGAAATGTTTGCACAGAGCTTTACCTGTTTGGATGGAGTTGCCCCTTCAAAGCAATTAGAGAGGAGCCGATACATAAAGCTTTGGAATGTCGGGTTGTATTGTGATTTATTGCCTTTCCTCCCACAAAAAAAAAAAAAGACATTACATATGTAGAATATTGTGCGGAGCTGCAGAGTCAGCACAGTTGTTATTCTTTTATCTCCACCATTTTTTTTTTCCATACGCGTGTCAAAACCCTTGTTTGTCATGTGAAACAGAATGAATTCTGGGAATCCTGTGTATATAATCCCATTTCGGGGGGTGTACTGTCCTCCTTTGATTGGTTCTTCCACTCTGAACAGATAACCGTGGCATGCAAAGTCCAATAGGAGCACCAGATCAATTAACTTGGAGGCCCAAAAAACTCTTCATTTTGGTGTTTGTTCAACAAGACAGTATCAACTATCCAGCGTGATTTGAGGACTCAAAAGGTGGTGCTCTTCTTCAGGGCTCAAATATTTGTATATATTTGGAGGACTCAAAATGGCTGAATCGCTACAAGTCATTTTTTTTTTTTAAAGAAAAGACCAAAAATGGCCAGGAGCAAGAAAGCAGCAGCTTGGTGGAAACCTCAGAGCGCCCACAGAACAAGTTGGACGTTTTATACCATCTTGTTGAACGAACACCTATAATAAAACCTTAGTTCATTGGTCTGACTTTGAATATGTGGATTCCAAACTTCGAGTCCCCCAGTTCAAGGGATACCCTGTATATGTTTAAGAGCAGCCTCACCAGAGGCATGGTGTCCCATTAGATTTTTTTTTTTTTACTTTCTCTAATTTTTTTGGACTTCTAGTTCATTGGCCTGGCGCCCTTATTGGACTTTGTCCACGTGGATTCTAAACATCAAGTCCCTAGTTCAAGGGATTTCCTGTCGTGCCTTAAAGAGCAGCAATTGCGCCCAATATCAATTTGTTTGACCTGCTCTATTTTTTTTGGACTATTAGTTCATAAGTCTGGTGCTCTTCTTGGACTTTTGGACTTTGCCCACATGGATTCCAAACTTCAGATCCCCAGTTTAAGGGGTACTCTGTTTGCCTTTAAGAGGAGCCAGTGGGCCCCATATCAATTTGTTTGACCTTCTCTAAGTTTTTGGACCCTTGGTTTATTAGTCTGGTGCTCTTGTTGGACTGTGCCCACGTGGATTCCAAACTTCGGGTCCCCAATTCAAGGAATATCCTATTTGGCTTTAAGAGCAGCCATTGGGCTTCATGTCAATTTGTTTGGACTCTAAGTTCATTAGTCTGGTGCTCTTGTTGCACTTTGCCCAAGGAGATTCTAAACTTTGAGTCCCTAGTTGTTTGCCTTTAAGAGCAGTCATTGGGGCCCATATAAATTTCTTTGATCCTCTGTAAATTTTTGGACACTTATTTCATTGGTCCGGTGCTCGTACTGGACTCTACCTATGTGAATTCCAAACTCGGTGTCCTCCAGTTCAAGGATACCCTGTTTGTCTTTAAGAGCTGCCATTGTACCCCATATGAATTTGTTCAACCTCCTCTAATTTTTCCAACTCTTATGCCGCATACACACGGTCGGACTTTTTGGCTACAAAAGTCAGACAGCCTGTCCGACAGACTTTTGACGGACTTTTGTCAGACTTTTGACGGACTTTTGGCGGACTTGCGGCAGACTTGCGGCAGACTTTCTTACGAACGGACTTGCCTACATACGATCACACAAAAGTCCGATGGATTCGTACGTGATGACGTACACCGGACTAAAATAAGGAAGTTGATAGTCAGTAGCCAATAGCTGCCCTAGCGTGGGTTTTTGTCCGTCGGACTAGCATACAGACGAGCGGATTTCTGGGTCCGGCGGAGTTACGACGTAAAGATTTGAAGCATGTTTCAAATCTAAAGTCCGTCAGATTTGCGGCTGGAAAAGTCCGCTGAAAGTCCGGGGAAGCCCACACACGATCGGATTGTCAGCCAGGTTTAGTCCGTCAGCGTCCGTCGGACTTTTGTTGACGAAAAGTCCGACCGTGTGTACGCGGCATGGTGCTCTTATTGGACTTTGCCTAAGTGGATTGCAACCTTTGGGTGCCCCAGTTCAAGAGATACTCTGTCTATGTTTAAGAGCACCCATTTAGCCCCATGTGAAATTGTTCGACCTTCTCAAATTTTTTTGGACTTTTAGCTGGTGGACTTATTGGACTTTGCATGTGTGGATTCCAAACTTTGGTCCCCCAGTCCTAGGTATATTCTGTCTCTGTTTAAGAGCAGCCTCACCTAAGATATTGTGCCCCATATGATTTTTTTGACCTTCTCTAAGTTTTTGGACTTCTAGTGCTTTGGTCAGGCACTCTAGTTGGACTTTTCCTACATGCATTCAAACTTCGAGTCCCCAGTTCAAGGTAAACCCTGTTTGCCTTTAAGAGCAGCCAGTGGGCCCCATATCAATTTGTTTGACCTTCTCTAAGTTTTTGGACCCTTGGTTTATTAGTCTGGTGCTCTTGTTGGACTTTGCCCATGTGGATTTCAAATATTGGGTCCTCAATTCAAGGAATATCCTATTTGTCTTTAAGAGCAGCCATTGCACCACAAATCAATTTATTTGACCTTCTATAATTTTTTGGTCTCTTAATTAATTGGTCAGGAGCTCTTATTGGACCTTTCCCACTCACTTTCCAAACTTCGAGACCCTAGTTCAAGGGATACTTTGTTTGCTTTAAAGGGCAGCCTTTGGACCTCATATGATCTTGTTTGCCAATGACCACCAATGTTAGAAACATTCCTCCCACTGATCACCAATGTAAGGAGTATTCTTCCCACTGATCACCAATGTAAGGAGTATTCTTCTCACTGATCACCAATGTAAGGAGCATTCTTCCCACTGATCTCCAATGTAAGGAAAATTCTTCCCACTGATCACCAATGTAAGGGACATTCTTCCCACTGATCACCAATGTAAGGGACATTCTTCCCACTGATCATCAATGTAAGGAACATTCTTCCCACTGATCACCAATGTAAGGAACATTCTTCCCACTGATCACCAATGTAAGGAACATTCTTCCCACTGATCACCAATGTAAGGGACATTCTTCCCACTGATCACCAATGTAAGGAGCATTCTTCTCACTGATCACCAATGTAAGGAGCATTCTTCTCACTGATCACCAATGTAAGGAACATTCTTCCCACTGATCACCAATGTAAGGGGCATTCTTCCCACTGATCACCAATGTAAGGGGCATTCTTCCCACTGATCACCAATGTAAGGGGCATTCTTCCCACTGATCACCAATGTAAGGAACATTCTTCCCACTGATCACCAATGTAAGGAACATTCTTCCCACTGATCACCAATGTAAGGAACATTCTTCCCACTGATCACCAATGTAAGGAGCATTCTTCCCACTGATCACCAATGTAAGTGACATTCTTCCCACTGATCACCAATGTAAGGAACATTCTTCCCACTGATCACCAATGTAAGGAACATTCTTCCCACCGATCACCAATGTAAGGAACATTCTTCCCAATTTTTCTTTATTAAAAGTCTTGCAATCAATAAGCATAAAATCACTATAATATACATAAATATATACATATTTACATAAATGAAAATAAATATAGCAAATCTGCTCTCAAACAAAAAATGACTTTACAGCAAAAACAGAACTCATCATGAACATATCATTATTGGGGATAATCTCACTATAACTCACACCAATACACCAGACATCTAAACTATGAGGTCAAGAAACAAACCCGTACCCATTATGCATGCAGCCCTTCTTCAAAAAGAAGATACTAACCAACAAAAGCTAAGGGAGTGAAAGAAACAGAAAAAGAAAAGAGCTCCTCACCCAGAGATGGGCAGTTCACCAAAGGCAGGTCTGATATTCCTCCACGCCCTTTTCCAGACCGCCCGAGGCTCCCTGCCTTTCTCAAGACCCCGAATTTTCCCAACCTCACCCAGAATATCGTGCGCCACCACCTCAACAGAGAGGACTTTTTTCCGCAGGGTAATCTGGCACCGTGCATTCCATGTGAAGTAACGGACAACAATACTAACTAAAAACAGTGTATCCAAATCAAAATCCCAGCGAGTCGGGAATGCCCCGTACACCCACTCCGCATAACTCATGCGATAGAAAAAGGGGATGCCTAGAGCCCTCCCCACCCTTTTATACACCTCTATGTTAAAGGGACACTGCAGCAAAAAGTGGTCCATAGACTCCACTTTACCAACACACTCCGCTCTAGGACATTCCCGATCATCCACAGGGCGATGCTTCAAGTTCCCTCTGACATAGAGCCTTCCATGGAAAGCGAGCCAGGCTTGATCCCTAAACTTCAAGGGGATTCTTTCTAAATTGATTAAACGCAACCCCTCCCTCATTACAGAGCCTGGGCAATCCCTTAAGGCCAGTGACACACTGAAAGCAGAGCTCAAAATCCTCTTCTCCAGAAGCTTCCTGGGGAGGGACTTGATATCCTCCACTGTCACCTGCCACTGCCGAAGTATTTTCAGACACGGGGCAACATAAGCCGGGAGCTTGCCATGTCGGACTCTCAGACTTTTCACTGGCCCGCCATCTTCCCAGCATCGCAGAAAAGGCCTAAAACAAGATTGAAAAATGCCCACCCATCCCGGCGGGTTCTCTGCTAGCATGTTACCAAGATTGTACTTTAAAAAGAGCAGAGAAAAGAAAACTATTGGGTTGACCATTCCTAGGCCACCCTCCCGCCTAGACAGGTAAGTTACATTGCGTTTGATCAGGTTCAGCCTACTTCCCCATAACAGTTGGAAAAAACAGCTGTACACCCTTGCATAGAGAGATGCTGGCAAGATACAGACGAAGCTGACATATAAAAAGATTGGGACCAGGTACGTTTTGATCAAGTCAACCCTCTCCCTCAAGGAAAGCTTCCATTTCTTCCAGCTTGCTACTTTGGCATTGGCACACACCAACCTGCTTTCCCAATTTCGATGACCATAGTCACCAGGACCAAATTGGATGCCCAACACTTTAATTTCCTGCTGGGGCTCTGGGAAGGCATCCGGAAGTTCGAAGCTTTCACCCTCCTCACCCATCCAGAAAACTTCACTCTTTTCATGGTTGACTTTAGAACCAGAAGCCTCCGTGTACTGCTCTATCATAGAGACCACCTCCTGTGCCTCCTCTGTCCCAGAGACAATAACAGACACATCATCGGCATAGGCCACGACCTTCAGAGGCGGCACACCAGCAATGCCCAAAGGCGCCCCGCACAAAGATCCACTCTCTAGCCTTCTTATGAAGGGGTCGATTGCGAATACATATAACAGGGGGCTCAGAGGACATCCCTGGCGCACACCAGAGCCAACCTCAAAAGGCCGTCCAACCCAACCATTAACCAGTGGGAAGCTCTCAGCCCCTCTATATAATGTCTTCAGCCAATCTATAAACCTCCCCTGCAGGCCGTATCTACCAAGTAGCAAATACAGGTACTCGTGATTGACTCTATCAAAAGCCTTCGCCTGATCCAATGCCAGCAAGTACTTTCTCCATCCAGCAGCCCTGCATCGTTCCAAAGCCTCCCGGACAGCTAAAACCGCTGAAAAGGTACTTCTACCTTGGACCGAGCAGTGCTGATGACTGGACAACAAATCGCCTGCTACTGACGACAAGCGCCAAAAAAGAATCTTCGCCAGGATCTTTCTATCAACATTGAGAAGACTGATGGGGCGCCAGTTCTCAATCATTGAGGGGTCCTTACCTTTTGACAGAAGAATCACAGCGGATTGCCTCATGGAGGGAGGGAGCGAACCCTCTTCTAGACAGCTGTTA
Organism: Lithobates septentrionalis; assembly: GCA_037952835.1. Taxonomy (NCBI): domain Eukaryota; kingdom Metazoa; phylum Chordata; class Amphibia; order Anura; family Ranidae; genus Lithobates; species Lithobates septentrionalis. Next base: position 291,154 of record JBBDGP010002656.1, on the reverse strand, counting down.
TAAACCTCTGCTAAAAAGGGAGCCAGAATGGACTTAAAACACTTGTAGAATTCAGCTGTCAACCCATCTGGCCCAGGCGATTTTTTGGTAGCCAGCTTCTCTATAGCATGAACTACCTCATCCACTGAAATTGGTTCTGTCAAATCCATCAAAGGCAATGTACCATTTCCCAATCCTGGAGTAGAATCCAGAAAGCTTTCCATCCTGTCCCGACAAAGGTCCTTTCTTCCCAGAAGGTCTGCGTAATATGATCTGAAGATCTCCAGGATCCCTGATCTGGACTTCACCAGGGAACCCGTACTATCCCTCAGGCCTATGACCGTCTTAACTGCTATGCCTTGCTTACAGTTCTGGTAAGGATCAGGCGAGTGGTATTTTCCATAATCCCTCTCCAGAACCAAGGAGGCATGCCGGTCGTATTGACACTTCCTAAGAAGAAACTTCACCTCAGAGATCTCCCCTGGATCTCCTCTATACGAGACAAGACGATCAAGCTTCCTCCGCAAATGCTGGTAGGCAATGTACATACCAAGCTGCTTCTTCTTACTTACGGCCTTGAAAAGTCCAATTGCCCTTTGTTTCACAAGCTCCCACCACTCTGACTTACTGCTGCAAAAGTCCAGAATAGAAACCTGTGCCTGAAAAAAATCCTCAAAGGATTGTCTTACCTCTACATCTTCCAGGAGAGTCAAATTCAGTTTCCAGGTACCCCTTCCCCTGGGTGGAGTGTCCGAGGCATTCAGAGTCACAGACAGCATACAGTGGTCAGAGAACTCCACCGCCCTCAACTCAGGAGCCGAGAAAGCAGAGTTCTCCTTTAAAAAAAACCTATCTATCCTACTCTGACTATTCCCTCTCTGAAATGTGAATCCTGTGCTGCCGGGGCAGTGCTTAATATGCACATCTACCAGGCCTGCTTGTCTCACCATATCTCTAAGAAAAACGCTATCATAACCCAGCCTGTCTATGGAGCCTCTCCTGTCTTCAGGCCTAATTATGGTGTTAAAATCACCTCCAAAGACAACCTGCTGGGACGTAAAAAGGAAGGGCTTGATCTCTGTGAGGAGGCATTTCCTGCCCCATTTTGACTGCGGTCCATAGATATTGATCAGGCGCAGGTCCTGCCCCCTAACAGAGACGTCTAAGACCATGCATCTCCCCATTTCTACCTCAATTACCCGCCGGCACGTTACCATATCGGTTTTAAAAAGGACCGCAACTCCGCTGCAGGGCTCAGCCGCAAGAGACCAAAAGGAGGGACCGCATCTCCACTCCCGTTTTGCTAGATGGACATCGGCCAAAGTATTGAGCCAGGTCTCTTGCAAAAATAAAATCTCGGCATCAAACTCGCTGAGCAAAAATAAGGCAATATCACGAGCTCTTGCAGATTTAATGCTGGCGACATTAATGGTCGCCACCTTTATCGGAGTGGGAACTGCCATCAGGATGATTGGGGTAGTCGTTTCTTAACCTTTGTCACACTCTCATCACCCGAAACAGCTCTCTTAAGACTACGTGACTCCCCCTCATCCATGGATGATAAAGAGAAAGATATATCAGACATCTCATCACCCGACAAAACTGAAAAAGTATTACCAAGAGGAACCCCTCCTGGGTCCGACTCTGAGGAAGAAATGACCACTTTACTTGTCTTCCTCTTCTTCTTTTTCTTCCTCCTAAACTTCTCCCACCCCTCATCATCTGAATCCCCCTCAACAGAGGGTGAGACATGGGATATGGACACCTTTCCCTCAACCCCTCCCCCATCCAACACCCTCACAGGCCCCTGACCACGTTTACGCTGCCGAGGGACAGGGACTGGAGGCTGAGATGGAAGATCCGCCAAACCTGCCCCCCCAGCAGCTTCTGCCAGTCTGGAGGATCTACGTACAGAAGGATTAGGGACCACCACATGGGGGACAGACTCAGGGACCACATTACTGGGGGAAACAGAATCCAAAGCAACAGATGTAACAGACACAGGAGGGACAGACTCAGGGACCACATCACTAGGGGAAACAGAATCTGGAACAGATGTAACAGAAACAGGAGGGACAATAACAGTTTTAGCGGCCTCATCCTCTTTATCAAGCCTCTGTAGCTCAGCCGCCAATCCTGGCAAGTTATGTAATGCCTCCGGGCACTGGCTATAAGGATGACCGAGCTTCTGGCACAAATTGCACCGAATTTCGGTACAATCTTTGGCCAAATGGCCCAAATCCTGGCATAGTGAGCATTTCTTACGGGTACAGGTGGATGCAAAATGGCCTTTGTCTCCACATTTATTACAGACCTTAGGCTGACCCTGGTAAAAAATAGTCAGCCTATCCCTCCCCAGAAAAGCTGAACAGGGAAGGTGTTGAACTACATTGCCCAGCATGCCCAATTTTAGTGACACTGTCCAGGCCCCTGTCCATATCCCATGTTCATCCAGGACCTTCCGCAGTGGAGCGAGGACCTCACCATATCGGCGTAGCCATACTATCAAATCAGCCTCTGGTATGGATTCGTTACGCACCAGGATCGTCACCGACTTTATCAGAGGCTGCCTGGAAATCACCTTTGGCACCAAACCACTCCACTGCGGAAGGCCCTTGCACCTCCTATATCGCTCCCAAAATAAATCCAGACCCTCAGGCTTTACAAAGGACAAATCAAATTCATAACTCCCCACTGGGCAAATCAAAGCAAAGATATCCAAGGCTTTAAACCCCATTTCCAGAACCAACTCAGCCACCCTCCCCCTTACTGGTGGGGTCCCCTCCCCCTCCCACTTCAACTGAACCACATTCCTTCTCCTGTACCCACCAACCATCCCACCACCAAGCCCCCCCAAATTGTGACTAGTATTTACAAAATTCCCTCCACCCTCCTTTGTGCGACTCCCCAGAACAGATGCATAACTCCCCATATTCTTCCTTGCAGAGGATCCATCTGTGCGATTAGAAACATCTAAAACAACTTTGGCAGATAACGATTGCACAGATTTGAGATTGGATTGCACACCTGAAGAATCTTTCCCCTGCTGAGCAGAAGAAATGTCATTTTTACCTATAGCAGCCACATTAACCCCTTCACCACCACCACCCACCACCAACACATCCTTTGCTTTATCAGTAATATTGCTGTCATTATTTTCTGTCACATTCATAGTTCCTGCTGTGTCCTCACTCACTGCTGTCCCCATACACACATCACCTCCAGGCAGACTCTTTTCCTCCATCAGGACAGGACTATCAGCTGAGCAGAGTGAAGGTTGTTCCAATACAGCAACAGGTGAATCATTGCAGGAGACTTCCATGGCTGTCTCCACTTCACATGCTGCACTATGCTGATCCCCTCCCCCACCTGCATCAATCAGCCCAGGTGAAGGTGAAACAGTCTCTTTGGAGCTGGCAGCCATCTTGCTTGTAGAACTACAGGTCTCAGCAGTAGCAGCAAAATCCATGTCCGGGGTGTATGATGTAGATCCATCCACATTGCTCTGGTGAGCTAATAACACCTCTGCCAGGGGTTTTCCCTCCATGTCTGCAGAAGGTTTCTCCACAGCAGAGACTCCAACAGGCAGCGGTTTGCAGAGCTTCTTCCCTTCCTGTTCCTCAGCCGGGACACCATCCACTACAGCCGGGACACCATCCACCACAGCCGGGACACCATCCACCACAGCCGGGACACCATCCACCACAGCCGGGACACCATCCACCACAGCCGGGACACCATCCACCACAGCCGGGACACCATCCACCACAGCCGGGACACCATCCACCACAGCCGGGACACCATCCACCACAGCCGGGACACCATCCACCACAGCCGGGACACCATCCACCACAGCCGGGACACCATCCACCACAGCCGGGACACCATCCACCACAGCCGGGACATCATCCACCACAGCCGGGACATCATCCACCACAGCCGGGACACCATCCACCACAGCCGGGACACCATCCACCACAGCCGGGACAACATCCACCACAGCCGGGACACCATCCACCACAGCCGGGACACCATCCACCACAGCCGGGACACCATCCACCACAGCCGGGACACCATCCACCACAGCCGGGACACCATCCACCACAGCCGGGACACCATCCACCACAGCCGGGACAACATCCACTACAGCCGGGACACCATCCACTACAGCCGGGACACCATCCACCACAGCCGGGACACCATCCACCACAGCCGGTGGGGCAGACATGTTGGAAGGAGGTAGCATGGTGCACTGGGATTTTTCCACCAGTGCTGGCTCTGCCGGTCTGTAACCCCTCTGCTCATCCTCTGGGACTTCACCAACAGACCTGTCTGCCCTTAGGGGTGACTCCATCTGTTGGATGAAGTTTAGGGTGCCATATTCATTCTCAACCCCCTGGCTGGTTGCCGCTGGCGATTCCCCAGCCTGACATGGGGGGAGAGGTGCAGAGGCAGATGAAGCCAGGTTGTCTGTTACCTGCGGCTGCTGATCCACAGAACTCACCAATGTCTGGCTGGCAAATCTTCTGTCATTTTTAAACTTTTCCGCAAAACCTCCACTTTTATCTTTTAATTTCTCCAAAAATAAAGATTGTTTCTTTACCTCCTCTTCCATTTGCTGTAGCTCTGGCTTCATGGCCAAACGATTCTTACTCCAGGCCTGGAAATACTTGGTCCTGAAGTTTTTATGTTCAGCTTTTAAACATTTCAGTTTCTCCTCAGCTCTTCCAATTGCTCGAAAGCGATCAATAATCTTCTGTCTGTAGACATCCACATTCTCACCAGGGCCTGGACCCACAGTCAGATCCTCCACCTCCTCCTCACTAGGCCCCGTGTCATCAGGGGGATCTCTCCCTGGGCCTCCCCCAGGATCAGGCATTATTCCTGGGCCAAGCTAACAGGCAAGGCCCAGGCTTGAAAAAAGGCTGGTTCTCACAGAGAGCTCCTTAGGTGTGTCCTCCTCCTCCTTCCCACTGACCACCAATGTAAGGAACATTCTTCCCACTGATCACCAATGTAAGGAACATTCTTCTCACTGATCACCAATGTAAGGAACATTCTTCCCACTGATCACCAATGTAAGGAACATTCTTCCCACTGATCACCAATGTAAGGAACATTCTTCCCACTGATCACCAATGTAAGGAACATTCTTCCCACTGATCACCAATGTAAGGAACATTCTTCCCACTGATCACCAATGTAAGGAACATTCTTCCCACTGATCACCAATGTAAGGAATGATCTTCCCACTGATCACCAATGTAAGGAACATTCTTCTCACTGATCACCAATGTAAGGGACATTCTTCCCACTGATCACCAATGTAAGGGACATTCTTCTCACTGATCACCAATGTAAGGAACATTCTTCTCACTGATCACCAATGTAAGGAACATTCTTCCCACTGATCACCAATGTAAGGAACATTCTTCCCACTGATCACCAATGTAAGGAACATTCTTCTCACTGATCACCAATGTAAGGAACATTCTTCCCACTGATCACCAATGTAAGGAATGATCTTCCCACTGATCACCAATGTAAGGAACATTCTTCCCACTGATCACCAATGTAAGGCACATTCTTCCCACTGATCACCAATGTAAGGAACATTCTTCCCACTGATCACCAATGTAAGGAACATTCTTCTCACTGATCACCAATGTAAGGAGCATTCTTCTCACTGATCACCAATGTAAGGGACATTCTTCCCACTGATCACCAATGTAAGGAACATTCTTCCCACTGATCACCAATGTAAGGAACATTCTTCTCACTGATCACCAATGTAAGGAACATTCTTCCCACTGATCACCAATGTAAGGAATGATCTTCCCACTGATCACCAATGTAAGGAACATTCTTCTCACTGATCACCAATGTAAGGAACATTCTTCTCACTGATCACCAATGTAAGGAACATTCTTCTCACTGATCACCAATGTAAGGAACATTCTTCCCACTGATCACCAATGTAAGGAGCATTCTTCTCACTGATCACCAATGTAAGGAACATTCTTCTCACTGATCACCAATGTAAGGAACATTCTTCCCACCGATCACCAATGTAAGGAGCATTCTTCCCACTGATCACCAATGTAAGGAACATTCTACCCACTGATCATCAATGTAAGGAATGATCTTCCCACTGATCACCAATGTAAGGCACATTCTTCCCACTGATCACCAATGTAAGGAACATTCTTCCCACTGATCACCAATGTAAGGGACATTCTTCCCACTGATCACCAATGTAAGGAACATTCTTCCCACTGATCACCAATGTAAGGGACATTCTTCCCACTGATCACCAATGTAAGGAACATTCTTCCCACTGATCACCAATGTAAGGAACATTCTTCCCACTGATCACCAATGTAAGGAACATTCTTCTCACTGATCACCAATGTAAGGAGCATTCTTCTCACTGATCACCAATGTAAGGGACATTCTTCCCACTGATCACCAATGTAAGGAACATTCTTCCCACTGATCACCAATGTAAGGAACATTCTTCTCACTGATCACCAATGTAAGGAACATTCTTCCCACTGATCACCAATGTAAGGAATGATCTTCCCACTGATCACCAATGTAAGGAACATTCTTCTCACTGATCACCAATGTAAGGGACATTCTTCCCACTGATCACCAATGTAAGGGACATTCTTCCCACTGATCACCAATGTAAGGGACATTCTTCTCACTGATCACCAATGTAAGGAACATTCTTCTCACTGATCACCAATGTAAGGAACATTCTTCCCACTGATCACCAATGTAAGGAGCATTCTTCTCACTGATCACCAATGTAAGGAACATTCTTCCCACTGATCACCAATGTAAGGAGCATTCTTCTCACTGATCACCAATGTAAGGAACATTCTTCCCACTGATCACCAATGTAAGGAGCATTCTTCCCACTGATCACCAATGTAAGGAACATTCTACCCACTGATCATCAATGTAAGGAATGATCTTCCCACTGATCACCAATGTAAGGCACATTCTTCTCACTGATCACCAATGTAAGGGACATTCTTCTCACTGATCACCAATGTAAGGAACATTCTTCCCACTGATCACCAATGTAAGGAGCATTCTTCTCACTGATCACCAATGTAAGGAACATTCTTCTCACTGATCACCAATGTAAGGAACATTCTTCCCACCGATCACCAATGTAAGGAGCATTCTTCCCACTGATCACCAATGTAAGGAACATTCTACCCACTGATCATCAATGTAAGGAATGATCTTCCCACTGATCACCAATGTAAGGCACATTCTTCCCACTGATCACCAATGTAAGGAACATTCTTCCCACTGATCACCAATGTAAGGGACATTCTTCCCACTGATCACCAATGTAAGGAACATTCTTCCCACTGATCACCAATGTAAGGGACATTCTTCCCACTGATCACCAATGTAAGGAACATTCTTCCCACTGATCACCAATGTAAGGAACATTCTTCCCACTGATCACCAATGTAAGGAACATTCTTCTCACTGATCACCAATGTAAGGAGCATTCTTCTCACTGATCACCAATGTAAGGGACATTCTTCCCACTGATCACCAATGTAAGGAACATTCTTCCCACTGATCACCAATGTAAGGAACATTCTTCTCACTGATCACCAATGTAAGGAACATTCTTCCCACTGATCACCAATGTAAGGAATGATCTTCCCACTGATCACCAATGTAAGGAACATTCTTCTCACTGATCACCAATGTAAGGGACATTCTTCCCACTGATCACCAATGTAAGGGACATTCTTCCCACTGATCACCAATGTAAGGGACATTCTTCTCACTGATCACCAATGTAAGGAACATTCTTCTCACTGATCACCAATGTAAGGAACATTCTTCCCACTGATCACCAATGTAAGGAGCATTCTTCTCACTGATCACCAATGTAAGGAACATTCTTCCCACTGATCACCAATGTAAGGAGCATTCTTCTCACTGATCACCAATGTAAGGAACATTCTTCCCACTGATCACCAATGTAAGGAGCATTCTTCCCACTGATCACCAATGTAAGGAACATTCTACCCACTGATCATCAATGTAAGGAATGATCTTCCCACTGATCACCAATGTAAGGCACATTCTTCTCACTGATCACCAATGTAAGGGACATTCTTCCCACTGATCACCAATGTAAGGAACATTCTTCCCACTGATCACCAATGTAAGGGACATTCTTCCCACTGATCACCAATGTAAGGAACATTCTTCCCACTGATCACCAATGTAAGGAACATTCTTCTCACTGATCACCAATGTAAGGAACATTCTTCCCACTGATCACCAATGTAAGGAGCATTCTTCCCACTGATCACCAATGTAAGGAACATTCTACCCACTGATCATCAATGTAAGGAATGATCTTCCCACTGATCACCAATGTAAGGCACATTCTTCCCACTGATCACCAATGTAAGGGACATTCTTCCCACTGATCACCAATGTAAGGAACATTCTTCCCACTGATCACCAATGTAAGGAACATTCTTCCCACTGAGCATTAGTTGACAGTAATTATGGACAGGGGTTCCCAGAGACCTGAAAGTTATCCTCGGCTCCCCTATCTCCGCCATGTTAAAGAGGTTAAGAATGGTTGCTGTAGAGATTGGAAAAAAAGTTAAGTATATGAAATTAAAAATGAGAATTGAAAACGCATGGTGTGAGGATAGAAGACTGGGATGCTGGGGGGATTTAAATTTCCCAGACCTTTTATAAAGTTCTCCCCATGTGTTTCCTTGATGTAGTGAAATAAAAGCAGTCGGGGTCGATGGCTGTTGTCAGCGTCTCACACATCTGGATTGATTTGTACATGTATTGGGCAGAGCCACTCCCGCCTCCACACACACCAACACGCACACGGGAGATGACAGGCTTGTGATGCCTCAGTGCACAATCAATAGCTCAATCACACTGGGGCTGAGCAGTCAGCTTATGTGCGTTAACCTCTTGGCCCGATCGCGGTTCCTGGCGCTCACGTACATTTCTTTTACCAAGCTGAAAAAGGAAAAAAAAAAACTCTTTATCTTCTCCGGCTGTTTTACTGGAACTCACCGCATGTTGTGCCAGGCGGCTTCATGTGTTCCTCCTCAGAGTTCAATCTACTTAGATTTTGCCTTCTCTGGTTCCTCCTCCCCCCTCATCAAAATGATGACATTTGTCATTAAAACCGTTCCATTTTCATTACATTTGTAGACCCCGTAACGCCATCACTGGGTCTCTGTGCTCCTCTATGCAATGCGGGCAGATCACGGCTGGTGGGAGGGGCCAGCAGGGTGCAGTACATAGCTTCCTGAAAACATCACCCTGCTACTTGGGAGGAGTTATGCAAATATCAAAATGGCTTTTTTATGTGGGCTACTGCATGTAGACAGCCCCCGGTAATGACCACGTGTGGTGCTGAGCCTCCATGATAGAAAGAACTCAAATCCAGAACAGTCATTCCTCCTCTCCTCTCTTCCTTCCTCCCCTATTCCGTCCTCTTCTGTTCTTGTTCTCCTCTCCTTCCTTTTTCCTTGTCCCTCATTCTTGTTCTCCCTTCCTCTCCTCTCTTTCCATCCTACCTCATTCCTGTTCTCCTCTCCTTCATTCCTCTCCTCCCTTCCTTCCTTGCTTCCGTTCTTCCTTCTTTCCCTATTCCTGTGCTCCTCATCTCTTCTTTCCTCCCTTCTCTCCAATTCTTCTTCTCATTTTCTCTTTTCTCTCCCATTCTCACCCCCCCCCCCCCCCCCCAAACCTGTTTTCCTCTCCTTTACTCCCTCCTCCCCCATTACTGGTCTCCTTTCCTCCTTTCTCTCCTTCTCTCCCATTCTTGTTCTAATTTTCTCTCCTTTTCATTTTCCCTCCCCCATATCTGTTCTCCTTTCCTCTCCTTTCATTCTTCTTTATTCCTGTTCTCCTTCCCTCCTTCCTCCAACAATTCTTCTCTCCCATTTATCATCTCCTTTCCTTTCCTTTCCTTTTATCTCTCATTTGTCTTTCTTTCCTCTCCTTTCTCCCCCCTCCCCCATTCTTTTTCTCCTTTCCTTTACTTCTTTCTCCCATTCTTGTTCTCCTTTCCTCTCCTTTTAATTTTTCCTCCCCCATTTTTGTTCTTCTTTACTTTCCTTTTTTCCTTACTGCAACTATTCTTCTTCTCCCATTCATCTTCTTCCTTCCTTTCCCTTTCTCCTTTCTCTCCCATTCATCTTCCTTTCCTCTCCTGTCCCCCCTCCTCTCCCATTCTTGTTCTTCTTTCCTCTCCTGCCCCCCTCCTCCCCATTTATGTACTCCTTTCCTCTCCTCCCCCATTCATGTACTCCTTTTCTCTCCTGCCCCCCCCCCCCTCCTCATTTATGTACTCCTTTCCTCTCCTCCCCCATTCATGTACTCCTTTCCTCTCCTGCCCCCCTCCTCCCCCATTCAGGTACTTCTTTTCTCTCCTGCCCCCCCTCCTCCCCATGTATGTACTCCATTCCTCTCCCCCCTCCCATTCATGTACTCATTTTCTCTCCTGCCCCCCTCCCCATTTATGTACTCCTTTCATCTCCTCCCCCATTCATGTACTCCTTTTCTCTCCTGCCCCCCCCCTCCCCATTTATGCACTCCTTTCCTCTCCTCCCCCATTCATATACTTCTTTTCTCTCCTGCCCCCCCTTCCCATTTATGTACCCCCCCCCCATTCATGTACTCTTTTCTCCCCTGCCCCCCCTCCCCATTTATTTACTCCTTTCCTCTCCTCCCCCATTAATGTACTTTTTTTCTCTCCTGCCCCCCCCATTCATGTACTCCTTTTCTCCCCTGCCCCCCCCCCCTCAACCCATTTATGTACTCCTTTCCTTTCCTCCCCCATTCATGTACTCCTTTTCTCCCCTGCCCCCCCCCTCTACCCATATATGTACTCCTTTCCTTTCCTCCCCCATTCATGTACTCCTTTTCTCTCCTGCCCCCCCCCCATCCCCATTTATGTACTCCTTTCCTCTCCTGCCCCCATTCATGTATTACTTTCCTCTCCTGTCCCCCTCCTCCCCCATTCATGTACTCATTTTCTCTCCTGCCCCCCTCCCCATTTATGTACTCCTTTCATCTCCTCCCCCATTCATGTACTCCTTTTCTCTCCTGCCCCCCCCCCTCCCCATTTATGCACTCCTTTCCTCTCCTCCCCCATTCATATACTTCTTTTCTCTCCTGCCCCCCCTCCCCATTTATGTACCCCCCCCCCCATTCATGTATTCTTTTCTCCCCTGCCCCCCCTCCCCATTTATGTACTCCTTTCCTCTCCTCCCCCATTAATGTACTTTTTTTCTCTCCTGCCCCCCCCCCCATTCATGTACTCCTTTTCTCCCCTGCCCCCCCCCCCCCTCAACCCATTTATGTACTCCTTTCCTTTCCTCCCCCATTCATGTACTCCTTTTCTCCCCTGCCCCCCCCTCTACCCATATATGTACTCCTTTCCTTTCCTCCCCCATTCATGTACTCCTTTTCTCTCCTGCCCCCCCCCCCCCATCCCCATTTATGTACTCCTTTCCTCTCCTGCCCCCATTCATGTATTTCTTTCCTCTCCTGTCTCCCTCCTCCCCCATTCATGTACTCATTTCCTCTCCTGTCCCCCCTCCTCCCCCATTCATGTACTTCATTCCTCTCCTGCCACCCCCCCTCCCCCATTTATGTACTCCTTTCGTTCCCCCCCTCCCCCCAATTCATGTACTTCTTTTTTCTCCTGCCCCCCTCCTCCCCCATTTATGTACTCCTTTCCTCTCCTGTCCCCTCTCCTCCCCCATTTATGTACTCCTTTCCCCCCCTTTCATGTTCTTCTTTCCCCTCCTTTCTTCCCTCCTCCCCATGCCCATTCTCCTTTCCTTTCCTCCTTTTTCTAGCATTCTTGTGTTCTCCTTTCCTCTTCTTCCACCTTCCTCCTGCAATTCTTATTCTCCGTTCCTCCTTCCTTCCTCATTCCTGTTCTTCCTTCCTCCTCTCTCTTTCCTCTTATCGATCCTTGCCTTCCTTCTCCCTTGTTTTCCCTCCTCGTTCCTCTTCCACTTCTCCTTTTTTCATATTTTGATGACTTTTCTTCCTTTCTTGCTCCTCCATCTCTTCAGCGGGGCCATTGCACCATGTCATCCCTCCCCTGGTCTCCGGTGAAGAATAGACATTTTTGCATCTTGATAGCTTTGTAGGATTGTGTTTGTTGAATGAAGGACGGTAAAAACACACAGAGATGTGCGAGGTGTGACGCCCTCCCTCCATAGCTCCCGGGAAACTAAAGGTTGCTAAGCAACAGTGCTGACAACTGTGCATGAAATAACTTCCCCCCGTCCGATATTCCTTGTGTACCTCCGGATCAGCCGTATGGTGGAGGCTCGGGATGGTGGGGATCACCTGAACCTGGGACTGCATGAACAATACTGCCAGAGCCGAGGACAGCTCTGCTCCCTACCAGTACAGATAAGGCTCCATTCACACGTGTGCAATTTTCATTGCGACTTTACTGTGCTACTTGATGCAATTTGATACAACTTCGGATGAGCGCAACTTGTGCAGAACTGTACAATTCATTGGGCTTCTTTGTTTTCAAATGAATTCCCAATTTGTGGGGGTGGGGAAACCCGCTGACAGCTGATGAGTCATCGGTTGTTAAGGACGCGGTGGCCTGCTTCCCGGCCCGCCCCTTAACAACCAGATGTTCTTCACACAGAATTCAAATCAGACAAACAATTATCGAGCGATTCCTCGATAAATTCCTGTTCTCCTCTTCTTTCGTCCTTCTTCCTCTTTTCCTATTCTCCTCTCCTTCTATCCTTTCCTCCCTTCCCTCCTTCTTTCCTCAAATTCCTGTTCTCCTCTCCTTTCGTTCTTCTTCCTCTATTCCTGTTCTCCTCTCCTTCAATCCTTTCCTTCCTTTCCCAAAATTCCTGTTCTCCTCTCCTTTCGTCCTTCTTCCTCTATTCCCATTTTCCTATCCTTTTGTTCTTCTTCCTCCATTCCTGTTCTCCGCTCCTTCAATCCTTTCCTCCTTTCCTTCCCTTTTTCTTTCCTCAAATTCCTGTTCTCCTCTTCTTTCGTCCTTCTTCCTTTTTTCCTATTCTCCTCTCCTTCTATCCTTTCCTCCCTTCCCTCCTTCTTTCCTCAAATTCCTGTTCTCCTCTCCTTTCGTCTTTCTTCCTCAATTCCTATTCTCGTCTCCTTCAATCCTTTCCTTCCTTCCTTCCTTCCTTCCTTCCTTCCTTCCTTCCTTCCTTCCTTCCCTCCTTCTTTCCTCAAATTCCTGTTCTCCTCTCCTTTCGTTCTTCTTCCTCTATTCCTGTTCTTCTCTCCTTCAATCCTTTCCTTCCTTCCTTCCTTCACTCCTTCTTTCCTCAAATTCCTGTTCTCCTCTCCTTTCGTCCTTCTTCCTCTATTCCTGTTCTCCGCTCCTTCAATCCTTTCCTCCTTTCCTTCCCTTTTTCTTTCCTCAAATTCCTGTTCTCCTCTTCTTTCGTCCTTCTTCCTCTTTTCCTATTCTCCTCTCCTTCAATCCTTTCCTCCCTTCCTTCCATCCTTCTTTCCTTAAATTCCTGTTCTCCTCTCCTTTTGTCCTTCTTCCTCTATTCTTGTTCTGCTCTCCTTCAATCCTTTCCTCCCTTCCCTCCTTCTTTCCTCAAATTCCTGTTCTCCTCTCCTTTCGTCTTTCTTCCTCAATTCCTATTCTCGTCTCCTTCAATCCTTTCCTTCCTTCCTTCCTTTACTCCTTCTTTCCTCAAATTCCTGTTCTCGTCTCCTTTCGTCCTTCTTCCTCTATTCCTGTTCTGCTCTCCTTCAATTCCTTCCTTCCTTCCCTCCTTCCTTCCCTTCCTTCCTTCCTTCCTTCCTTCCTTCCTCCCTCCCTCCCTCCCTTCCTTCCTTCATCCCTTCCCTCCTTCTTTCCTCAAATTCCTGTTCTCCTCTCCTTTCGTCCTTCTTTCTCTATTCCTGTTCTTCTCTCCTTCAATCTTTTTTCCTCCCTTCCTTCCCTCCTTCTTTCCTCAAATTCCTGTTCTCCTCTCCTTTCCTCCTCCTTCCTCTATTCCTATTCTGCTCTCCTTCAATCATTTCCTCCCTTCCTTCCATCTTTCCTCAAATTCCTGTTCTCCTCTCTTTTTGTCCTTCCTCTATTCCTATTCTCATCTCCTTCAATCCTTCCCTCCCTTCCCTCCTTCTTTCCTTAAATTCCTGTTCTCCTCTCATTTTGTCCTTCTTCCTCTATTCTTGTTCTGCTCTCCTTCAATCCTTTCCTCCTTTCCTCCCGTCCTTCCATCTTTCCTCAAATTCCTGTTCTCCTCCCCTTTCGTCCTTCTTTCTCTATTTCTGTTCTCCTCTCCTTTCAATCCTTTCCTTCCTTTCCTCAAATTCCTTTTCTCCTCTCCTTTTGTACTTCTTCCTCTATTTCTGCTCTCCTCTCCTTCAATCCTTTCCTTCCTTTCCTCAAATTCCTGTTCTCCTCTTCTTTCGTCCTTCTTCCTCTATTCCCGTTTTCCTCTCCTTTCATCCTTCCTTCTCCATTCCTGTTCTCCTCTCTTTTCGTCCTTCTTTCTCCATTCCTATTCTCCTCTCCTTTCGTCCTTCTTCCTCCATTCCTGTTCTCCTCTCCTTTCATCCTTCTTCCTCCATTCCCGTTTTCCTTTCCTTTTGTTCTTCTTCCTCCATTCCTGTTCTCCTCTCCTTTTGTTCTTCTTCCTCCATTCCTGTTCTCCTCCCCTTTCGTCCTTCTTTCACTATTTCTGTTCTCCTCTCCTTCAATCCTTTCCTTCCTTTCCTCAAATTCCTGTTCTCCTCTTCTTTCCTTCTTCGTCTATTCCCGTTTTCCTCTCCTTTCGTCCTTCCTTCTCCATTCCTGTTCTCTTCTCTTTTCGTCCTTCTTCCTCCATTCCAGTTCTCCTCTCCTTTCGTCCTTCCTCCATTCCTGTTCCCCTCTCCTTTCATCCTTCTTCCTCTATTCCTGTTCCCCTCTCCTTTCATCCTTCTTCCTCCATTCCTGTTCTTCTCTCCTTTCATCCTTCTTCCTCCCTTCCCGTTTTCCTCTCCTTTTGTTCTTCTTCCTCCATTCCTGTTCTCCTCTCCTTTTGTTCTTCTTCCTCCATTCCTGTTCTCCTCACCTTTTTGTTCTTCTTCCTCCATTCCTGTTCTTCTCTCCTTCAATTATTTCCTCCCTTCCTTCCGTCTTTCCTCAAATTCCTGTTCTCCTCTCTTTTTGTCCTTCCTCTATTGCTATTCTCATCTTCAATCCTTCCCTCCTTCTTTCCTTAAATTCCTGTTCTCCTCTCGTTTTCTTCTTCCTCTATTCTTGTTCTGCTCTCCTTCAATCCTTTCCTCCCGTCCTTCCATCTTTCCTCAAATTCCTGTTCTCCTCCTCTTTTGTCCTTCTTTCTCTATTTCTGTTCTCCTCTCCTTCAATCCCTAACTTCTTTCCTCAAATTCCTGTTCTCTTCTTCTTTCTTCCTTCTTCCTCTATTCCCGTTTTCCTCTCCTTTCGTCCTTCTTCCTCCATTCCTGTTCTCCTCTCCTTTCGTCCATTTTCCTCTATTCCTTTTCTCTCCTTCAATCCTTTCCTCCTTTCCTCCCTTCCTTCCTTCCCTCCTTCCTTCCTTCTTTCCTCAAATTCCTGTTCTCCTCTCCTTCCATCCTTCTTCCTCTGTTCCTGTTCTCCTCACCTCTTCTTTCCTCCCTTCAAACAGAATTTGAATCGATCGATCAATTTTCGAACGATTCGGATTCCAATCGCTCTGACGTTTGGAATTTGTTACAAAATAAAGAAACCTAACAAGTTTTTCAGCTCCGAACAAGTCGCATTCACCCAAAGTCGCATCATCTGATGCAGGTGCGACTTTTGAGGGTTTGCGTTGAGATCTATGGACCTGAAGTCACATGGAAGTAGTGCAGGAACTACTTTAAAGGGGCTGTGGCTTGAAGCCACACAGATATGAACGGTACTCATAGAAAAACACAGGGTGCGACTTGTCATGCGACTTTGGGGTCAAAAGTCGCACGACAAGTCGCACAAGTGTGAATGGGGGCCTAATGCTCCCAACTGTCATGGATGGGGGTCCTTACGCACAGGAAGAAAGTCCAGGAAATACAGGAGCATACCTGAGCGCGGCAGGAGACGCAGGAGTCACGATGGCGCTCGGCACGCCACAGGAAGACACTGGATCCTCCTCTGCGATTATTCGCGTGACGTCACAGAATTTCCTCAATGAGGAGGCTTGGGCTGAACTCTTACAGATCTATCCCTCTTCTCCATACAGCAATAGAAACCTGATATAGTGACCTATTGCTGGCTGATTGCAGCCAGCAATAGATGACTATTAGACTCTGTCCAGAGACGGACGGCTCATTTATTTCAACGGGCTGAAAATCGCACGCAAAAGATGTGCGCGACCGTTTTGAAAAAATCACCCGGCACCAAAACGCATGATAATTTGTTAGCAAGGTGCCTACTAGAGCTCACACTAGAGCTCAAAAACTCCCGTTTTTATAACTTTTGCCTTTTTTGTTCTGCTTCTAAATGCCCCTCCATGTTAGCTTATGTGTCCATGCAGGCATTTAGAGGCAGAAAAAACAAAACAAAACAAACACTTGCACTTTTAAGAGAGGAGCATTTTGGCAGAAAAAACAAGAATAAATGTGCCGAAACGCGTCGAAATGCACTTGTGTTTTTTTTTTGTTTTTGTTTTTTATATCCAGAATAAATGATTAGAAATAAAGTTCTGACACACACTGCAAAACTGTTTAGCTCAGTTTTATCTTACTGGCTGCTATGAGTTGCTCTGCGGTATTGTGAATGGAAAAAAATAAAACATCAGCTCAAAAAAAAAAAAAAAGAAAAAAAGTTCTGGCCAATGAAATAAACACCCAGGTGCTTGATGCGTGTAACCACTTGAAGACCGCGCTTTTTCTGTCACTTTTTGTTTATATCAGTATTTTTTTTTTGCTAGAAAATCACTTATAACCCCCAGACATTATACATTTTTTTTTTAGCAGAGACCCTAGGGAATAAAATGGCGATTGTTGCAATTTTTTATATCACGCAGTATTTGCGCAGTGGTTTTGCAAACGCAAAAATACACTTTAATGAATAAATAAAAAAATAAAAACACAATATATACCCAAATTGTTATGTAAAATGTGAAAAGATGATGTCACGAGTAAATAGATACCTAACTTGTCACACTTTAAAATTGCGCACACTTGTTTGTAAACAAAAAAAAAATTGCGCACACTTGTGGAATTGCGACAAACATACGGTACCTAAAAACCTCCATAGACAACGCTTTAATTTTTTTTACAGGTTTCCAGTTTAGAGTTACACAGGAAGTCTAATGCTAGAATTATTGCTCTCGCAAATGCGTTCGTGGCGATACCTCACATGTGTGGTGCCAACACCGTTTAAATATGATTGTGAGTCTTACGTGGAGGGATGAGGGTGCTTTAAAAAAAAAATTATTTATTATTACATATGCGGGCGCGACTTATGTATGTGTTCGCTTCTGCGCGCGAGCACGGAGGGATGAGGGCGCTTAAAAAAAGTTTTTTCTATTTTATTATTACATATGCGTGCGAGACGTACGTGTGCGTTCGCTTCTGCGCGCGAGCACGGAGGGATGGGGGCGTTTTCGATTTTTTCTTTTCTTATTTATTTATTATTACATATGTGGGCGCAACTTATGTATGCGTTCGCTTCTGCGCACGAGCACGGAGGGATGAGGAAGCTTAAAAAAAGTTTTTCTTATTTACCGTATTTATTATTACATATGTGTGCGAGACTTACGCATGCGTTCGCTTCTGCGCGCGAGCACGGAGGGATGGGGGCGTTTTCGTCTTTTTTCTCTATTTATTATTACATGTGCGTGTGCAACTTACGTATGCGTTCGCTTCTGTGCGCGAGCACGGAGGGATGAGGGCGTTTAAAAAAAGTTTTTACTTATTTATTTATTATTACATATGCGGGTGCGACTTATGTATGCGTTCGCTTCTGCGCGCGAGCACGGAGGGATGGGGGCGTTTTCGTCTTTTTTCTCTATTTATTATTAAATGTGCGTGTGCAACTTACATATGCGTTCGCTTCTGTGCGCGAGCACGGAGGGATGAGGGCGCTTAAAAAAAGTTTTTTTGCTTATTTATTATTACATATGCGTGCAAGACTTACGCATCCGATCGCTTCTGCGCGCGAGCACGGAGGGATGAGGGCGTTTTCGAGTTTTTTTTCTTATTTATTTATTATTACATATGCGGGCGCGACTTATGTATGCGTTCACTTCTGCGTGCGAGCACGGAGGGATGAGGGCGTTTAAAAAAAGTTTTTTCTTATTTATTTATTATTACATATGCGGGCGCGACTTATGTATGCGTTCGCTTCTGCGCGGGAGCACGGTGGGTTGGGGGCGTTTTCGATTTTTTTTTCTTATTTATTTATTATTAAATGTGCGTGCGAAAATTACGTATGCGTTCGCTTCTGCGCGTGAGCACGGAGGGGATGGGGCGCTTTAATTTTTATTTATTTTTTCTCTTATTTATTTTACTTTTTATATTCACTTCCTCCAAGGCCATAGAGGCGATCAAAGAGGATCTACTCTTGGATCGTCTGTGGGAGCAGCCAGCCGCACCGTTGGATTATTTCATGGGGCGAAGCGGCGGAAACGGCGGTCCAGTGAGACATCCGTGAGCAGCAGGACCCCTCCCACCTTTCTTGGCTGCCCACGTCAACGCCTGACAAATCCCCCCCCCTGCTGAATTCCCCCTCCAAGCAGGAATCCTTGCCCCCCCACCCCCCCTCACAGTTCAAATCCTCTCCCCCCAGCACAAATCCTCTGGCCCCTCCCAGCACAAACCCCCCCATCCCCCTCCTAGTACAAATCCTCCCCTTAATTTCTCCTCCAAGCATACATCCTTGACTCCCATCCCCCCTCCCAGTTCAAATCCTCTCTCCCCCCAAATCCCCCCAGCACAAATCCTCTACTCCTCAAATTTCCCCTCCCGAACAAAAATCATCTCCCCCATCCCCCCCTCCTAGTACAAATCCTCCCCTCTGCTTCATTTCCCCTCCAAGCATACATCCTTGACTCCCATCCCCCCTCCCCGATGGAAATTACACCCGACGCGTTTCAGGAACTTGTCCTTTCCTCAGGGGCGGGTCATTGCGGAAGACAATGTACATCTATAATAAAACATAAATCAACATCGAGAATCATATGAACAGAATGCATGAAAGGACAAGTTCCTGAAACGCGTCGGGCATTAATTTCCATCTAGGAGACAATACTTATTTGTATTTTTTGTACATTCTGATGTTGTTCTTAAATAGTCAAATCGCAATTTCTCTGCAGATATTTGGCTTTTTATAATATTTAATAAACTACAATTTGTTATAAATCAATACTTGGTTTTGTACCATTACTCAGTTGCCTTTAAAATCCCAATCCTCCTCGGGGGACCCTTTCTCACATTCTATTGTAGGGATGGTGGCAACAAATTAGTCCCCTTATGGTGAAATATATTCTTTTGGAGTCATCCCCCCTCCCAGTTCAAATCCTCTCTCCCCCCAGCACAAATCCTCTACTCCTCAAATTTCCCCTCCGAACACAAATCCTCTCCGCCCTCCCAGCACAAAACCCCCACCCCCCCTCCCAGCACAAATCCCCCATCCCCCACACTATATGACCTCTTCTAGGACAAGCCCTTCCAAATCCTTCCTCCCAGTACAAATCCACCCCCCTGCTGAAAACCCCCTCCCAGCAGAAATCCTTCCCCCATCACCCCTCTCAGTTCAAATACCGCCCCCCAAATCCCCCCAGCAAAAATCCTCACCACTAATTTTCACCTTCTGGCACACATACCCGCCAATCATCCCTACTAGCACAAATCCCCCCCTTTACCTTTTGACCTCTTCTATGGCAAACCACCAAAATTCCCCCCCCCCCCGCACAAATCCTCTACTCATCAAGTTTCCCCTCCGAACATAAATCCTCTCCCCCCTCTCAGCACAAATCCCCCCCCCCAACCCCCTCCTGCTAGTACAAATCCTGCCCACCAATTTTCACCTCTGGGCACACATACCCCCAATCATTACTACTAGCACAAATCCCCCCCTACCATTTGACCTCTTCTAGGACAAACCTCCCAAATCCTTCCCCCCCAGCACAAATCCTCTACTCATCAAGTTTCCCCTCCAAACATAAATCCTCTCCCCCCTCCCAGCACAAATCCCCCCCCCCAATTCCCTCCTGCTAGTACAAATCCTACCCACCAATTTTCACCTCCTGGCACACATACCCCCCAATCATCCCTACTAGCACAAATTCCCCCCCCCCCCCCCATCGCTACCATACCACCTCTTTTAGGACAAACCTCCCCCCAAATCCTTCCCCCCAGCACAAATCATCTACTCAAGTTTCCCCTCTGAACATAAATCCTCTCCCCCTCCCAGCACAAATCCCCCCCCCCAATCCCCTCCTGCTAGTACAAATCCTGCCCACCAATTTTCACCTCTGGGCACACATACCCCCCAATCATCCCTACTAGCACAAATCCCCCCCTACCATTTGACCTCTTCTAGGACAAACCTCCCAAATCCCTCCCCCCCAGCACAAATCCTCTACTCATCAAGTTTCCCCTCCAAACATAAATCCTCTCCTCCCTCACAGCACCAATCCTCTACTCATCAAGATTCCCCTCCAAACATAAATCCTCTCCCCCCTCTCAGCACAAATCCCCCCCCCCCATTCCCTCATGCTAGTACAAATCCTACCCACCAATTTTCACCTCCTGGCACACATACCCCCCAATCATCATCCCTACTAGCACAAATCCCCCCCCCATCGCTACCATACCACCTCTTCTAGGACAAACCCCCCAATCCTCCCCCCCCCAGAACAAATCCTCTACTCATCAAGTTTCCCCTCCAAACATAAATCCTCTCCTCCCTCACAGCACCAATCCCCCCAATCCCCCTCCTAGAACAACTACCATATGACCTCCTCTAGGACAAACCCCACCACCAAATCTTTCCTCCTAGCACAAATCCCCATCCCCTCTCCCAACACAAATCCCCCAACCCCACCCCCCAAATCACCACTGCTAGCAGCCCCCCCCCCCCAAATTTCCTCTCCTAAATTTATTCTTACCCCTGCTGTTCCCCAAATTCCCCCTCCCAACATTAATTCCCCCCCAATCTCCTTGCGCCCCCTCACCTCTCATGATACCACAGTGCCCAGGGCAGTCACCCCTCCTGCCCACCCCTTGCCCTGGCATGCTGGTGTGAACTGCATTCATAGCAAACCATTAGTTGCCATGCATTGGGAATGCGCTCACAAATGCACCCCAGCGCATCCGGTGTGAATGAACCATAATTAAACCTTGAATACATGGCCACATGGGAATATGCATGTTCCACACCCATGGGCATGGGACTGCTGCTACTACAGTGACCGCTGATGTCTTCCAGGTCCCGTACCCTTCTCAATAGTGAACACTAGGGGGCGCTCGCTCATTCACAGAATGCCTCAATGAATGCAAAGTGTTCTCTGATTGGACGAGGTGGAGATTGTGATGCCATCGCCCCACTTCGTCCAATACAGTGATTCTCCACTTCCACAGGTATGGAATACTCATGCTTCAAGGCTTTTTTTTTTTTAGGGGGAACGCAGTTCCAGCATCTCCAGTACTGAATGTATGTATGGCAAGGAGTGCTGGGAGGTCTATTGACGCTGGCTGTGGCGGGATCTATTGTAACTGGTGGGGATATTTTTTTTGTGTCGGGGTCTATTGTTGCTGGGGAGGATCTATTGTTGCTGGGAGGGGTCTTTTATTCCGGGGGGGGGGGTCAGTTGTTGCTGGAAGAGATCTACTGTTGAGAGAGAGGTCTATTGTTGTTGTCTGCTAGAGAGACTATTGCTGTTTGCTGCTGGGAGATCTGTTGTTGCTGCTGGGGGTGTGTGTATTGTTGTTGGGGTGGATATTTTGTTGCTGTGGTGGTATTTTGTTGCAGGGGGCATTGTTGTTTGGGCGAACTATTGTTGCTGGGGGGGTTTTATTCTCAGGGGTTAGTTGTTGCTGGGAGGGATCTACTGTTTGAGAGAGAGAGAGAGGTCTATTGTTGCCGGCTGCTGGGAGATCTGTTGTTGCTGCTGGGGGGTCTATTGTTGCTGGCTGCTGGGAGATCTGTTGTTGCTGCTAGAGGGGAGGGGCTATTGTTGCTGGGGTGGATATTTTGTTGCTGTGGTGGTATTTTGTTGCAGGGGGCTTTGTTGTTTGGGCGATCTATTGTTTCTAGAGGGGTCTTTTATTCTCGGAGGGTTAGTTGTTGCTGGGAGGGATCTACTGTTGAGAGCGTGGTCTATTGTTGCTGGCTGCTTGAGGGTCTATTGATGCTGGCTGCTGGGAGATCTGTTGTTGCTGATGGGGGGGGCTATTGTTGCTGGGGTGGATAATTTGTTGCTGTGGTGGTATTTTGTTGCAGGGGCATTGTTGTTTGGGCGATCTATAGTTGCTGGGGGGGGGGGTCTTTTATTCCCAGAGGGTCAGTTGTTGCTGGGAGGGATCTACTGTTGAGAGAGAGAGGTCTATTGTTGCTGGCTGCTGGAGAGTCTATTGGTGCTGGCTGCTGTGAGATCTGTTGTTGCTGCTGGGGGCCTATTGTTGCTGTGGTGGTATTTTGTTGCAGGGGACATTGTTGTTTGGGCGATCTATTGTTGCTGGGTGGTGGCTACTGTTTGAGAGAGATGTCTATTGTTGCTGGCTGCTGAAGAGTCTATTGATCCTGGTTGCTGTGAGATCTGTTGTTGTTAATGGGGTGGATCTCTTGTTGCTGGAAGTATTTTGTTGCAGGCGGATCTATTGTTGCTAGGGGGGTTTGCTGGGTGGATATTTTGTTGCTGTGGTGGTATTTTGTTGCAGGAGGCATTGTTGTTTGGGGGATCTATTGTTGCTGGGGGGTCTTTTATTCCCAGGGGGTCAGTAGTTGCTGGGAGGGATCTACTGTTGAGAGAGAGGTCTATTGTTGCTTGCTGTTGGGAGATCTGTTGTTGTTGCTGGAGTGGGTCTTTTGTTGCAGGGGGCATTGTTGTTTGGGGGTCTATTGTTGCTGGGGGTGTTTTTTTTCCCAGAGATTCAGTAGTTGCTGGCAGGGATATACTGTTGAGAGAGAGGTCTTGGGGGAGCCTTTTATTCCCGGGAGGGGGGTGTCTATTGTTGCTGACTGCAGGGGATCTATTTTCCTGCTTTTCTTGTTTATAATTTCTTGTTTATAATTAACAAGTTCCATACAAATTACTTAGCACCACAGAATGATACTTGGTTCTGTATTCTCTAAAAAAGGGCAATCCTGGGAGGTGGGTAGGGGTTTTTAACAAAGCAATGGTGCTTAGGGGTGGGTAGGGAGCAGAGATAAAGAACGGTGCTCGGAGGTGGGTAGGGGACGGAGACAAGGAACGGTGCTCGGAGGTGGGTAGGGGACGGAGACAAGGAACGGTGCTCGGAGGTGGGTAGGGGACGGAGACAAGGAACGGTGCTCGGAGGTGGGTAGGGGACAGAAACCAGTGATGGTGCTCAAAGTTGGGTAGGGGACGGAGACCAGGAATGGTGCTCGGAGGTGGGTAGGGGACGGAGACCAGTGATGGTGCTCGGAGGTGGGTAGGGGATGGAGACAAGGAACAGTGCTCGGAGGTGGGTAGGGGACGGAGACCAGGTATGGTGCTCGGAGGTGGGTAGGGGACGGAGACCAGGAATGGTGCTCGGAGGTGGGTAGGGGACGGAGACCAGGAATGGTGCTCGGAGGTGGGTAGGGGATGGAGGCAAGGAACGGTGCTCGGAGGTGGGTAGCGGGGGGAGACCAGGAATGGTGCTCGGGGGTGGGTAGGGGACGGAAACCAGGAATGGTGCTCAGAGGTGGGCAGGGGATGGAGACCATGAATGGTGCTCGGAGGTGGGTAGGGGACAGAGGTGAGTAGATGGGTAGGGTGCTCAGGGTTGGGTAGGTGATGGCGACCAGGAATGGTGCTCGAAGGTGGGTAGGGTGACAGAGACCAGGAATGGTGCTCGGAGGTGGGTAGGGGACGGAGACCAGGAATGGTGCTCGGAGGTGGGTAGGGGACGGAGACCAGGAATGGTGCTCGGAGGTGGGTAGGGGACGGAGACCACAAATGTTGCTCGAAGGTGGGTAGGGGACTGCGACCAGGAACGGTGCTCGGAGGTGGGTAGGGGGCAGAGACAAGGAACGGTGCTCGGAGGTGGATAGAGGACGGAGGTGGGTAGGGTGCTCTGAGGTGGGTAGGGGACGGTGACCAGGAACGGTGCTCAGAGGTGGGTAGGGGACGGAGACAAGGAATGGTGCTCGGAGGTGGGTAGGGGACGGAGACCAGGAATGGTGCTCGTAGGTGGGTAGGGGACGGCGACCAGGAACGGTGCTCGGAGGTGGGTAGGGGACGGAGACCAGGAATGGTGCTCGGAGGTGGGTAGGGGGCAGAGACAGAGAACGGTGCTCAGAGGTGGGTAGGGGATGGAGACAAGGAATGGTGCTCGGAGGTGGGTAGGGGGCGGAGACAAGAAATGGTGCTCGGAGGTGGGTAGGGGGCGGAGATAAGGAA
This sequence comes from Lithobates septentrionalis, assembly GCA_037952835.1. Taxonomy (NCBI): domain Eukaryota; kingdom Metazoa; phylum Chordata; class Amphibia; order Anura; family Ranidae; genus Lithobates; species Lithobates septentrionalis. The sequence continues at coordinate 266,561 of JBBDGP010002656.1, read as the reverse complement.
CGGTGCTCGGAGGTGGGTAGGGGGCGGAGACAAGGAACGGTGCTCGGAGGTGGGTAGGGGCGGAGACAAGGAACAGTGCTCGGAGGTAGGTAGGGGGCGGAGACCAGGAATGGTGCTCGGAGGTGGGTAGGGGCGGAGACAAGGGGTGACTCAGAATGAGTCAGTTCCTGCACCTACTCTCTGAGATAAAAAAAAGCCCTGTTTACCTTGCCCCAAGCTGGACCAATGTAACTAAACAAGAAAATCTATACCTGGGGTTCACCTGTAAATAGCATCAGTCCCGCCGCCAACAGCTTTCCCAGCATGCCCCACCACCTGTCGGCTGGCCTGACCTGCTGGGACTTGCGGTTCCCCAGAAGCCTCAGGATTGCGAGTCGCCCATTCGTGATGCAAATAAAGAGGTGCAGGTGATACCATACTTATGAGCCATTCTTGCATTGAAAAGCAGCTGCTGTGTAGCCTGGAATTACCCAAGCAGAGAAGGAAGCAGCTGCTGAAGTAGCAGATGAAAGAGATCCGTCTTCAACACTTCTGGTAATGATCAGACTTCGGCAGGAGATTGCAGGGAAGTGGCCGCTCTGGAGCAGACCCATTCGCTGTCATCCTATATTCTGCTTTACTTGTACCTTGTAATAGTTAAATTCCTGCAAGACTTGGGTTTCCATGTTATCACTCACCCTCACTGTCCAGAGGAAAAAAAAAATAGTAGTAGCAGAATGTTGCTGCAGATAATCACCTTGTATCAGCTACATTCGTTAAAGATTACTACATATACACTATATTGCCAAAAGTATTGAGACACCTTCCTTTACACCCACATGAACTTTATTGTCATCCCAGTCTTAGTCCGTAGGGTTCAATATTGAGTTGGCCCACCCTTTGCAGCTATAACAGCTTCAACTCTTCTGGGAAGGCTGTCCACAAGGTTTAGGAGTGTGTCTATGGGAATGTTTGACCGTTCTTCTTCAATCACCTTTGCTGATTAGCAATTTGTGTTACCAAGCAATTCAACAAGTGTACCTAATAAAGTGGCACACCTGTTGTACTAAAGCTACTATGATGAGCAATTGAGCATCAAAGGGAGTTGTGAGCTGTGCTGGACCCTGTGTAGGGTGTATCTGCCACTCACCCCTATAACCATATGTTTTATATATATATATATATATAAGGCTGCAGCAGGGGGCTGATCTGCGTCAGACATTTGTGAACACTGCCACCAAGACTGTAAGCTGTCATGGACAGAGCCTTCCTAATTTTTGTCTTGAACTGTATGGTACCTAGACTGTCTCCCTTTATATTGTAAATTGATGAAGACCCATCAGCCTATTAGTGTGTCATCTGTTACATAGTTAAATAGTAGGAGAGGTTGAAAAAAGACACAAGTCCATCAAGTCCAACCTACTGTTCTAAAGTACATACAATGATATCCTATGAAGGAACATCTGGTGTGTGAATAGCGTTCCATCATCCAGGCTGCTAATTGTCCCGTGCACCTTTGTATCCTGCGGGGTTGGGGGGGGGGGGGATTGCCCCTTTAAAAAAATATATAACAGGCATTATCGTTGTGCTGTTCTTTTAATCCTCCGCCGCGCTCCATTTCATCGTCTTCTCCGGGGACGTCGGCTGATTAGGTTGCCGCATCTTTAGCGGCCTCTCTCCGAAGAACGCTTTATTTATGTAAATATGAAAGATGGGGAGGTGAGGAGTTATTGGAGGTGAATAGAAACATTCATCCTGCGAGGCCTATTCATTCTCCAGAGCGCAGCGAACGAAGAGCTCCAGCTCGGTGATCGATGGGCCGTTAGCAGGCCGCTCTCCATATGACCAACAAGAACATCAAGGGGGAAATGTATGATCTCTACCTACTAATACCAGCACTGCCAGCTAAGACTGGGTACCAATCAATTCAGAGCACCGAGGACATCTTGTGGCCAAAAGGAAGCACTGCAGTGTACAGCTTCAGATTGAAGGTGAATATGTTCACCAGACATATGTGTCCACAGCACTGCGGGCTCCCAGCACACTGACCAAGCTGTCACTGACAGATTCTGATTGGGAGCCAGGAAGATGGTCTCCTGATCATGTAACTGCTTCTGATCATGTGACTGCTTCTGATCGGAAGCCAGTTGGAAGGGCTCTTGATCATGCGACTGCTCCTGATCATGTGACCTGACTGGAGGCTAGCAGGAAGGGTCCTATTTATGCGAATGTTTCTGATCGATAGCCAACAAGAAGGGCTCCTGATCATATGACCGCTTCTAAACAGGAGCCAGTGGGGAGGGCTTCTAAATCATTTGATTGCTTCTGAACAGGAGCCAGCAGGAAGGGCTCCTGATCATGTGACTGCTCCTGATCGTGTAATCACTTCTGATTGGAAGTCAGCAGGAAGGGTTCCTGATCATGTGATCACTTCTGATTGGAAGACAGCAGGAAGGGCTCCTGATCATGTGACTGCTCCTGATCATGTGACCAGTTCTGACTGGAGGCCAGCAGGGAGGGTCCTAATCATGCAAATGTTTCTGATCAATAGCCAACAGGAAGGGCTCCTGATCATGTGACTGCTCCTGATCATGTAATCACTTCTGATTGGAAGTCAGTGGGAAGGGCTCCTGATCACGTGACCACTTCTGATTGGAAGCCAGCAGGAAGGGTTCCTGATCATGTGAACACTTCTGATCAGGCGTCAACAGGAAGTGCTCTTGATCATGCTCCTGCTTCTGATCATGGGACTGCTTCTGATCAGGAGCCAACAGAAAGTGCTCCTGATCATGTGACCACTTCTGATCAGGAGCCAACAGGAAGTGCTCCTGATCATGCGACTGCTTCTGATCAGGAGCCAAGGGGAAGGGCTCCTAATCATGCGATTGCTTCTGATCATGTAACCGCTTCTAATTGGAAGCCAGTGGGAAGGGCTCCTGATCATGCAATTGCTTCTGATCATGTAACCGCTTCTGATCGGGAGCCTGCAGCAAGGGCCCCTGATCATGCGACTGCTCCTGATCATATGACCGCCTCTGATCGGGAACCAGCAGGAAGGGCTGCTGATCATGTGACCACTTCTGATTAAGAGCGAGCAGGAAGGGCTCCTGATCATGTGACCCCTTTTGACTGGGAGCCAGCAAGAAGGGCTCCTGATTATGTGACTGCTTTTGATTGGGATCCAGCAGGAAATTCTCTTGCTGGATCCCAATCAGAAGCAGCCATGTGACCTCTCCTGAGACCTCTCCTGATCATGTGATGCTTTCTGGTCATGTGACCACTTCTGATTTGGGAGCCAGTGGCAAGGGCTCCTGATCATGTGACCACTTCTGGTCATGTGACTACTCCTGATTGGAAGCCAGCGGGAAATGCTCCTAATCATGTGACGGCTGCTGATCAGGATCCAGCAGAATGGGCTCCTGATCATGCGACCGCTCCTGATTGGAAGCCAGCGGGAAAGGTTCCTGATCATGTGACTGCTGCTGATCAGGATCCAGTAGGAAAGACTCCTGATTATGCGACCGTTCCTGATTATGTGATCGTTTCTAATCAGGAACCAGCAGGAAATACTCCGGATCATGCGACCGCTCCTAATTGGAAGCCAGCGGGAAAGGTTCCTGATCATGTGACCACTTCTGATTGGGAGCCAGAAGGAAGGGCTCTTGATCATGTGACTGGTTTTGATCATGACCCAGTGGGAAGTGCTGGTGATCATGTGACTGTTTCTGATGGGGATCCATCCGGAAGCGCTCCTGATCATGTGACTGCTCCTGATGATGTGACCGCTTTTGATCAGGAATCAGTGGAAGTACTCCTGATCATGCGACCACTTCTAATTGGGAGTCAGCAGGAAGGGCTCTTCATCATGCCACTGCTTCTGAACAGGACCCAGCAGGAAGTTCTCCTGATCATGCAACCGCTCCTGATCATGTGACCACTTCTGATCGGGAACCAGCAGGAAGGACTCCTGATCATGTGACCACTTCTGATTGGGAGCCAACAGGAAGGGCTACTGATTATGTGACTGATTCTGATTGGAAGCCAGCAGGAAAGGTTCCTGATCATGTGACTGCTGCTGATTGGAAGCCAGCGGGAAAGGTTCCTGATCATGTAACTGCTTCTGATTGGAAGCCAGCAGGAAGGGCTCCTGATCATGCGACTGCTCCTGATTGGAAGCCAGCGGGAAAGGTTCCTGATCATGTGACGGCTGCTGATCAGGATCCAGCAGAATGGGCTCCTGATCATGCGACCGCTCCTGATCATGTGATCATTTCCAATCAGGAACCAGCAGGGAATACTGCCGATCAGGCAACCGCTCCTGATTGGAAGCCGGCGGGAAAGGTTCCTGATCATGTGACCACATCTGATTGAGAGCCAGAAGGAAGGGCTCTTGATCATGTGATTGGTTTTGATGAGGACCCAGTGGGAAGTGCTGCTGATCATGTGACTGCTTCTGATGGGGATCCAGCCAGAAGCGCTCTTGATCATGCGACTGCTTCTGATAATGTGACCGCTTCTGATCAGGAATCAGCGGAAGCACTCCTGATCATGCGACCACTTCTAATTGGGAGTCAGCAGGAAGGGCTCTTGATCATGCCACTGCTTCTGAACGGGACCCAGCAGGAAGTGCTCCTGATCATGCGACCGCTCCTGATCATGTGACCACTTCTGATCGGGAACCAGCAGGAAGGACTCCTGATCATGTGACCCCTGTGAGAGCCAACATTAAGATGCTGCTGGGGACTATCCCTTTCCTCCCTGGGGTTGAGGTCTTTAAATTGTGATCTGAATACTCCATTCTACAGCCAAGGCCCCCTCATAAAGACAGAATAACAACAAGAAAAAAATAAGGGGGATATTTATGGTATGCAGCTATCAACGCCAACACATGAATGCAAACAATTTCTATGCATAAATAAAAAAAAGTTTTTTTTCAATTTTTCCAAGCTCTCCTGATTGAAACAATAAGCAACATCCCACTGCAATCTCATAATTACATGGTATAAATGACATTATCCTGTATATAATAGTTTCCAAGCCAACGCGTTTCTTGGAAAACACCACTTTTTCCTTTTTTTCAGGGATGCATATTTAGTTCTGTTCAAGTGACAATTATTTTTACTCAAATCCATTGAGATTTAAATTGGAGAGCCTTATCCTTGTGTTAATGCTTTGTGAATTGAGCGCAATGTATCTTGGAAAAGGGGAGAGTATAAATTACGACCCTTTCCATTTTCTTTTCACTCCGGCCATTATTTGGTGCATATCTATTAATGGATTCTGTTTTTTCATCTTTTTTCCCCTTATGGAGCCCAACAATCTTTACATTACTGGAATGGTCCTGTTTATGCAGTAATAACTTTCTCGTTACTTCAAACAAAAAAAACAAAAAAAAAAAAAAAAAGTAATATATACATTGCATTTTGAGGACAAACTAGGCTCTTATTTGGTAATATTGTCCTGCAAAAACATTATTTTATATTATTCAAATTTTATATTGTGTACGTTCTACAGACATCAAGACATAAAATAACAAAAACCTATTTTTCTTTATTTTGACTAGTATCACTTAAAAAAATGAAATAAAAAAGGAAATAAATTTGTATACTATTTATTTTATAATTTTTCCTAATAATAAATTATGTTTTCTGGCACAAAGCACGACTAGGTTATTTGCAAATAAAAAAAAAAATCTATTTTTCTTTTATTTTGCATTGTTAATGCAGCAGCAAAAAAAAAAAAAAAAAAAAAAAATACAAACAAAATAAATGATAAAAAATTGAAATATTAATGTAAAACTAAAGGCAAGGCTTTTTTTGTTCATTTTGAATAGATTAATGGAGGGTTATAACACCTGTCAGCTTTTGTTTGGCCAACTGCTTTCCATTAAAGAGATTTCTCTTCACTTCCTGTCTAATAACCAAAACAGGAAGCGAAAAGAAATCCCTGCAAAGTGAGGGAATCCCTGGTGTCCCCATTGGAAGATTTCCTCTCTATTACTGTTCTGGTGAAAATCCCAAATGTGTGATTTTCTCTTTCACTTTCACTCTCAGGGATGATGGTAACCAGGACAAATAAAAATAATGAATCTCCTTTTATTGCACAGACACCAATAAAATCCCTCTACACTCCGTCCAAAACTAAAAAAAAATGTGTTGTCTCCAGTTATACTTTAATGGTGACAAAAATAAAAAGAAGTATAAAAATTTGCAGAAAAATATTAGCTAAGTGGAGAAGGAGAAGAAGGCCTTATTCAGGGCTAATTAGGGCAATCGGGGGTTAATAGGGAATACTGGGCTCAATTCACAAAGCTTTAACACAAGGATGAGGCTCTCTGATATACAGTATATATACTGTATATAGTCATGTGCCTGTAATGTAAGAAAAAGCTATACTTATCCTGGTGTGCTAGCTTTTTGAATTGAGTCTATAGAGAGAGTGTATGAAAAACAGAAGAAAATATCAGTACTCGTAGTGGTTAGTAGTCCTGTAAGCTCCTGTAAGCTCGGCATGTGTCTAGTTCAAGGGATGATTCGTCTTCTGCTTTGGTTGGTGGTGTCGGTAGGTGGAGGGCAGCAGCCACCTAATTTGGAGATCGGTCGGTAGAGAATAACATTTCCTGGCAACTACTCCAGTCAAAAATATATCTAATGGGAGCTGAAATGTTAAACTGTGTATTGTACAGGAGATTTAGAATGCCCTCAGGCAGTAAAAAACAGCTACTTATTATCTATCCTCAGGCGCCTGCACTGCCAAATTTATTTTTTGAAGGCATGACAAGTTAATTTTAGGAACTGTGCCGGTATTTAAGTCAGCTTGGTTTGGGAAAAAAGGGATTTTTTAGGTGCTTTACTTTAAATTAAACTCAATTTTTTATCATTTGGATAGAGTGGGGTCAGGTTTTCATAGCTGTCTGGTGGTCCTTCCCTTGGCTGGGGTCAGGTTTTCATAGCTGTCTGGGGGTCCCTCCCTTCCCTTGGCTGGGGTCAGGTTTTCATAGCTGTCTGGGGGTCCCTCCCTTCCCTTGGCTAGGGTCAGGTTTTCATAGCTGTCTGAGGGTCATTCCCTTCAGTTTTCAAAGCTGTCTGGGGGACCTTCCCTTCCCTTGGCTGGGGTCAGTTTTCATAGCTGTCTGGGGGTCCTTCCGATCCCTTGGCTGGGGTCAGTTTTCATAGCTGTCTGGGGGTTCTTCCTTTCCCTTCGCTAGGGTCAGGTTTTCTAGCTGTCTGGGGGTCCTTGCCTTCTGTTGGCTGGGGTCAGGTTTCATAGCTATCTCAGGGTCCTTCCCTTTGCTGAGGTAAGGTTGTCATAGCTGTCTGGGGTCCTTCCCTTAGCTGGGGTCAGGTTGTCATAGCTGTCTGGGAGTCCTTTCCTTCCCTTGGCTGGGGTCAGGTTTTCATAGCTGTCTGGGCATCCTTCCCTTGGCTTGGGTCAGGTTGTCATAGCTGTCTGGGGTCCTTCCCTTCCCTTGGCTAGGGTCAGGTTGTCATAGCTGTCTGGGAGTCCTTTCCTTCCCTTGGCTGGGGTCAGGTTTTCATAGCTGTCTGGGCATCCTTCCCTTGGCTTGGGTCAGGTTGTCATAGCTGTCTGGGGTCCTTCCCTTCCCTTGGCTTGGGTCAGGTTGTCATAGCTGTCTGGGGTCCTTCCCTTCCCTTGGCTAGGGTCAGGTTTTAATAGCTGTCTGGGGGTCCTTCCCTTCCCTTGGCTGGGGTACAGTTGTCATAGCTATCTGGGAATCCTTCCTTTCTCTTGGCTTGGGCCAGGTTTCATAGCTGTCTGAGGGTCCTTCCCTTGGCTGGGGTCAGGTTGTCATAGCTGTCTGAGGGTCCTTCCTTTCCCTTGGCTAGGGTCTGGTTTTCATAGCTGTCTGTGGGTCCTTCCCTTGGCTGGGGTAAGGTTTTCATAGCTGTCTGAGGGTCCTTCCTTTCCCTTCGCTAGGGTCAGGTTTTCATAGCTGTCTGGGGGTCCTTTCCTTGGCTGGGGTAAGGTTTTCATAGCTGTCTGGGGGTCCTTCTCTTCTCTTGGCTGGGGTCAGGTTGTCATAGCTGTCTGGGAGTCGTTCCCTTGGCTTCTTAACCTAATGACACTGTCGTATTGTGGCACAAAAAAAGTGTCCAGCATTAGGTTCTGTAGACCAGACTTTCTCAACCTTTTTATCACAGAGGAACCCCTAAAATAATTTTCTAGTTTTAGGAAACCCTTACTAAAACTAATTTACTTGGGGGGCAATGGGGAAAGTGACCCTTGCTTCGATGGCCAGTAGTAAAAATACCCCTTACAGTGGTGGTCAATGGGAAGAATGTCCTTCTTTTAGTGGTGGTCAGATAGCTAAGAAAAATCATTGATGTCCTACTGTTGGATTTTCCAAGTAGCATTGGAGAAACCCTGGGGTTCCATAGAACCGTGGTTGAGAATGGCTGCTGTAGACCAACAACCTTAATCCCAGTGCAAGGGCCTGCTTGATGTTTGGACAGATTAGGTAGGTCTTCATAATACAAAATTTTGGTAAATTTAAATTTGATTGTACAAATTTTTAATGTGTATGGTGACCCTAAAAGAAGGTGGTGCCTAAAGCTTGGGAACCCTTGGATTGCTTTTTCACAGCCTCATATTCAGGGTCGTGATACCAAGGATCCTAAAGTCTCAGGTAGCATGTAGGCAGATGCAGGCTATTTTCTCCATTTCAGGTGGTGGTCAACCGCAGCGGCATTGTAGGGGGAGAGGAAGTCAAGAGGAACATGGCTCCTCTATGGTTTTCAGGGTCACTGGGGAAGCTATCAGATTGGATGCCCCCGCCCCATGTGACTCTAGCGGCCCTCTTGGTTCAAGCAGAGCCTATTTAGGGCAACACATTGCTGATTTTCCCATGAGTGCTACTGGCTGGGTGTCTTCCTGCTGGATTTGTTGTGAATTACTGGATTCTGCATTAATACAAGTTCTGTTCTCTGTAACCGAACTCTGTGTGTTTACTGTCGCCGCACCACGCTGCACCTCCCCACAACCAAGGCAGCCATGTGCGCAAAATGTTACCAGCTGTGTCCCATTATTTAAATGTAAAATTTAAATGTTGGACTGGATTGTTCTTTTAAATGTATCCCTATCACACATATGCGGGGAAAAAAAAACTGATTTCCATTAGGCTGTGCATGAGCCGATACCACTTTGTGAACCATGTAAAGCATTTTCTTGAGCAGCTGTCTCTTCTGGAAGACGTGTCATTCTTCACGTGTTTGAACATTTTCGTTTTACAATAAAGCATCGGGTTTGCTGTCAGTGATGCAGGCGGAGGCTTTATGCACCACCCGAATACACGCCGGCTGTATACGCTGTAATGTCTTCAGCTCGCTGAATTGCTAATAAACCACAAGATGACTTTAGCGCAGAAGAGAACGACGTGCAGGAAAGTGACTATGGAGATCGTCAATCTTAATATCTCCCTGCCTGCGTTCCCATCTGCAAATGAGTGAATGCGCAGAAAAGAGCATGGGGGGGGAGGGCGCGGGATAAATGCGTTGAATGGAACGTGGTGGCGGAAGATGTCTGGAGAGACTTAAGCCCCATACACACTATCAGATTTTCTGCTGATTTTTGTCTTCAGATTTACCAAAACCATGTAGTGCAAGGGCCTGCCTGATTGCATACAAATTGAACCTCCTAAGGTTTGACCTCATATTATATGGTTTTGGTAAATCTGAAGGAAAAAATCAGCAGAAAATCTGATAGTGTGTATGGGGCTTTAGACAGAAGCTGTGTTAAAATCCACATATGTCTGTTGTTTTAACTGCCAAAATATTTGTGAAGGCTCACGTATGTGGGCGTTCTTGTCAAAGGCAACGCTGTGTTCGATTGTAAAATGCAGTGCTTGACAAGCAAAGGCTCAGTATGGCCTGCTCTGGCTGCAATTCAAGCCCACTTCATTAGGACATGCTGTTTCTGAAGAAATGCAGCGCAAGTCAGGTGCTGCCCTAAGTTTGACATGCGTTGCCAATGCAGAACAAAAAGACCTGTCTATATAAGCCGTAGTGCCGTTCAGCCAGTCTTATGATTCACACACTCCTGCCAAGATGTATAACCAGAGTTTGGAGCCCATATTCTAAGCCTGTAGCTCTACAACTCTTTGGGTTGCCTCCCCTCTTTGGACTTTCACTATCACTCCATTAGTAAGGTCATCCCATTGCTCCCCCCAAGAAACAACTGGACTGGGAAGCAGGAGGCATTTGTCCCCCCCCCCCCCCCCCCCGGGCCAGTACAAATTTTGGTAGCCTTAAATTAAGATATTCCCCCATTCAGACCACAGTCATAGAGGGTCCCAGGGACTCAAAAGGCATTAATTGCAGGGATTGGGACCATAAGTGAATTGTTCCCCACATATTTAGATGTGAAGGTCTGGGTGGAATCGATGCATACAGTAGGAATAATGGGAAGCCCCTGCATAGTTTGAGAAAGGATCTGGGCATGACCAGCATGTAATCTGAGCATGATTCGAGTGCCCCCACCCAGGAGAAAGGTAAACAAGGAGGACCGGGCTGGGGGAGGAGTGGGACATTTGCCCCTCCAGCATAGTACAAATATTGGCAACCCTGAGTAGAGATAATCCCCAACCAGACCTCAGACAGAGTCAGTCCCAAGTTCATAGATGCCAACTGTCCCAGCTTTGCCAGGACAGTTCCACAACTTGGCCCTCTATCCTGTTGATGCTGTGTCCTAGGCCTTATCCCGAGGTCACAGTATAAGCCTTGTTTGGGTTACTGCCCATGTGCAGTAGCTAAAAAAAAGAAATTCAGTGTGGGGATCAAGGCTGTAATGAGTTGTTCCCCTTATATTTAGAGGCAGGGTATGAGGAGACCAGCCAGCAGAGTGGCAATGATAGGCAGTTCCTACATATATAAATGGTAAGGCGGGGTAGGACTAAATGGTAAAGTGGAAATAATGGGCTGTTCCCAGAGTCTGGGCAGGGTGCAATGGGTTGTTCCCAACAAAGTTTAGTAGCTGGGTATGGGTGGGATCAACCTGTAAAGTAGGAATGACGGGTAGTCTCATATTTAGAGGCAGCGCCTGGGCAGGACCAACTAGTAACATTGACATGATTTGGGTTTGCTTACCCACCATGGTTTGGGTACTCAGGAAGACTGTTCTGAGGAGGAGGAGGGGGGCAGTTGCCCCTCAGGGCCATTACAAATATTGGCACCCTTGAGTGGGGATAATCCCCCATCCAGACTTCAGACAAAGTGAGTCCAAAATTAATAGGTGCCAGCTGTCCCAGTTTTGCCAAGACAGTCCAGCATCTTGGCCCTCCAATGTTGTGTCCCAGCCCATGTCTCGGGATCACACTATTAACCTTATTTGAGATACTGCACATGCACAGTAAATGAAAAATTCAATAATTTTGAGGATCCAGGACGAAATGGGTCGCTCCCCACATATTTAGAGGCAGAGTATGGGTGAGGCCAACCATCAGAGTGGGAATGATGGACATTTTCTACTCATTTAAATGCAAGGCCTGAGTGGGACCAAATGGTAAAGTAGGAATAATAGGCAGTCCCCACATATTTGGAGACAGAGTCTGGGCAGGACCAACCCATAAAGTGAGCAGACTAAATGCAGGCTGTGGTCAGGGTCAATAGTACCCCTGGATCTGGGACTATAATGTTGGTAATGGTAAGTATGCCAGCTGTTGGGTGTTCTATGTCTATCTTTTCCCAGTTCAGAGCTAAAATCTTCTAGTATTGGCTTCCTTTGCAGCTCAGAGATGTGGTGAATGGCAAGAGCTGCAAAGGAAGTCAATGCTGGGGGAACGCATAATTGTGAAATGCGTGGAGCTCATTTTCTAAAGAAAGATGAATGTAATGTATTATTTGCAACAATGGTTTGGGATTTTGCTTAGTGTTTTAATTAGGGGAACCCATATTTTTTTCGTAGCAGCAACTCATTAACTACTTCTTTGTTTACAATTCATCCCTTAAAGTGGACTTTGAGGTAAAAAGCAAAGTGGCTTAATGAAAGGAAAGAGGGTCTCTACAAGATCCTTTCAGCTTAATATACACCGATCAGCCACCTAATATTGAGTAGGTCCCCCTTTTACCGCCAAAACAACCCTGATCTGTCACAGCATGGACTCCACTAGACCTCTGAAAGTAAGCTGTGATATCTGGCACCAAGAGGTCAGTAGCAGATCCTTTAAGTCCTATAAGTTGTGAGGTGAGGCCTCCATAGATCAGACTTTGTTTTTCCAGCACATCCCACAGAAGCTTGTTTGGATTGAGATCTGGAGAATTTGGAGGCCAACAACAACTCAAACTCATTGTTGTGTTCCTTAAACAATTCTTGAACCATTTTTGCAGTGTGACAGGGAGCATTATCTTACTGAAAGAGGCCCCTGCCATCAGGGAATACCGTTTTCATGATGGGGTGTACTTGGTCACCAACAAAGCGCTTAGTACGTGTAAAGTGACAGGCACATAAATGGCAGGAGCAAAGGTTTCCTAGCAGAACATTGCACAAAGCATCACACTGCCGCCACCGTTTTGCCTTCTTCCCATACTGTATCCTGGTGCCATTCTTCCCCAGGTAAGTGACACACATTCACCTGGCCAGCTACATGATGTAAAAGAAAACGTGATTCATCAGAGCAGGCCACTTTCTTCCATTGCTCTGTGGTCCAGTTATGACGCTCACGTGCCCATTGTAGGTGCTTTTGGCTGTGGACAGGGTCAGCATGGGCACCCTGAACGATCTGCGACTACGCCGTTCCATGCATAACAAACTGCGATGACCATTTTTTCTGCTTTCAACACATCAACGTCAACTGACGACAGGCTCACTTTAAATATACTCCTCCATACTGTTCTACAACGGCTGGGTATCTCATCTTTGCCATCCTCCAGTTTTGTTCTTTTTTCTTCTCGAAGATTCATGTGTTTTCCCCATTCCTCCAGCCTCAGAATGAAATAAACTCTAGTGGGCATAGATGTATCATTTCACAGACAGAGCCGTTATTAGATTCCAGAGGTGACCAGGCCAGCGTGCAGCATCTAATCACTATCTGTCGCAGAAGACTTATCTTTGTTCAGTTCTTTTTTTTTCTTTTTTTGCCCGAAAGCCAAAACAGCAACAAACTGAAATGATAGTACACAAACAGAAGGCAAGGCTCCAGCCTGCAGCAGAGGATAGCGCACGTTGGGTAGAAAATGGGGCCAACCAGTCCATGTATTATCATTTTTTTTTCTTTTAAAGCAACATCCATTGCTCACAGAATACAGTGGTTAAACAGCCTACATCAGGGGTCTCCAAACTACGGCCCTCCAACTACACGTCCCATGAGGCATTGTAAAACTCTGACATTCACAGACATGACTAGGCATGATGGGAATTGTAGTTCCTAAACAACTGGAGGGCCGTAGTTTGGAGACCCCTGGTCGAATGAAGTGCTGGGGTTGCCTGAGGTGGAACTTCCCAAGCTGTAATACTTTACAGATTACTCATACATTATGAATGAGCTGCCCTATGCGTGTTTGTCATGCCAAAGATCAAATCTTGGCCCTGGGCCAGACGCAGTCTTGACAATCCAGGCAAAATAGCTTTGTGTTTGGGGTGGCATTTAGAATGAATGGCACCCAAAAGCAGTAATCATAAAAGTGGGTGCAACTCCAAATCTCAATTCCAAAGCCCCAGTTATTAGCACTGAGGAGGGTGGCAGCTTGGGGAAAGGCCATCCCGGGGGAAAGCCCATCCTGGCTCTATACATACTCACAAAAGCAGAAGAAATCCAAACTGCCGCACTCGAAAAAAGTCCAGATAACAAAGAAATTTATGTAAAGCGGCTTCAGACCCCCACTTCCTGCCTTGTGGGTGGGGTGAAATGTGTCAGGGGGGTATGGCCTGAAAGTAGCTGGGCTGAAGCCACTTTTCATTAATTTGTTAGGCATCTGAGCTTTTTTTGGAGTGTGGTGGTTTGGATTCTTTCTGCACCCAAAAGCGGGTTGTGCGCTTTTTTAGCGTGATTTGGCAACAGGGCAGAATCTAGTCAATTCTGCCCACGATTCTAAATCACTCAGATCTGAACGGGGCCTAAAATAAGCTCATGTACTTTTTTGAGCAACAGGCATTTTACTACAGGCGACAACACGCTTAAATATGAACAGGGCCATTGAAATGAAATGAATGGGATTTTGCTTGTTGAGCATCTTGGAGCTTCGAGTTTTGATCTACAAAACGCTCAAATATGAATGGGGCCTAAGTGATGTATCTTTTGGGTATCCAGTGGAAGTTTTCACGTGCTGCATTTTAACAGTTAATGGAGCTGTTCCTCGGGGAACTAATACAGTTGGGAATATAGTTTAGGACTGGGGCTAATGGATAGAAAGGTGGCATCTTCTCAAGTGGGTTGGGGGCTGAAACTGAATCAGGAGGATAGGATGGAAGGCCTACGGAGAAGTCAGGAGTGGGGAACCCAGGCGAATAGGCAAGCATCCCCATCATTGAATGGAATGGGTTGGGTGAGGCATATATAAGGTTAGAAAAGGAGAAAGAGGGGGCTGGAAAAAGATGGGGGGATATTAAAAAAAAGGCAGCATGAGAATGTGCATTGTAGAAGAGGCCATTATTAGCTGGATGTTGAAGAGGTGGCTGGGCTGAAGAGGAGGCTTTTATATACTTCTATGAAAAGGGAAGATTATCCAGTAGTGCCAGATAGTTTTGAATATTGAGTCAGGACCTTTCACAGGGCTGGAAAGGTCCTCCATTTGTTCAACACCATCAATGTATTGGAGCCATTGTTGTAATGCAGGTGGGGGTGGGCCTTTCTCCAATGTGGGCATACAAGAGTGTGCTGCACTGATCATGTGGATCATGACATCAATGCATTGGAGCCACTGCTGTAACATTGGTGGTGGTGGTTGTGGTGGTGGTGGTGGAGGGGGGGGGGGGGGGCTTTTTCACCATGCGGGAATACAAGAACGTGCTACAATAACTATGTGGATCACAACATCAGTGCGTTGGAGCTATTGCTGCAATGGAGGTGGGAGTGGGCCGTTCCACAATACGAGTATAGAAGAGCATGCTGCATTGACCATGTGGATCACGACATCAATCTGTTGAAGCCATTGTTGTAACATTGGCGGGGGTGGGCCTTTCCACAATGCGGGAATACAAGAGTGTGCTGCATTGACCATGTGGATCATAACATCAGTGCACTGGAGCCATTGTTGTAATGGAGGTGGGAGTGGGCTGTTCCATAATACGGAGATAAAAGATGTGCTGCATGTGGATCATGACCTCAAAGCGTTGCAGCCATTGTTGTAATGGAGGTGGGAGTGGGCTGTTCCACAATACATTCTGCATTGACCATGTGGATCAAGAAATCAATGCTTTAGAGCCATTGTAATGGAAGTGGGAGTGGGCCTTTCCACAGTGCTGGAATACAAGAGCGTGCTGCATTGACCATGTGGATCATGACATCAGTGCTTTGGAGCCATTGTAATGGAAGTGGGAGTGGGCCTTTCCAAAGTTCGGGAATACAAGAGCATGCTACATTGACCATGTAGATCATGACATCAATGTGTTGGAACCAAACGCAATGGAGGTGGGAGAGGGCCTTTCCACAGTTCCAGAATACAAGAGTGTGCTGCACTGACCATGTTGATCATGACATCCATGTGTTGGAACCAAGCGTAATGGAGGTGGGAGTGGGCCTTTCCACAGTTCGGGAATACAAGAGCGTGCTGCATTGACCATGTGGATCATGACATCAATGCTTTGGAGCCATTTTTGTAATGTCGGTGGGAATGGGCTCTTCCACAATGCAGGGACACAAAGAGCGAGCTGCATTGACTATGTAGATCACAACAGAATATTTGTATGTTTTAAGGGCAAGGCAGGGAAAAAGGACTGGTTCCATATATGTTTAGTATATTCCTTATAATATTCAGGTCTTGATTAACCAGTGAATAAATATTATCCCAATGTGTATGATCGATAGTCTTTGTTCTCAAATATATTTCATCCTCACTACTGTGTGTCCCCTCTGAAAAGCTCATTTTTGACCCCATATTTCTAAGTAAGGTCAAACTGCACCTATGTATTAATATCCTGAGGTTTCCCTTAAGACATTTTCCACATAGGCTCATCCATTAGTTTACCATCTCGATACTCATTGCATTGCCTGCAAGCCAAAACCGTAGCACTCTAAAATGATAGTATACCATCAGAAGATGAGGCTCAAGCCTGCAGCAGAGGAGAGCGAGCGTCAGGTCTAAGACAGGGTCATCAAGTCCACTTTTTTTCCCCTACAGGACTCGCATCTTTTATAAATGTATCTAGAAGCTGGCAACATGGCGTTTGGAAGGCATCTTTTTCAGGTTAAAACACCTTTTGCTAACCTCCCTTATCTCCTGCTGGTTTGTGTTTCATTACTGTACATAGGGAACACAACCCGCATTTTTATATAACACATAATTGCTATAGAAGCCACTTTACTGTGCTGGTAAATACCACCTTTCCGTTTCATTCTGCAGCTAGCTCAGATTTCTAGAACTGCAAAAAAAAAAAATGTCAAATTTTCTCTTACGTTTTTCGCTAGTACTTTGGTGTATATTTGAATTAATTGGTCTGTCTTCAGTATCTGCCCACCATTACTGAAGAAGTGGCCAAGGAGCCACAAAGCGCCTTGCAGGTGTTGGTTAATGTACAACTAAAGCTGCCCATTCATGGATTTCAACCAGTTGCTGGTGAACGAAATTTGCATATTGGATGATCCTGTCCATTGAATCATTGAAGGAGCTGGGTGGAAAATTGTCAGCTATACAGTGTCTGCATCCAATCATAAAAGACTTACAGTAGTTGTAAGGTACGGTAAGGTTCCTTACGACTAATGCTGGCCATGCACTATACGAAAAATCGGCCAAAATTCGGTCATTTAGACAGTTTGTTCGTTTTTCGTGCCAGTTAATGGGCACAAAATCGATAATCGTTGGAGCGTTTTTGAGCCGAAAAAACGAAGGACAAGTTTGGAAATTTTCTGCCGAACAAACGATAAATTGAAAGGTTAATGTATTTCCCGTCCGAACTGTCTGCACTAGGTATATGTAAAAAAACGAACAAGAAATGCATTCATTTATGTCCACTGAACAATTTATCGGTCATTACATGATGGCACTATCGTTTTCACTCACGGCCGAATGTTCGTTTTTCGAAAATGGGTTCGGCTGATTTTTTTGTATAGTGTATGGCCAGCATAAGCCTATAATGGTGAAATGTGCCAAGGAGGAGCCGACATTACATGCGCTGTTGTACTGCTTGTGTTGCTTGTGGCTCAATAAAGATGACTGGAGGAGTTGACGTCATTGGACGGGACGGGTGGGCTCATTTTATATTACAAGCTTTGATAAGCTCTTTGCTGGCAACCTCAGTTTGCAATGGAGGAAAGGCTCCGGTCCGGAACAGTTTGGATGGTTAAACAGCAACTGCATCCAATCAGACGCAGGCACTATTTGTGTATTTTGGTAGCTGGTGGGACCATATATATTCTGCACATTTTCTTATACAGGTCTTTACTAGGGAAGCATGGATACCATTTTTTAACCACTTCAATACAGGGCACTTATACACTTTCCTGCCCAGACCAATAGTCAGCTTTCAGCGCTGTCGCACTTTGAATGACAATTGCGCGGTCATGCTACACTGTAGCCAAACTCAATTTTTATCATTTTGTTCCCACAAATAGAGCTTTCTTTTGGTGATATTTGATCACCTCTAGGATTTTTATTTTCTGCTAAACAAAAAAAAGACCGAAAATCTTGAAAAAAAAAGTTTTTTTTTCCTTGTTTCTGTTACAAAACTTTGTAAATAAGTAAGTTTTCTCCTTCACTGATGGGCACTGATGGGGCTGCACTGAAGTGCACTGATAAGGCGGCACTGATGGGCACCGATGAGGTGGCACCAATGAGGTGGCACTGATGAGCACTGATGATGGGCACTAATATGCAGCACTGATGGGGCACTGATAGGCACTGAAAGGCGGCAATAATAGGTGGCACGGATGGGCACTGATAGGCGGCATGGATGGGCACTGATAGGTGGCACTGATGTACACTAATGGATGGTACTGATGGGCATCACTAATGGGCCAATGTCATTTTGCTATATGGTGGGCAGTAAGTGGTTAAGTACGAGTACTAAAAATTTTCTCAAGTACTCACCGATACCAGTTACTGATACCTATTTTTAGTGTCATGTGACAGTTTTTTTAGACTAATGAGAAATTATTACCGTTTCTTTATAGTTATGAAGAACTGTAACTCAAACGACATTATGAAACAAATACAACTTTTTTAGTTGTGAAAGCTCAAATTTCACAGAACATGTTTAGAAATAAATAAGTTGTCCTGGTGGTGTAGCGGTAGAGCACTTGCCGGACCTTCTGCGGTCCGAATGTCACGGCTCACGTGACGGTAATGCCGTGTACACACGGGCGGACTTTTCAGCATCAAAGGTCTGACAGTCTTTCCGACGGACTTTTGACGGACTTCCGACAGACTTTCGAACAATCGGACTTGCCTACACACGATCACACCAAAGTCCGACGGATTCGTACGTGATGACGTACAACCGGACTAAAATAAGGAAGTTGATAGCCAGTAGCCAATAGCTGCCCTAGCATTGGTTTTTGTCTGTCGGACTAGCATACACACGAACTGAGTTTTCGACCGGACTCGAGTCCGTCAGAAAGGTTGGAAACATGTTTCAAATCTAAAGTCCGTCTGATTTTCGACCGAAAAAGTCAGCTGGAGGTCCGATGAAGCCCACACACGGTCGGATTGTCCGACGGATTCGTTCTGTCGGACAAGTTCGGTCGAAAAGTCCACCCGTGTGTACACGGCATTACAGTCTGAGGATTTGAAGGTGTCAATCTTAGTATTGAAGCATTTGCACGAGTTCAAGTACTCGTGAAAATGTTTAGTATCGGCACTGATACCGACACCGGTATTGGTGCAAGTTGTTACACTAAACATGTAGTAGCTGTCTGTGCAGACAGAAAGCTGAAGATTGAAAGCTTCTGTGGACGGGCACTAATGAAGGAAGGGCACTTGGACCCCTGAAACACGTTGGCTACTTGTCAAGAACACTGGCTGCAGGGACCTTTTCTGCCCACATTCACCCATGTAGCTTGTTATTGTTATGTTTCCCCTTTTGTTACATTTTTGAAGGACTGTTTTCTTGTATTTGCCCTAAAGACTATTCCTGGTTTGTTTTATTTGAAACTATACATGTTCATTGAAAAAGCTGGTCACACTGTCCTCTGTTCCAAGTACTCCTATGTAGGCGCAGGACTGTCAGGGTGGCTAGCTGTTGATTAGCTTACTATTAATTAGATCGCTGTTAGCTGTTGGCTCTTCTTTAGATGTGCTAATGATATTACTTTTTACAGTACCCATTATTTAGGATAATGTGATAAAGCTCTTACCTGATCTTTTGTGATATATATTCTGTGTAAATTTACAGTAAAGTCACTTCCTGTTTGCACCTAAGCTAGTGTCGCCTAGTTCCTGGGTGCAATATTCATCTATAGTACCTGGTTCCAAAGTGGAGGAAGCTGTATCTTGACAGAGGCACCCAGGCTTGGGTGCCAGGCGGTCCATCACACTACTTTTTTAGATTGCATTGATCATTTGCACTAACATCAATACCTTTAAGTTAACAACACCAGTAAGATAACCGCTATTTTTCCACATTCCTCAACAGTGCAAACAGCAAGGCATAGCCCAATAGAAGGAAGGCCACTGTGTGCTAGTCGTTCACTAAAGATCTGGAGCAATCATGCGGAGCAGTGTTGACTTCTTGGCCCCCCCAGCTGTGTAAGGGTGCTCAATCCAGGGCACCTGCCCCTCCTACCCCTGTCCTGTCCCATCCTGGAAAGGCCTATTAGTGGGGCTCCTGGAATCTCTGCTGGCTCCCCTACTTAACATTGATGCCCAAACCAAGATCATCCTGTCTGAAATGTTTCAGACTGATAAAGGAAATAAACAAGAGTCACATGACCGTTGACGCAATGCGTCGGGCAGAGCCAGTGACGTCACATTCAGTTGACGTGAAAGCTGGAAGTGTGGTGAGGATTACTTAATTCTGTTAAAGGGACATACTGCTCATTGCATTTTAAATATATGCAGGTGCATTTTATTGGAATACTTTTTATATTTGGTCACCATATGGTGTGCTGTGAGAGTTCTTCCCTTCTTTTGAGTGTTAAATCAAAGTGGGAACAGCGCGGTCCAAGCCCTTAAGGGGACAGTACAGATGAAGTAGCTGCTGGAGGAGGAGTTGCAAGGATTATACAATAAGGCGCAAGTGGCCTATTTTATAGGTGTATTATTAAGGTGAGCGGACATTGCACTTATTGGGTGGAATGGCGAGTTTTGGGCACTGAAGCATTGTCGTTGAAATAGCTTTGAAAGTTACGTTTATTGTTTTCACGGAATGAACACTATTGAGTTTGGACACTGAATGTGATACTTCATTAACTTTTGTCACGGGTGGAAAGTGATCTTTTTGCACTATATTATACATAGTCAATTTTTACACAGGATTGTGACTTTATGAAGAGGGATGATTGCCTTATATGTGATTCTGTTTCTGTTTTATGATCTCATAGTACAAGTTTTAATAGTCATATATTGATTTATAAGGAGGTATTTTCATTTGGTGTTAAGGAAATATTAATTTTAAAGGGGCAGCGCACTACCATTTTTTAAAAGTATAGACTATTAAAGGACATTTTCCTCATAAGACATGATGTCCAGAAAATCGGAGAAGACACCTTCTCTGGATGGCAGGGTGGGAGACTTAGAGCAGTGTTTCTCAACTCCAGTCCTCAAGGCCCCCCAAGAGGTCATGTTTTCAGGCTTCCCATTATTTTGCACAGGTGATTCGATCAGTTTGACCGCCTTAGTAATTACCACAGCCGTTTCATCTGAGGGAAATCCTGAAAACATGACCTGTTGGAGCGCCTTGAGGACTGGAGTTGAGAAACACTGACTTAGAGGATAATGCCTCAACCCTGAAAAAAGATGTAACTCTGTTATGAGCCAAGACTAACGCGCATAATATGAAACTGGAAGACTTGGAAAAGAACTAGAGGAAATAACCTCAGAGTTATTGGTGTCTCTGTAGAGGTGGAAGGTGCAAATCCCACCAAATTAATTAAAAATTGATTGGCAGTGACCATCTCCTAGCACAGTTTGTAGTGGAGTGGGCTCACAGATTGCCTGGCCATCCACTTTCACCAGGCAACCCATCTAGACCCTCTCTAATCAAGCAGCACTTTTTGGCCAGGGTTCCATTGGACATTTACCTCGTAAGGCGTGATGTCCAGAAAATCAGAGAAGACACCTTCTCTGAAAGGCAGGGTGGGAGACTTAGAGGATAATGCCATAACCCTGAAAAAAAGATGTAACTCTGTTAAGGGCCAAGACCAACACGCATGATATGGAACTGGAAGACTTGGAAAGACTCAGAGAAAGTAACCTCAGAGTTATTGGTGTCCCTGAAGAGGTGGAAGGTATAAATCACACCAAATTCATTGGAAATTGGTTGGCAGTGACCATCTCCTAGCACAGTTTGTAGTGGAGTGGGCTCACAGATTGCCTGGCCATCCACTCTCACCAGGCAACCCATCTAGACCCTCTCTCATCAAGCATCAGTTTTCAGCCAGGGTTCCTCCAAAGGTTACTGCAGGTTTTTCAAGCTGTGGTTGTTGACTATCCACCCAATGGTGCCTGTATAGTTCCATGTCCAGCCCAACTTGGCAGTGCCAGCAGCATGACACCTGTGATCTTTTTAGCTAACCCCCCATGAATTGGTTTTAGCATTAGCAAGGTTTTCCTTAGATCATTAGAGTTCCTCTGGAGTTACAAGGTAGAGGAAGGCTGTACTAAACTATAGAGTCAGGCATTCCATCCTAGGATCCTACGATGATTTGCTGATCGACTAATGCCTCAGTCTTGCATGATTTCTCCTCCGAGGTTCAAGAACATCTCCATGAAAGGTTCACTTTAATTTACGGTGCCGGAGAAGAGAGAACAAGGGGGAGCCTGAATGTAAGGCATGGCTTTTACTGTGATATATACTTATAATTACGAACCACAGAACAAAGGACATAAAACCATATTTTAATTTATCACAATTGTAAAATTCAATTAAAAGTTATGCAGAAATTCTCGCTATGAAATGATACGGAAGGCTATGTAGACATAAATTGTGCTTCGCTAGTGTTCCTTGAATCTAACAGTGAGAACCGAGGTAGAATGGGATTTAACTAGGCTTGTGCAGATGAGTCAGGCTTAAGTCTACAGCCTATAGACCAGTGATGGCCAACCTTGGCACCCCAGATGTTTTGGAACTACATTTCCCATGATGCTCCTGCACTTTGCAGTGTAGTGGAGCATCATGGGAAATGCAGTTCCAAAACATCTGGAGTGCCAAGGTTCGCCATCACTGCTATAGACATTGGAGTAGCTAGTTGTAAACCAGAACTGAATGAAATTTTGTTTGCTGATTTCCTGTGGCCTCATTGCAGTCACTTCCTGTCTCTGTTCACTCCAGCATAGTTTTTCTCAGGGCGGGTTTCCTGATGGTGACACCAGTGGATCATGTCTGTGTAATGTAATGGCCACTTGCATTCTCTATGGGAAATCCATGTGTCAGAGTTACAATGCAGGAGCACAATTGGGAGAAAGGGTTGGAGCATTGTCACCTTATAACAGGAAGTCTATTGGCAGGACCAACAGCGACTTATTGTTCCCACTTCGACGTTCATGGTGATACCTCACACGTGTGGTGCAATCACTGCTTATATATGCTTGTCAGATCTACATGCAGGGGGCTGGGGCTGCTTTTAAATACTTTTTAGAATCATTTTCTTAATATACATTTATTTTTATTATTTTTTTTTTTACACTCTTTTTTATTATTTATTTATTACATTTTATTATTATTTTTTTTTTACATTTTTTACTTTATCTTTAACAATTTTTTAAATTTAACTTTATTGCTATCACAACGATGTGAGCAAGCCCCTTTGCGATAGCTTTGGGAAGTGACAGGTACTCTTTATGGAGACATCAGAGGTCTAATAGACCCCTGGGGTCTCCCCTCCTCTTCAAAGCAGCTAACCAAGCATACATAGTGTTTGATCAGCTGCTTTCCTGGCTGTGACAGCCAGGAAATGACAGCCCTAAAACTGGAAGCAATGAAATCTGGGTCGCCTCCTGGGTCATTCATCACAGAGGAGATATTGGAATGGATATTCCACCATCCGCTCTGTGGGCAGCTGTCCTGACTACTTACAGCAGCCCTGAGCTCCCTAGAGGAACGGGAGTGCCTGGGAACCACCACGGGTGGAGGCAGGAGGGGGGTCCTGCACAGCAGTGTAAAAGTGATCGGGTGGCTGTAAAGCCACCCGATCACTTTTACAGGAAAGCCAATCACTATCTGTAAAAAAACAAAAAAAACAATACCAGGGTCATGGTGGCAGCTGCACCTGGTATATCCACTTGGTGTTGAGGGCGCTTATACATGTACGAAGGGCAGCAAGCATTTAAAAAGACAGAACCTGGATAAATGTTTATGTACTGCAGAGATATACTAAATATGTTTATTCTTTTATTTTGCCCAGACATACACTACATGCTAGTGGCACACTGCGCCCTGTGCTTTTTTTTTTTTTTATTTCACCCATAGCTCAACTTTAAAGTGTTACTAAACCCACAACAGTATATTCAGTCTGTATATGCAGTAAAGCGTGCTTGTTATACTCACTGTGGAACCTAAGGGGGGAACCGTAATCCTCTGCATTGTGTAAAAAGGTTGTTTAATCCTGTCTCCTCCTCCCCTTCTTTTACCATCCCCAATCCATCTGCTGATAGAACAGAGCCATAGGGGGCACTCTGCACATGCTCAGTTCGGTGTGTATTGCTGGAGAGGTTTTTTTCTTCTTTTTTTTTTTTTGGGAGAGTGCATGTGATGAGCACAGGGCCAATCAGCACTGTCCAGGCAGAGGGTCAGGGATCATGCAGCCTCATAGGACGATCAGAGAAGAATGAAAACTCCTACAAGCTTTAACCACACACACTGATAGAAGTCACAAGACTGCTTTAGACTGCTGATGACAAAAAGGATTTTAGCCATTTATATTTACTAAAATAATTGAATTTCCATGTTCTGTGTACTGTACAGATACTGTGAATGCAGGCTCCTGGGTTTAGTAACACTTTAAGTCAAAATGTGTTTCAATACACTTGGGGATCAAGTTATAAAAAAAAAAAATTGCATAATGAGTAAAAGTGAATATACCTTCTCTGGGGGCACAAAACAAATGTTATCAGGCTTTCATTTCTTGGGGCTGCTCGATTGTTTTTTGTTGATTTAAACTGGTAAATACTGCATTTGGCCACTAGATGGTGCCAAGTATGATACTTAGCACCATCTAGTGGCCAAATACGGTATTTTTTTTTTTAAAGGGTTTTTAATCAAATTAAACAAAATTTTGAATTAAATTGAATAAATAATAAAATAAAATAAAATAAAATTAAATAACATTTATCCTTGTTTTGGCCCCATTTGCACAGAACACATGCACTTTCACTGGGTGCATTTCTATGCAGTCATATAATGACCCCTTGGCATCAGAGTTGACTGGCATTACAAAGACAGCAGAAGCCCCCTTTAGACACCCATGTGTAAGGGTACAAGTCATTGTATCATCTGTTTATCCTTATTCTTTCTCTATGCTGAAAGCCTCGAATCTTGTGTTTCCGCTGTAATATATTGTCCCAGGGTAGCCTCACATAAAATGAGGTCAGATGATTTGGAAAGACGCCGCATATTCCCAGTGTGGGCTCATCTGCTCGCCTTGCGGATCAAACGCGCACGCGGGAAAAAAAAAAAAAAAAAAACATCTGTACACGAGCAGCTACTTTTACTGAATAGTACTCAGGATCTTAATTAACTCCCGTAACCTCATCCATTGGCTGTATTATCGTCCACCACTGTTCTGGGGATTGTGAAAATCGCTGAGACTCAGAACCAGAGTCTTACGCTGAGCCGCCAATGAATGAAAGAGATGGAGATCTAACCGAGAACAAGAAAAGCTTTATCTGTCCCCAGACACAACGCATCGCTGCCAGGGACCCCCAGAGATTTTATGCAAAAGGCTTTGGGCTCAGGCGATGACACGAACTGTACTTACATTAAGGAAATGACTGGATTTAGGAACCGGATCTATCTTGTGAGCCGATTACATGCAATATTATACCTACCTTATCCATGTCTTTTTATTTAATGCTTCTTAAGCTTAATACTTCAAGGGTAAGCCGGCAAAAAAAAAAAAAAGTCTGTTCAACTGGTCACTGCCTACCTGGAATATAATTTTCATTATATACAGATAGTCATCATCGGTGCCGGCATTGGCTGCTGTGGGCACAAGAATGGGGGTGTAACCCAACCTACAATACCTATGTGACCCATACCAGCCACCTATATCGGAAATCAAGCTTGCTTCACTTATTTTCATTCCAGCGCTGCAAGCTCCCTCGTTGGTGCTTCCATCTTTGCCCTATCTCAACATATGAAGAAGTCGAGAAGGTCATCACTTGGAGTCACTCTAATAGCAGCCAGCATAGTAGTAGGCAGCATCTTGTTCTGAATGGAGAAGGAGAGCATAAACCATGTTGTCCTCCTCCATGTCTCTCTTTCTCCAACAGCATTCTCCCAACCACTCTGTGCTTCCATCTTTGCCCTATCTTCACATATGAAGAGATGGAGTAGGGCCCCACTCTGAGTCACTACAATAGCAGCCAGCAAAGTAGTAAGTAGCGTCTTGTTCTGAAAGGAGAAGGGAAGCATAACCCATGTTTCTGTTCCTCCCAGGTTTCTCTTTCCCGAACAGCATTCTCCCAACCACTTGGTACTTCCATCTTTGCCTGTCTTTAAGTAGTTAAGAAGGATATCACTCTGTGCCACTACAATAGCAGCAAGCAAATTGACAAGCCTTATTCTGTTCTGAATGGAGGAGGAGGAGGGCATAACCCATGTTCTCCTTCTCCATGTCTCTCTTTCTCCAACAGCATTCTCCCAACCACTCTGTGCTTCCATCTTTGCCCTATCTTCACATATGAAGAGGTGGAGTAGGACCCCACTCTGAGTCACTACAATAGCAGCCAGCAAAGTAGTAAGTAGCGTCTTGTTCTGAAAGGAGAAGGGAAGCATAACCCATGTTTCTGTTCCTCCCAGGTTTCTCTTTCCCGAACAGCATTCTCCCAACCACTTGGTACTTCCATCTTTGCCTGTCTTTAAGAAGTTAAGAAGGATATCACTCTGTGCCACTACAATAGCAGCAAGCAAATTGACAAGCCTTATTCTGTTCTGAATGGAGGAGGAGGAGGGCATAACCCATGTTCTCCTTCTCCATGTCTCTCTTTCTCCAACAGCATTCTCTCAACCACTCGGTGCTTCCATCTTTGCCTATCTTCACATATGAAGAGGTGGAGTAGGACCCCACTCTGAGTCATTGCAATAGCAGCCAGCAGAGTAGTAAGTAGCATCTTGTTCTGAAAGGAGAAGGGAAGCATAACCAATGTTTCTGTTCCTCAAGGTCTCTCTTTCCCCAACAGCATTCTCCCAACCACTTGGTGCTTTAATTTTTGCCCTATCTTGAAGAAGGCAAGAAAGATATCACTCAGAGTCACTACAATAGCAGCCAGCAAAGCAGTAAGCCTCATTCTGTTCTGAGGAGGAGGAGAGCATAACTCCTGTTGTCCTCCTCCAGATCTCTCCTTCTCCAACTACTCCATCTTTGCCACATCTCCACATCTGAAAAAGCGGAGAAAGATCTTACGCCAAGTCACTCCAATAGGAGCCAGCATAACAATAAGCAGCTTCTTTTCTGAATGGAGGAGAGCATAACCCATGTTCCTCCTCCAGGTCTCTCTTTCACCAACAGCACTCTTCCAAATACTCTATGCTTCCTTCTTGACCCTATCGTGACCAGCCTGGGATAACTTTATTCCTGCGCTTGCATACTTGGAAGAGCACTCAACTGGCATTATACCGATTGCTTATGTGTGTGTGTTTGTATATATATATATATATATATATTTATATATGTATATGTATATATAAATATATATATATATATATATATATATATATATATATATATATATATATATATACAGTATATTGAACTGGGAACTTAAAGTTCATGTATGGCTTGGCCTAAGAGATTAATCTGGCACATCAAGATCTCCCATGAGCACTGTATAAGCCTAGTAGATTTATTAAAGCCTTTTATGAGCATCCTAGGATGCCCTTTATGTCCCCAGCTAACCCCCCCTCCCTTGGAGTGGAGTGAATCCCTGGTTCATTGCATGATTGGTTGGCTATCCTAGTAGTCTATACATACCGCCTATATCTCCTGATGAAGCAGATCGGTGATCTGAGAAATGTGTTGAGAATTATTCTCATCACACAGCAGCAATCACCTTCAACTGAATGTAAATAACCATTGTTTCTTAAGGTTGTACATATATCTGAGTTTGGTGGGCATATATTGGGAGGTAAAGTGATATTTATATAACAAGTTGGCACCTGTAATTGTATTTATGAGGTTAAGGAGGATATATGATAAATGAGGATGTTCTATGAAATTGCATGTTTTAATGAGGATTTGGTTCCTAGACAAAGTAAAAGTCCAATACAAGTGAAAGGAAGGCTGGGATCCAGCTTTAAGTATTGTATATCTACCTTAGGTTCCTTTCTTTTATATCATGTTGTTTTTCTGGATGGTGTCATTATATATGCTGTGTTATTGTCATTCTCCAGGGAAATTTATGTGCAGCACAGGTGATATTCTATGGAAATTGGAGGCCCCCAGTGTAGTCAGTTACCTTTCACTTAGTGCCTGTAAATAACCTTTCCCGGGGGACCACCGGCATCTCTTCTGCTTGCAAACTGCTTAAGAGCCGAGAATTAAGCTTATAATCAGTCTTGGAGGAGTATGCATAATACAATCTGCACCTCTGCACCATGCTAAGGCTTGCATTTGCACAGAGCATCTCCAGGGTGGCACAGCAGCCAAGTGTAAAAGAGCAGCTACAGGTCATACACAAGATCAGTCAATGAACCGATAATGCTAGTGTAGCACTGGGACACCATAAGCAACGTCCCAGGCCATGCCAACCTTGGTAATAGTGCACAAGGGCTAACATCAGCAACAGTCACCCAGATCCTGCACTCAGTTCTGTACACACAAGGTCCCTTATTACTTGGATACCTCCTCCAGTATCAGACAGACACCTCCTTAGTGATCCTAGGTGAAATCCCCTTGTTTGGCTTAATGGATTCTTAGCAAGCAGGCCCCCCAGTTTTAGCATAGCTGGGACCTCGATGAGCTCAGGTACATTTCAGCTGGACTGCCTGGGAGGGCAGTAGCCCTCCAAGCTGGGAACTTCTTCTCCTGGACAAGGCCTGACTGCTTCAGGTTCCAGACTATTTATGGGCTCTGCAGCCACCTACTGGGCACACCTCCCGAGGGATTGGCTGAGACCCCATAGATATTCAGGCTACTTATTCGATCTGCCCCACTCCTATGTTCCGGAGCCTTCCAAAAGGTGTCATTGGGAAAAATAGTGTCCCATCATTGGTGTCATTGGGAGGAATAGTGTTCCATTGTTGGTGTCATTGGGAGGAAAAGTGTCCCATCGTTGGTGTCATTAGAAGGAATTATGCCCCTTTGGTAGTGTCAATGTAAGAATTGTGACCCATCAGTGTCAGTGGGAGAAATTATGCCCCTTTGTTGGTGTCAGAAGGAGGAAAAGTGCCCCTTGTTGGTAAATGTAATAGTGCCCCAAGGGCAGGATAAAGGCAAGCAAAGGGCAGCATCCAGCCCCCGGGCTGCAGTTTGGAGACCACTGCACTACATCAAAGAGCTCACTGGTTCCAGCACGGCTGCTCATATATAGCAAGGATCCCCTCCAGTGGGCACCAAGGAAACAACCAGAAGCACCAAGTCACAAGATAAAGAGTTCAAAATACTTTAATAGTTCCTTAGCAACACCATATAAAACAGCCAACACGTTTCAGGAGCCACTCAAGAACCCCCTTTAACAAAACTGTTTGCATTCAGATGTATGTTAATGATTCAAAACAACCAGTAAGAGGTTTTGCCATTGTTAGTGGCAGTATGCTGACAGCAGGCAGGTGTGAGTGCATCTGTATGCACAGTGAGGCGAAGACTTTTGGAGGATGGCCTGGTGTCAAGAAGGGCAGCAAAGAAGCCACTTCTCTCCAGGAAAAATATCAGGGACAGACTGAGATCCTGCAAAAGGTACAGGGATTGGACTGCTGAGGACTAGTGTAAAGTCATTTTCTATAATAAAATCCCCTTTCCGATTATTTGGGACATCTGGAGAAAATCTTGTCCGGAGAAGAAAAGGTGAGCGCTACCATCAGTCCTGTGTCATGCCAACAGTAAAGCATCCTGAGACCATTCATGTGTGGGGTTGCTTCTCAGCCAAGGGAGTGGGGGGCTCACTCACAATTTTGCCTAAAAACACAGCAATGGATAAAGAATGGTCCAAAAACCTCCTCCAAGAGCAACTTCTCCCAACCAAGAACAGTTTGGTGATGAACAATGCCTCTTCCAGCATGATGAAGCACCTTGCCATTAGGCAGAAGTAAAAACAAAGTGGTTTGGGGAACAAAACATTGAAAGTTTGGGTCCATGGCCAGGAAACTCCCCAAACCTTAATCCCATTGAGAACTTGTGGTCAATCCTCAAGAGGCGGTTGAACAACAAAAACCCCGCAAATTCTGACAAACTCCAAGCATTGATTATGCAAGAATGGTCTGCCACCAGTCAGGATGTGGCCCAGAAGTTGATTGACAGCATGCCGGGCAAATTGCTGAGGTCTTGAAAAATAAGGGTCAACACCGCAAATATTGACTCTTTGCATAAACTTCATGTAATTGTCAATTAAAGCCTTTGCCACTTATGAAATGCTCGCAGTTATACTTCAGTATACCATAGTAACATCTGACAAAAAGATCTAAAAACACTGAAGCAGCAGACTTTGTGAAAATTAATATTTGTGTCATTGTCAAAACTTTCGGCCAGGGCTGCAGAACTCAGCTTTGTCTAAAGAATCCCACCTGGCGCCACAACCTACACAGATTTATGTTTCTAAGCCTTTAGCCCTGAAGAATGGGTTCAACCTTGAGATGTGTTGGAAATTTCCACTACTTCTTTTTTTTTTACACGTTTTCCAAATAAATAAGATTTATTGGTCCCCTAAACTCATAATGGTTTACAAGTCTTGTTTATTACAAAAACATGCAAGCGTATAATTTCCGACGTGTTTCAGGGCTTGAACCCCCTTTTTCAGGGCTCAAAGCTTGAAAACATGGAGTGCAGGTTTTAGTGCCAGACAGGATGGTTGAACAAAGCTGAGCTGAACATCAGTGCTCATGTTCTGTATGCCCGTGTGGAAGGAGGACCAGGAGTACTGATATACTGTACAGTCTGCCCTTGTCCAAGATGACACAACCTTTATGCCGCGTACACATGAGCGGACTTTACGGCAGACTTTGCCCGGCGGACTGGATTTCGTCAGACAATTCGATCGTGTGTGGGCTCCAGCGGACTTTGTTTTCTCAAAAGTGGGACGGACTTAGATTTGAAACATGTTTTAAATCAATCCGTTGAAATCGAGTCCGGTCGAAAAATCCGCTCGTCTGGATGCTAGTTCGACGGACAAAAAGCCACGCTAGGGCAGCTATTGGCTACTGGCTATGAACATCCTTGTTTTAGTCCGGTCGTACGTCATCACGTACGAATTCGACGGACTTTGGTGGATTGTGTGTAGGCAAGTCCGTTCATTCAGAAAGTCCGTCGTAAAGTCTGTCGAAAAGTCCGCCGAGCAAAGTCTGCCGTAAAGTCCGCTCGTGTGTACGTGGCATTAGTGGTGTTTGGGTCCAACACTGAAACATGTTGCTGATTTTTTTTCTGTTTTTAAAACTTTTGTTTATTCCCAAAACATGCAAGCAGAAAATGTTCAATGTGTTTCAGGGTTGAATCCCCTTCTTCAGGGCTAAAAGATAAGAAACACAGACCAGTGTAGGCTGAAGCGTTTTTTTTTACATGTTTTCTGAATAAACAAGGCTTTTAAATCTCTTTGAGACCTTTCTTTGCAGAGCTCCTCACCCGCTACGACACATAATGACAAAATCACACAAATATAAACTGTCTGGATCTGGAGTTTGCCTTTAAAAAAAAAAAGTAGCCATTCATGCCTATAAATAGACTTTCCTGTTCCCTACAGCTACACTTTAAATGCACCATAACTTGTAGCTAATCCTGCTTATAAATAGGCTTTATTGTTCCCTATAAAAGGCTTTCTATTATTAGTTAAGCACCAATTATCTGAATTAATCTTCCGATATTCAGATTCATCAGAAATATTTTTTTTTTCCCCTCTTCCTCTCTTGGCACCGGTCTCCAGATAGCTCATTATTCTGCTTAGCATGTTCATTACACTTGATGTATCTCCAAGCATTCCATAGCATTGCGCGTTCAGGCAAATTGTAATAGATTAATGTAAGTACAGACTTGGCCAAGATATTAGTTGTACAGTAAATTAGAAGAAGGATTTAATGGCCCATGTGAAGATTTACTGGGATAGTCTCACAGCTGTGAAATGCATCGGTGTATTATATTTACTTGCGCGAAAGACAGAAACATCTTCAACGCCGTGAGAGAACTTCAATGACTCGGCTAAGCCACGCTTCCTTCTACACTGGCCACATGCTGTACTGTACTCTCGATGCAATTGTACAGCCTGTTCACTGAATATAAAAATTTGGGATTCCGGGTTCCTCTTGGCTCTATTCACATTGGTGCAGTGCATTAGTGGGCTTGGTAATCCAGTCAAAAAAATCGCGGTTTTCTCCACACTTGAGAAAGGGCGGGTGGACTTGGCCTGCTTACAGGAAACCCACCTAACGAGAGACACCAATACAGGTCTTTATGCTAAAAAATACTGGTTTCAATACCACTTGGTTCACTCCTCATACTCCAGGGGGGTGAGCATATTGGTGAGAACCGGTGTGCGTTTTATATGTAGAGGTACCAAGATAGACCCTGATGGACGTTATGTGTTTCTACACTGTCAGATAGAAAACAAACCATATATAGTTGCCAACCTTTATATCCCTCCTCCTTTTAAAATGGAGGTTCTATATAAGCTGGCAACATTTTTGGAAGATAAGGAGGATATACCGTATATACTTGAGTATAAGTCGTTCCGAGTATAAGTTGAGGCCCTAATTTACCACAAAAAAATGGGAAAAACGTATTGACCCGAGTATAAGACGAGGGTGAGAAATGCACAGCTACTGTAAGTGGAAAAGAGGGTCAACAATGCCCATTTGCATGCCTCACTGTGCCCATTTGCAGCCATAGGTCCCCCGAACTTCAAACTCGGTAGTTAAGTGTTCCTAGATGCCCCCTAGCTGCAGCCAAAATTTGGGGTCTCTGAACCCAAAGTGTCCCGAAATGACATTGCTGCAGATGGACACAGTTGACCGACTTTGGGGCCCCGTATCTCGGGGCCACTTGGTGGTAGGAATCCCCAAATTTGGTGTGCAAACCCAAAGGAACTAGCATCACAAAATATCCAAAGCTGGGATATCTAGCACCAAGTGGCCCTGAGATACAGGGCCCCAAAAATCGGTTCAGAAAATGTCAAGCACTTTTCTGCAGCAGAGAATGACATTTTCCAAACCTATTTTGGGGCCCCGTATCTCGGGGCCACTTGGTGCTAGGAACCCCAGCTTTGGATATGTTGTGTTACCAGTTCCACTGGGTTTGCACACCAAATTTGGGGTTCCTAGTACAAAGTGGCCCTGAGATACGGGCCCCAAATTCGGTTCAGAAAATTTCAAGCACTTTTCTGCAGCAGAGAATGACATTTTCCAAACCGATTTTGGGGCCCCGTATCTCAGGGCCACTTGGTGCTAGGAACTCCAGCTTTGGATATGTTGTGTTACCAGTTCCACTGGGTTTGCATACCAAATGTGGGGTTCCTAGCACCAAGTGGCCCTGAGATACGGGGCCCCAAAGTCAGTTCGGAAAATGACATTTTTTGCTGCAGAAAAGTGCTTGACTCGAGTATAAGTCAAGGGGGCACTTTCAGCACAAAAAAATGTGCTGAAAAACTCGACCTATACTCGAGTATATACGGTACCTGTTATTGTGGTAGGGGACTTTAATGAAGTTCTTGATAAAAGTAAACACAGATTCCCGCCTGGGAGATAATCTGATATGCCCCGTACACACGGTCGGATTTTCCGACAGAAAATGTGAGATAGGACCTTGTTGTCGGAATTTCCGACCGTGTGTGGGCTCCATCACACATTTTCCATCGGATTTTCCGACACACAAAGTTTGAGAGCAGGATATAAAATTTTCCGACAACAAAATCCGTTGTCGGAAATTCCGATTGTGTGTACACAAATCCGACGCACAAAGTGCCAAGCATGCTCAGAATAAATAAAGAGATGAAAGCTATTGGCCACTGCACTGTTTATAGTCCCGACGTACGTGTTTTACGTCACCGCGTTCAGAAGGATCGGATTTTCCAAACCTTTGTGTGACCGTGTGTATGCAAGACAAGTTTGAGCCAACATCCGTCGGAAAAAATCCTAGGATTTTGTTGTCGGAATGTCTGAACAAAGTCCGACCGTGTGTACGGGGCAATAGGGTTTCGGAGGGTTGGTTAGCCCAATTTATGGAGGAGATGGGAATGTGCGATATTTGGAGAACTCGTAACCCAATGAGGCAACAGTATTCATGTTTTTCCAGTTCACATGCAACCCTATCAAGAATTGACGTGGCATTTGGAAACGAGGAGGTTCTACAGATGGTACAGATGGTATGTAGTATAGTGTATGCTACCAGGGGAGTGTCGGATCACTCACCATTAACAGTGACGATTCAGTTAGAGGGCCAAAAACCTCAGAGAGAGTGGAGTATAAGTCCATTCTGGTTGGAGTTAATGGGGGAATCAACAGAGGTAACATCAAAACTAAAGGAATTTGTAGCATTAAATATGGGCTCCGCAACTGCTAGGATAGTGTGGGATACTTTGAAGGCCTTTTTGAGAGGGTTGATAATACAGCAGGTTGCAAAAATCAAACGGAAGTCTAGGGAATGGGAGGAGGAGATCGGGAGGGAAACCGTAGAATCTGAAAAGCGGATCGGTTCGGTTCAGTTCAGTTCGGTACGGTACGGTACGCTATTTTGGGTGTTTCCATTATGAAAGTGGCCCATACAATCGAACCGTTCCATTCAGGGTCCTGCTTCAGATGTGGGGCCATAGAAAATGGAACGGTTCGGTTAGGGCGGAGCTATGATACATTACACTGATTGGTGGACGTGTGACGCCATGACGGCATTTTTTCTAAACCCACGTATGGCCCCTGTCGGTCCGACTTGCAGTGGAAACGCTTGCCTTAATAGGCCGGACCATTCTAGGCCTTACAAACCGATCCGACCCGAACCGATCCGCTCGGTGGAAACAAGGTATAAGCGTCTCTTTCAGGGTCAATGTGCTTTTGCTGAGGGGGAGGGTGCAGGCCGTATGCTTGCCCGGTTGGTAAAGACCAATAACTCCCCATCAGTGATCGCTGCGATTAGGATGCCAGGAGGAAAAATTATTTCTCGGACCCCTGAAATACTGGATTCCTTCAGACAGTAGTATGCAAACTTATATAGAGCTAGGTCAGGAGAAAAGGCTAGAGAAGTGGATCTCTTTTTTTAGGGGATTGAGGTACCTGTTCTTTTAGAACAGGAAAAAGATGAATTAGACTCCCCTATAACTCTGGAGGAATTACAGTCTGCAGTGGCTGGGATGGCTAACCAGAAGGCTCCTGGCCCAGATGGGCTACCTACAGAAATCTATAGGCGATATGGCGAAGTGTTGCTCCCAGAATTATTACGGATGTTAGAGGAGGTGGATGCAGGGGGGAGGATGCCCTCTTCAATGACAGAGGCCACAATTGTAGTCCTCTTGAAAGAAGGGAAAGATCAACTGGAAACTTCATCTTACAAACCAATATCATTATTATGCTCAGATGCCCAAATATTGGCAAGAGTGCTTGCGGCCAGGGTGAATAAATATATACAAAATATCATAGTTACATAGTTACATAGTAGGTGAGGTTGAAAAAAGACACAAGTCCATCAAGTCCAACCCATGTGTGTGATTATGTGTCAGTATTACATTGTATATCCCTGTATGTTGTGGTCATTCAGGTGATTATCTAATAGTTTCTTGAAGCTATCAATGCTCCCCGCTGAGACCACCGCCTGTGGAAGGGAATTCCACATCCTTGCCGCTCTTACAGTAAAGAACCCTCTACATAGTTTAAGGTTAAACCTCTTTTCTTCTAATTGTAATGAGTGGCCACGAGTCTTATTAAACTCTCTTCTGCGAAAAAGTTTTATCCCTATTGTGGGGTCACCAGTACAGTATTTGTAAATTGAAATCATATCCCCTCTCAAGCGTCTCTTCTCCAGAGAGAATAAGTTCAGTGCTCGCAACCTTTCCTCATAACTAAGATCCTCCAGACCCTTTATTAGCTTTGTTGCCCTTCTTTGTTCTCGCTCCATTTCCAGTACATCCTTCCTGAGGACTGGTGCCCAGAACTTGACAGCATACTCCAGGTGCGGCCGGACCAGAGTCTTGTAGAGTGAGAGAATTATCGTTTTATCTCTGGAGTTGATCCCCCTTTTAATGCATGCCAATATTCTGTTTGCTTTATTAGCAGCAGCTTGGCATTGCATGCCATTGCTGAGCCTTTCATCTACTAGGACCCCCAGGTCCTTTTCCATCCTAGATTCCCCCAGAGGTTCTCCCCCCCAGTGTATAGATTGCATTCATATTTTTGCCACCCAAATGCATTATTTTACATTTTTCTACATTGAACCTCATTTGCCATGTAGTCGCCCACCCCATTAATTTGTTCAGGTCTTTTTGCAAGGTTTCCACATCCTGCGGAGAAGTTATTGCCCTGCTTAGCTTAGTATCGTCTGCAAATACAGAGATTGAACTGTTTATCCCATCCTCCAGGTCGTTTATAAACAAATTAAATAGGATTGGTCCCAGCACAGAACCCTGGGGAACCCCACTACCCACCCCTGACCATTCTGAGTACTCCCCATTTATCACCACCCTCTGAGCTCGCCCTTGTAGCCAGTTTTCAATCCATGTACTCACCCTATGGTCCATGCCAACGGACCTCATTTTGTACAGTAACCGTTTATGGGGAACTGTGTCAAATGCCTTTGCAAAATCCAGATACACCACATCTACGGGCCTTCCTTTATCTAGATGGCAACTCACCTCCTCATAGAAGGTTAATAGATTAGTTTGGCAAGAACGATTCTTCATGAATCCATGCTGATTACTGCTAATGATACCGTTCTTATTACTAAAATCTTGTATATAGTCCCTTATCATCCCCTCCCAGAGTTTACATACTATTGATGTTAGGCTAACTGGTCTGTAATTCCCAGGGATGTATTTTGGGCCCTTTTTAAATATTGGTGCTACATTGGCTTTTCTCCAATCAGCTGGTACCATTCCAGTCAGTTGACTGTCTGTAAAAATTAGGAACAACGGTCTGGCAATCACTTGACTGAGTTCCCTAAGTACCCTTGGATGCAAGCCATCTGGTCCCGGTGATTTATTAATGTTAAGTTTCTCAAGTCTAATTTTAATTCTGTCCTCTGTTAACCATAGAGGTGCTTCCTGTGTTGTGTCATGAGGATAAACACTGCAGTTTTGGTTACTGAAGCCCCCCGATTCACTCGTGAAGACTGAGGAGAAGAATAAATTCAATACCTTCGCCATCTCCCCATCCTTTGTAACCAGATGTCCTTCCTCATTCTTTATGGGGCCAATATGGTCTGTCCTCCCTTTTTTACTGTTTACATACTTAAAGAATTTCTTGGGATTTTTTTTTGCTCTCCTCCGCTATGTGTCTTTCATGTTCTATCTTAGCCGTCCTAATTGCACCCTTACATTTCTTGTTGCATTCTTTATAAAGTCTGAATGCTGAGGATGATCCCTCAACCTTGTATTTTTTGAAGGCCTTCTCCTTTGCTTTTATATGCATTTTTACATTGGAGTTAAGCCATCCAGGATTTTTGTTCGCTCTTTTAAATTTATTACCCAATGGGATACATTGGCTAATGCCCTTATTTAATATGCTCTTAAAGCAAACCCATCTCTCCTCCGTATTCTTTGTTCCTAATATTTTATCCCAATTTATGCCTTTTAGCAAGGTTTGTAGTTTAGGGAAGTTGGCTCTTTTGAAATTCAGTGTCTTTGTGTTCCCTTTATGTTTCCTATTTGTGTGATTTATACTGAAACTAATTGACCTGTGATCGCTGTTACCTAAATTGCCCCGTATTTCCACATCCGTGATCAGGTCTGTATTGTTGGTAATCAGTAGATCCAGTAATGTTTTATTTCTAGTTGGTGCGTCTACCATCTGACCCATAAAATTGTCCTGCAAGACATTAAGGAACTGGCGAGCCTTAAATGAATGCGCGGTTCCCTCCGCCCAGCCTATGTCTGGATAATTAAAATCCCCCATTATGATAACACTTCTCATCCTTGCTGCTAATCCAAATTGTGATAGGAGATCCGTCTCCACTTCCTCCCTCAGGTTAGGGGGCCTATAGCATACTCCCAGTATTATTTTCCCCTTAGGTTCATCCCTTTGGAGCTCTACCCATAAGGATTCCACCTCCTCTCTAGCTCCCTCAGTGATGTCATCTCTCACATTCGCTTGTACATTTTTCTTGATATATAGGCATACCCCTCCCCCTTTTTTACCCTCTCTATCCTTGCGGTATAGGGTATACCCTTGAATGTTTGCCAGCCAATTTATGAGAGCTGTTGAACCAGGTCTCTGAAATTCCCACAAAATCCAAATCCTCCTTGTACAACAGCATCTCTAGTTCACCCATCTTGTCCGCCATGCTCCTGGCATTGGTGAACATGCCACATAGTTTAGACCGGTCGCATATTGTCCTCATATTGGGTGTTTCGAGATTGCAACTAGGACTTGCTACTATACTCACCTTGTGTTTTTGTGCTTTGGTTAACCTACCACTAATGCCCCCAATACTACCCTCTGGAATATCTTCCGCGCTGGCTATCTCTGTCTCTGGACCCTCCCCCCATCACCTAGTTCTAAAAACCCCTCTAACTTTTTGGCCATCTTCATTCCCAGCAGATCTGCACCCTCCTCATTTAGGTGCAGTCCGTGCCTTCTATAGTACCGGTTACCGACTGAGAAGTCGGCCCAGTCCTCCAGGAACCCAAACCCCTCCTTACTACACCAGCTCTTCAGCCACTTGTTTACTTCCCTAATCTCCCTCTGCCTTTCTGGTGTGGCTCATACATCCTGATCAATCGGGGTTCATTCCCAACAGAGCCACTAGCTTCAACATAAGGCGGGTATAATTGAACCTCCAGATCCCGACAATAGGTATGGGCTCACAAGCTGTGGTCTACTTGGGGCCCCAAATTCGGGTTGTAAAAAACACTTATAAACGCAAACGCGGCTAAACGCGGTACCCGTGTTTAGCCGCATTTGGCGTCTGAAACGTGGAAAACTTTTGCATTTGAACCCATTTTTTTGCTTCTGGAAAAACGAGGTTAATCACAACTGCATAAAAACGCCAAAAAACGAGACTGTGTACATGGACACATAGGATAACATTGAATGGGTTCAGGGGCAGTTGAAAAAAGTGTCCAACTGCCTCTGAACGCGCGTTTAACAGAGTCTCGTGTGCATGAGGCCTAAAGGTTTGATATCCGATATATATAAACAAATATGTGGGAAAATAATTCATGGGGAAGCACTGGCTAAAAATAAATCCCATGGACTAAATTATTAACAAAACCTTTTTTTTTCTGGTAATGGGTGGGATATTGCCTGGTTTTCACCACGTGTCAATTTTATAAATGTTCCCCTAGGTTCCTAAAACAATTTGAACATTCCACAATTTTCCAGTAATATCTCAAAATGCTGAAGACAGAATGAAACACGGCAATTTTGAAAGCTTGTAAAAGAGCAAAACTAATAGCAAATATACTGTAGCTAGTAATAGTCAGTCACGTTCAACTGGACTTGTTCTGTAAGGTTGAAGACTTTTCGTAGCTCCATCAAGTCACTTCTTCAGTTCTAATGAGGGTCAGGTAGCACAATCACCTCAATCCAATCACCATGGAAGCTGTCAAGGCAGATGTTGATTGTCTAAGACAGCCTTTCTCAGTCTTTTTAACATGAAGAAACCCTTGAAAAAACATTTTGGCTTCAGGGAACCCCTGCTAATAATTATTATATGAACAGCTCACAGTACATTAGTAGTAATGGTCAGTGGGCAGAATGTCCCTTACATTGGTGATCAGTGGGCAGAATGTCCCTTACATTGGTGATCAGTGGGAAGAATGTTCCTTACATTGGTGGTCAGTGGGCAGAATGTCCCTTACATTGGTGATCAGTGGGCAGAATGTCCCTTACATTGGTGATCAGTAGGAAGAATGTCCCTTACATTGGTGATCAGTGGGAAGAATGCTCCTTACATTGGTGATCAGTGAGAAGAATGTCCCTTACATTGGTGATCAGAGGGAGGAATTTCCCTTACATTGGTGATCAGTGGGAAGAATGCTCCTTACATTGGTGATCACTGGGAAGAATGTCCCTTACATTGATGATCAGTGGGAAGAATGTTCCTTACATTGGTGATCAGAGGGAAGAATTTCCCTTACATTGGTGATCAGTGGGAAGAATGTCCCTTACATTGGTGATCAGTGGGAAGAATGCTCCTTACATTGGTGATCAGAGGGAAGAATGCTCCTTACATTGGTGATCAGTGGGAAGAATGCTCCTTACATTGGTGATCAGTGGGAAGAATGTTCCTTACATTGGTGATCAGAGGGAAGAATGCGCCTTACATTGGTGATCAGTGGGAAGAATGTCCCTTACATTGGTGATCAGTGAGAAGAATGTTCCTTACATTGGTGATCAGTGGGAAGAATGCTCCTTACATTTATGATCTCTGGGAAGAATGCTCCTTACATTGGTGATCAGTGGGAAGAATGTCCCTTACATTGGTGATCAGTGAGAAGAATGTTCCTTACATTGGTGATCAGTGGGAAGAATGCTCCTTACATTTATGATCTCTGGGAAGAATGCTCCTTACATTGGTGATCAGTGGGAAGAATGCTCCTTACATTTATGATCTCTGGGAAGAATGCTCCTTACATTGGTGATCAGTGGGAAGAATGCTCCTTACATTGGTGATCAGTGGGAAGAATGTCCCTTACATTGGTGATCAGTGGGAAGAATGCTCCTTACATTGGTGATCAGTGGGAAGAATGCTCCTTACATTTATGATCTCTGGGAAGAATGCTCCTTACATTGGTGATCAGTGGGAAGAATGCTCCTTACATTGATGATCAGTGGGAAGAATGTCCCTTACATTGGTGATCAGTGGGAAGAATGCTCCTTACATTTATGATCTCTGGGAAGAATGCTCCTTACATTGGTGATCAGTGGGAAGAATGCTCCTTACATTGGTGATCAGTGAGAAGAATGTTCCTTACATTGGTGATCAGTGAGAAGAATGCTCCTTACATTGGTGATCAGTGGGAAGAATGTCCCTTACATTGGTGATCAGTGGGAAGAATGTCCCTTACATTGGTGATCAGTGGGAAGAATGTCCCTTACATTGGTGGTCAGTGGGAAGAATGTCCCTTACATTGGTGGTCAGTGGGAAGAATGTTCCTTACATTTATGATCTCTGGGAAGAATGCCCTTTACATTTGTGGTCATTGGGAAGAATCCAACCTTACAGGTAGCTAAAAAGATCATTGGTGTCAGTGGTTACTCATCCGAGAGGCAGAAAGCGCTAATTGCTGAACGAACCCCTGGCAACCTCTGAAGCAATCCAAGGGTTCCACACCACCCTGGTTGAGAAATCCTGGTTTAGGAACGAAATGGAAGGTATGAAATTTGTGGAACCAACCTGTTCTAGTCAATCCTTGATGCTTGGATGTCTGCATAGGTGTTAAGGAATGGCTCAAGATAGGTGGGCAGATTCTGAAGGTCAGGACACAGCTTAGATATTCTTTCAAGGACTGTGAGGTGCACATTTGGGACAGAGAGCAGTGTGCGGGGACCGCTGCAACAGCTTCGTTTTAAGGTAAGTATTTTGGGACAGAGAGGACAACAGGTTTGCAAGAGACAATAAAGAGGCCATCTATGTCAACCCCGAAACAGTCAGCAATGAATAGGGGTGGGGGCTTTCAGCACCATCTATCTTCCTACAGAGAGAGGTGATGGTCATAGAGTTTGGACACGCTACAAGTGTGTTCGGAGATATGCTGCAGAAGACATTCAGAGACTGGGAACATTTACATGAGACTATTAGAGATTGCGGACATTAAAGCACCCTTACAAATCAATGCTCTATGGACTTCTGGGGTCCAAAGGTTGCACAAGTACCAAAGGGCTGCAAGCACTTTAGATTTGTTATTCATGTGTGGTTATGAATGGTCAAGTACTGAGAGACATTTTGTATTGTACTTTCAGGGCCCATTCACATTTCAAAGCATGCTAAAACGCACGCACGAATGAGCATTGCCACAATGTATGGCACTGCATCTGCTCTACTTGAGGTGTGTTGCAGTCTGGGCCGGGACAAGGGGTTGACAGGTGGGACGGCTGCCCTGGGCACTATGGTATCATGAGGGGGGGCGCTGCAAGGAGATTGGAGGGGGGGGGATTTGTGTTGGGAGGGGGAATTTGGGGAGGGCGGTAGGGGTTAGAATTGTTCTAGGAGGGGAAATTTGGGAGGATTTGTTAGGAGTGGTGATTTAGGGTGATATGTGTTGGGAGTTCAGATGGGGAAAGAGAGTTTGTGCTAGAAGAGGTGATATGGTAGAGGAGGTAGAAGAATTTTTTTTATTTTTGTGGGGCTGTGTTATTAGAAGCGATGATTGGGGGGTATTTGTGCTAGGAGAAAACATTTGGAGAGGGATTTGTGCTAGGAGGGAGATTGGGGGAGAAATTTGTGCTGGGAGGGGAGATTTGGAGTGTGGGGGGGGGGGGGGGGGGTGTACTCGGAGGGGAAATTTGATGGCTAGGGGATTTGTGTTAGGAGGGGTGATTTTTTTTTTGGGGGGGGGGATTGAGGGGCA
This sequence comes from Lithobates septentrionalis, assembly GCA_037952835.1. NCBI lineage: Eukaryota > Metazoa > Chordata > Amphibia > Anura > Ranidae > Lithobates > Lithobates septentrionalis. Next base: position 224,256 of record JBBDGP010002656.1, on the reverse strand, counting down.
AAGATTTGTTCTGGGAGAGGGAAATTCAGCATGGGGTGGATTTGTCCTGCAAAGAGGGGACATTTATGCTTAGAGGGTAAGCATGTAGATTAGTGTTCAATTTCTTTTTTTTGGGGGGGGGGGGATATTTTTGCTGACATATTATTCTCTTACATCTTGGGGTGGCACAGTTTGGCATGTTCGCCCTGGGCTCTATATGACCTTAGCACGGGTTGGAGTACCATTCATTGTAAATGACACCCCAGCAACATTGCACAGTAGAGACCAACAGACATCGCACCACAACACATACAACATGCATTTGTTAAAAAATTATTCATGCACAATTTTTCATCTGCTGTGGCACATAATGGGCTGCCGCAATGTATGTTAACACATACCCCAACATGTGGTAAAGAAATAAGATATACCTGTGCTTAAACCCAATACCTTGTGCATGTATATAATCAATCAGGTGCTAAAGGGGTGTGACCACATGTTAACAATAAAAATTCTGGATGAACCCTCCGCACACTGCAATGCATCCTCTCTAGCAAACTTTGCAATGAGAAAACAGGGATTTTTTAGTTCACACATACTGCAATACATGTTTAAGCTGGTCAACTGTGTCAAAGTAATTCCTCTCTGGCCAGTCCCTACTCTGCTCTGCAAAATGTAAATGCTCCAGTGGATATAGTGCCAACATGTGGCAAATAAGACACAAGCTGGTCACCGACCTGCAATGCAATAGAAATAAGATATGCCTGTACTCAAATCCCAATAGTTTACATATAATATATATATATATATATATATATATATATATATATATATATATATACCCTGTTTCCCCGAAAATAAGACCTAGCTTGATTGTCAGTGATGGCTGCAAAATAAGCCCTACCCCCCAATTAAGCCCTACCCAGTTTCCCCGAAAATAAGCCCTACCCTGAAAATAAGACCTACAAGGGCTTATTTGGGGGGTAGGGCTTATATTGCAGCCATCACCGACAATCACGCTAGGTCTTATTTTCACGGAAACAGGGTATATGTATAAAATCAGGTGTTAAAGGTGTGTGACCACATGTTAACACTAAAAATGCTGGATGAACCCTCTGCAAATTGCTATACACCTTTATCAGCAAACTTTGCAATGATCTGAGCGCAGGTATACCTTTCTTCTATTGCAGTGCAGATCAGTGACCAGACCTGAACCTGTTGCTCTCCTACAACTTGAGTCTATTTGCCCCATATTAACACTATATCAACTGTACCATTTTCAGTGGCGTTGCTATGGGGGAGCAGGGGGATGCGGGCCGCACCTGGTTGACACCCGCCAGAGGGGTGATACTAGGGGCTGGGACTGGGCGGGGGCGGCTCCAGTCTCGGGCGCAGTGTGCTAACCTGGAGGGGAGCGGAAGTGTGCTACTACAGTGTCGGCGCTCACTAGCACGGAGCATTTGCCCACATCCCCTGCGGGGTGTCCCCGGGTCTCCAGCGCAGTTATTGCCGACGCATTAGCAGCCGGTATCTGTCCCAGCCGGTGTCTTGCCGAGAAAGTTCCCTCGGCGGATAAGTTCCCCCCTGTACTGCGCAGGCGCAGCGCCTGCGCAGTACGAACTACTATCAGCCGCCGGAGATAGCCGAAGCTCAAAATGTTCAATCAGCTGTACACGGCGTCTGCGCCCTAGGTCCTCCAGGTTCCTTCCCCACCATCCAAGTGGACCTAGAGGGGGAATAAAAAAGAGCCGAGCGAAGCGAGGCCATGCCCGAAGCGCGGCGAGCGAAGCGAGCCCGCGAGGGGCCCTCTTACAGGCGCCGTGTACAGCTGATTTTCCCCTTTTCTCTTTCGGCTATTTCCGCCGGATCCTAGGCAGCGCCTGCACAGTAGAGGGAGGTCCTTATCCGCCGAGCGGAACTTTCTCGGCAGAACACCGGCTGCATGTTTATAATAGAGTCAGAGCGCCGAGGGAGGTTTCCCGCAGGTTCCTCCTCTGCTCTGACGTGTCTTCTGACAAGACAGGAGGAGGAGCCTGGGATGGAGATATCCCAGGGCAGAGGTCCCGGTAACTGGTAAGTCTGTGTAGGAATCTGAGTATTTGTGCAAGAAGGGGAATTTATACTGGGAGGGATTAAGTTTTTTTTTTTTTTTTTGCTGGTAAAATCTGGAGGCGAGTGCCTTTGTATCGGGGTGGGGGGATTGTGCTTGTAGAGGGGATTTGGCGAAGAGGGGTTAAATAGAAGGATGTGTGCTGAGGGTGGCTTGGGTGGGGGCATAAGAGAATTTGTTTAAGAACGAGGAGTTTGGGGGGATTTATGCTGCGAGGGGGGGAGATCTGTGCAGGGAGGGGGGAGAAGAGGGGATAATTTGTACTGAGAGGGGAATTTGTATAAGAAGGAGGGGTTTGGGGGATTTATACTGGGAGGAGAGATATGGGGGGCATTTTGTGCTGAGAAGGTGGATTTGCGCTGAAAGGGGGTATATGAGGGTGATGATTTGGGCTGAGAGGAGGGATTTGTGTTGAAGGGGGGGAAATGAGGGTGATGATTTGTGCTGAGAGGGGGGATTTGTGCTGAAAGCGGGGAAATGGAGGGTAAGTAGTGCTGAGAGGGGTTATTTGTACTGGAAGGGGGGCATATGGGGGCGTGAGGATTTTTGCTGAGAAGGGGAATATTGGGGGGACGATTTGTGCTGAGCGGGGGGATGGGGGAAGGAGAAAGAGGAACAGTGCTGGGAGGGGGTATATGGGGCTGAGGGTCACCCCACACATAGTTCTTTAAACGATGGGGGGAGGGGTGACACCATGTTTTACCGCACCAGGTCACACCAACCCTAGTGATGCCACTGAGCATTTGTATTTTACAGAGCAGAGTAGGCACTGGCCAGAGAATAGGGACTTTGGCGCAGTTGGCCTGCTTAAACATTTATTGCAGTGTGTGTGAACTAAAAATCCTTGTTTTTTTTTTCATTGGTAGAAAGGGTATATAGCAGTGTGCAGCTAATTATTCCGAAATTTCTAGTGCCAACAAGTGTTAACACATCACAAGTGTGAATGGGCCCATAGACAATCACAAACACGTCAAAACCAAACCTGACAGGTCAGCTCCACCTTACCACCACTGCACGTCTCCAATAAGAGGAACACTCATTACAGCAAAATATTCAGGCAAGGGTCACACTCTTGTCACAGACCATGAACAACTAAATCCCAAAAAGTATCTTATAAATCCTCTGCTCCTTTTTTCACCACTTCTGATTTGAAGTCTATGGGAAGCACATTTTTTCATTTGTTCCGGCCATTTTCAAGGATAGTTTACAATCTTTTCATAAGAAAAAAGGATCACTGGGCACTGCCATGTTCCAATGCAAAAAACAGACCATTGTAAAAGTAACATTCAGCGGGGAGAGGGTCTTTTAACGTGGCTTAAAAGGGCAAGATTCAAAATGTCTAAAAAGCGGTGTTATGGAACATTATGATTTATCCCTTTAAAAGTGAGATAAAAAAAAATAAAATAAAGGCGTTGGGTCCTCATTGAAAATATGCCAGAGCCTTTTTTTCTGGTATGCAGCCTGGGTGGCCAGGAAAGGAAGGGCAGTGAGTGTGCAGCCACCACTCTTTTCCTGGACCATACCAGACCACATCCTTTTCAACATTGGGAGTTACCTTGCAAGAGGGGGTGGCAAAACTACTGTATCCTTATAAGCCACCTTGTGGATGGGACAAGGAGCCTCATCCCCCTATCTGGTCCCCAAGAGGATACGGTGGTTTGTGGGGTAGTTATTGGAATCTGGACAAGGGACAAGGGGCCTCCCCCCTCCCCCCATCCAGTCCTCAAGAGAATATGGTGGTTTGTGGGGTACCTATTGGAATCTGGACAAGGGGCTTCACCCCCTCCCCCCATCAAGTCCTCAAGAGGATATGGTGGTTTGTGGGGTACTTATTGGAACCTGGAGAAGGGACAAGGAATCTCATCCCCCTATCTAATCCTCAAGAATCTGGACAAGGGACAAGGAGCCTCACCCCTCCCCCCATCCAGTCCTCAAGAGAATATGGTGGTTTGTGGGGTACTTATTGGAGCCTGGACAAGGGGCCTCATTCCCCCATCAAGTCCCCAAGAGAATATGGTGGTTTGTGGGGTACTTATTGGAGCCTGGACAAGGGGCCTCATTCCCCCATCAAGTCCCCAAGAGAATATGGTGGTTTGTGGGGTACCTATTGGAATCTGGACAAGGGGCTTCACCCCCTCCCCCCATCCAGTCCTCAAGAGGATATGGTGGTTTGTGAGGTACTTATTGGAACCTGGAGAAGGGACAAGGAACCTCATCCCCCTATCTAATCCTCAAGAGAATATGGTGGTTTGTGGGGTACTTATTGGAACCTGGACAAGGAGCCTCATTCCCCTATCTAGTCCTCAAGAGAATATGGTGGTTTGTCGGGTACTTATTGGAGCCTGGACAAGGGGCCTCATTCCCCCATCAAGTCCCCAAGAGAATATGGTGGTTTGTGGGGTACCTATTGGAATCTGGACAAGGGGCTTCATCCCCTCCCCCCATCCAGTCCGCAAGAGGATATGGTGGTTTGTGAGGTACTTATTGGAACCTGGAGAAGGGACAAGGAACCTCATCCCCCTATCTAATCCTCAAGAGAATATGGTGGTTTGTGGGGTACTTATTGGAGCCTGGACAAGGGGCCTCATTCCCCCATCAAGTCCCCAAGAGAATATGGTAGTTTGTGGGGTACCTATTGGAATCTGGAGAAGGAGCCCCATCCCCCCATCCAGTCCCCAAGAGAATATGGTGGTTTGTGGGGTACTTATTTAAATCTGGACAAGGGGCCTAACCCCCCCCCATCCAGTCCCCAATGGGGGTTTGTGGGGTACTTATTGGGATCTGGAAGCCCTTTTATAATAAAGGACCCCCCCCCCCCATTTTAAGCTCCCTCCCCTAAGGGAATGAGTATGGGATGTTAGAACGCCTTAAAACTCATTCCCCAAAAAGTTTCAAAATAGACACTCACCCCATGAAAAAGCTCTTCAATGCAAAAAACAGTAAAAGCTTCCCCCCCCCCCCCCCCCCTGTCAGTATTGATTTAGGAAGAGGGACATCATCTGGGATCGATGGCCCCAAATATGGCCAATGTGTTTAGTGTTTTGCTGAACTCACGTTCAACATAAACCTGAAGCTCATCCCTGTTGGAGGTCAAAGAGCCGCTATGAAAACCGCTATGATTCTGTCAACAGGATCTTTTTTTTTTTGTTTTCCCAGGATTTGAAGGTATAATAAAATAACAGGCTACCAAGGACTGACATCTGATAATCGTACCAATTACACATCTATAACAGGTTTATTCCGTGGAGTTCCCAGCGTTTTGCAGTTTTCTAGGCAATTACAGAAATGTATGAAAACTGTGTCAGAGGGCAGAGTCGTGGGAGTCCGGGAATTGTAATGCTCGAGATCCGCACAATGGTAGAATCCCAAACACTTGCCGATTAAAATGTACAGTCATGTAAGATAGAGGTTACGTATTTTAGTGTGATTTTTAAAATTGCAAATTTCCTACGAATCCCCAATGTCATTTTGGGTGGCATGTGAAAGGTTCGGCAAGAAGGTGGGGTTGTCCTATGTACTCCCAGCAGAATCTTCTTATATCCGCAGAGGAAACGAGAGTCTCTGCCCCACGTTTTTTGCAAATGTGCCAAAAACGTATTAAAACATGTGACATTCTTGCGGTTCCATTAGTACCCAAAATGTGTATAGCAGTCGCACATCTTTTTTGCGTATTTTCCACTTGACAAAACGTGCATAAACATGAACCGCCAGTGGCTCGGTGGCAAAATTTGGTACTTGAGTTTCTTCTTGATGCATTTTTTTGCATGGCAGGCAGCCTATTCAAGTCAATGGGATGTCACGCCAAAGACACACTAAAACGTGGTGCGCCACTACACTCAGATGTGAACGTAGCCTTAAGTTGCACCATACAACTATCCTGAGAAACATGTTAAGCAAAGAACTTTAGCTAATCTCTTCCGTAGATAGATGACATAGTCTAATTAATGGTTGCAAATACTACTTCCCCAATAATGTCTCAATTTTCAATTTTACGAATTAGAGAAGGGGGAGGGTGTGAGTATACCATCATTAGTGACCAGAGAGGGGAATGGCCCCTTGCCCCAGTCATAAGTCCTTGTCATGTTATGCTATATATGGTGGCTACAGTGGGGATGGGGGGGAGGTAGAGGGGGTGGATATGGAAATGCAAGAGGGATGAGTTTGGGTGAGCATTAGGCTAGGTGAGAGTTGATTACTCAAACTTTGGAACATACCCTGTTTCCCCCGAAAATAAGACCTAGCGTGACTGTCGGTGATGGCTGCAATATAAGCCCTACCCCCCAAATAAGCCCTAGTAAAAGTCCTTGTAGGTCTTATTTTCAGGGTAGGGCTTATTTTCGGGGAAACAGGGTAGGGCTTATTTGGGGGGTAGGGCTTATATTGCAGCCATCACCGACAATCACGCTAGGTCTTATTTTCGGGGAAACAGGGTAGGAGAAACAAAGTTAATTAAGAGAGGAGGAGAAAAGTGGTGATAAGGTTAGGGAGGAAGGGATAAGGGGATTCTTCAACCTGCATTGCCCAACAAATAATATCATAATAGTACAAAGTTCCAGGTAAATTTAACAAGAGAAGTCTGCTTTACCTAAGGCTAAGCTCTCCAGATATTCTGTTGTAATTGTGAAAGTATTCCAAGAGAACCACTTCTTTCGAAAGGTTTCTTTCTTTCCTTTGATAGTTGAGGAGATATCCTCCAATATTTCATTACCATTTGTTCGTACAAACCACTGTTGTAAAGTGGGGGGGGATTGTGCTTAACCCAATTTGCCGGAACGCAAGCTCAAGCGGAATGTACGCTAATTAGGGAGTTTTTGTAATTTTTTGTTTTGGAAAAGCATTGTGGTGGAGAAGGAAGAAGAAGGGCTCACGCAGAGCATGGAGATCCATACATTTTTGGGATATTTCCACCACCTTCTGCCAGAACTCTATTAGTCTTGGTTTAAAAAAGTATGCAGTAAGGTTCCCTCACCTTCTTCAAAACACCAGGTGGAGGGCTGGGTTTGGAGAGAATGTATATATAGTACACTGGGGACTCTGTAAATCCTTTGACCCAAGGAAAGAGTAAAGGGCATCTTTGGACAAATGCCACCAATGATGGCCAGGTGCATTGCCAAAATGAGACTGTCCCAATTTCTGACAATTAATGATGGTCAAGGTCCAGTCAGTCGGCACATTCTCCAGGACCAAAAGGGGAAGAATAAAGGGGATCTTTGGACAAAGTCACCAATTATAACCAGAATGGAGCATTGCCAAAATTTGAGACTATTCTAATTTATGACAATTGATGGTAGTCAAGGCCCAGTCAGTTGACATGTTCTCCAGGAGAAGAGTAGAGGGGGTCATGGCCACCAATGATAACCAGGACAGTGCACTGCCCAAATGCGAGACTGTATCCTAATTTTTGACGATTGCCGATGGTCAAGGTCCAGTCAGTTACTGGGTATTCTAGATATCCTCCCAATAGAGGAGATTCCTAAACAGGCTATTGCCAGGGCCCTCTTTCAAGCCCGTAAAATGATTCTGAGGCACTGGAAGTCTACAGAACCTCCCACAATGAAAGAATGGATTACCCAAATGGGTGAAACCATCCGCCTAGAGAAGCTTATCCAAATGGGTGAAACCATCCGCCTAGAGAAGCTTATCTATCAACATAGGGGCAAACGAGGCAAGTTTGCGAAAGTATGGTCCCCCTGGCTAGAGATACCGGGCTTAGCCCAGGTAGACTTGGTTATGGGTCGAATATTCTAACAATTGATAGACTATCTACAGGGTGATTTAAAGAGGGCATAATGGTGCTTGCTCAACAGTACCCTCTGGTGTTCAGTAAGGCTTTCTTTGACTGTGCGGGTAAGGGCTATCTTCATATTTCTAATGTGGTGGACAAAGTATTAATTCCTTATATGTTGATATCTACAGTCCTGACGGACCAATTTTGGTCTGGAGAATGTATGTCTTTTATTTTGTGTTTAATAAAAACCTTTTTGTTTGAGAAAAAAAAAGGTCCAGTCAGTTGACATGTTCTCCAGAACCAAAAAGAAGAGTATAGGGTTTTTTTTTGACATAGCCACCAATGAAACCCAGTATAGCGCATTGCCAAAATGCAAGACTGTATGCCAATTTTTGACAATTGACGATGGTCAAGGTCCAGTCAGTTGAAACATTCTCCAGAACCAAAAGGAAGAGTAGAGGGAGTTTTTGGACAAAGCCACCAAAAATAGTCAGGATGGTGCATTGCCAAAATGTGAGACTGTATTCTACTTTCTGATAATTGACAATGGCCAAGGTCCAGTCAGTTGACACATCCTGAACCAAAGGGAAGAGTAAAGGGGGTCTTTGGACATAACCAACAATGTCGACTAGGATGGTGCATTGTCAAAATGTGAGACTCTATCCTAATTTCTGACAACTGACGATGGCCAAGGTCCAGTCAGTTGACACATTCTGCAGAACCAAAGGGAAAAGTAAACGAGGTCTTTGGACATAGCCACCAATGTTAGCTAGGATGGTGCATTGCCAAAAATGTAAGACTGCGTCCCAATTTCTGAAAACGGACGATGGTCAAGGTCCAGTCAGTTGACATGTTCTCCAGAACCAAAAAGAACAGTACAGGGGGTCTCTTGACATAGCCACCAATGATACCCAGTATGGTGCATTGCCAAAATGCGAGACTGTATGCCAATTTTTGACAATTGACGATGGTCAAAGTCCAGTCAGTTGAAACATTCTCCAGAACCAAAAGGAAAAGTAGAGGGGGTTTTTGGTCAAAGCCACCAATAATAGTCAGGATGGTGCATTGCCAAAATGTAAGACTGTATTCTACTTTCAGACAATTGACGATGGCCAAGGTCCAGTCAGTTGACACATAATCCTGAACCAAAAGGAAGAGTTAGAGGGGGTTTTTGGACAAAGCCACCAAAAATAGTCAGGAAGGTGCATTGCCAAAATGTGAGACTGTATTTTACTTTCTGACAATTGACGATGGCCAAGGTCCAGTCAGGTGACACATAATCCTGAACCAAAGGGAAAAGTAAAGGGGGTCTTTGGACATAGCCAACAATGTCGGCTAGGATGGTGTATTGTCAAAATGTGAGACTCTATCCTAATTTCTGACAACTGATGATGGCCAAGGTCCAGTCAGTTGACACATTCTGCAGAACCAAAGGGAAAAGTAAACAAGGTCTTTGGACATAGCCACCAATGTTAGCTAGGATGGTGCATTGCCAAAAATGTAAGACTGCGTCCCAATTTCTGAAAACCGACGATGGTCAAGGTCCAGTCAGTTGACATGTTCTCCAGAACCAAAAAGAACAGTACAGGGGGTCTCTTGACATAGCCACCAATGATACCCAGTATAGTGCATTGCCAAAATGCGAGACTGTATGCCAATTTTTGACAATTGACGATGGTCAAAGTCCAGTCAGTTGAAACATTCTCCAGAACCAAAAGGAAAAGTAGAGGGGGTTTTTGGTCAAAGCCACCAATAATAGTCAGGATGGTGCATTGCCAAAATGTAAGACTGTATTCTACTTTCTGACAATTGACGATGGCCAAGGTCCAGTCAGTTGACACATAATCCTGAACCAAAGGGAAGAGTAAAGGGGGTCTTTGGACATAGCCAACAATGTCGGCTAGGATGGTGTATTGTCAAAATGTGAGACTCTATCCTAATTTCTGACAACTGACGATGGCCAAGGTCCAGTCTGTTGACACATTCTGCAGAACCAAAGGGAAAAGTAAACGAGGTCTTTGGACATAGCCACCAATGTTAGCTAGGATGGTGCATTGCCAAAAATGTAAGACTGCGACCCAATTTCTGAAAACCGACGATGGTCAAGGTCCAGTCAGTTGACACGTTCTGCTGAACCAAAGGGAAGAGTAAAGGGGGTTTTTGGACATAGCCACCAATGATAGCCGGGATGGTGCATTGCCAAAATGTGAGACTGTATCCTAATTTATAACAATTAACTTCTTCAACCAATGCTGATCACGTTTAAAATAATTACTAAGGGTCCATTAAAACCTCAGGAACGCACTCCTGCAACGTTCACAGCACGTCTTGCAACGCATTGCTACACTCAGTAGTGCACTAGGGGAAAAAAATGAGGCATATCTGTTTTTTTGGCGTTGCTTTGAATAAGCTGTACTGATGCAAAGACTTGTTGACGTGCAATGTGCCGTGCAATAATGCATTGCAATGGACCAGATAGTTTTAAATGGGCCCTGTTACTATCCTAGGAAGTAAGCTTTATCGTTAATTATGAAGGTTTATTGATTCTGATTGGTTGGGGTTCAAGTTTTATGGTCCTCAACAAACACAAAAAAAAAATGTACCTAAATGCAAATACTTTAAACAGCGGTAAAATTATACTCTTCAAAGCTATAAAGTGGCAAACACTTCGAATTAATTTCCATTTGTACACTGATAGGTTCTTGCTGGTATTTTTTGGCTGTCCTTGCATGACCCCAATTGTAAAAGTGTTCCTTGTTGAAAGCTTATGGTGCAGGGTGTGCTAGTCTTGTGTTGGTACGCCATCTAGTGGACACATTCAGAAATACATCATGCCACTTTTACAATAATTATCATGAATGGGCCCCAGGTAAATTCACTAAAGGGATAAGTCAACCTTTCACAAAAAAAAAAAAAAAAAAATGCTCATATATTTGCAGGAAAAACGTGCATTTATTTATTTTTTGCAAAGCATTGTAACTATGATCACTGGATGGTGGGTCCAATGCCAGGCTCCTGCAGACTCTTCCTCCAGCTCTCTGTCCATACCGAGGTGTGGGCTTTCATTTGGAGAGCTGGAGAACGTGTCAATGGATTATGAGTGTGATGATCGTCACACTATTTTTCCATTGAGAACCACATGTCTGTCTTCTATTGTGGTAGTTTATTTATTCACAGAAGGTTTGTTTAAGTGATGTCATATACACATCTTCGATCTACATATGAATGAGATAGACTCTTTGCAACTGTTAGTTTACCAAAGCACCCAAATAGCATTAACCTTTTTTTTTTTTGTGTGTGTTCTCTTTAGATACATTCGAACCATGTACTTGGGCATTCAGAGCCAGAGGCAAAAGGAACACCGACGTCGCTTTTATTGGGCTATGATGTATGAATATGCAGACGTCAACATGTTACGCCTCCTGGAGACATTCCTCGAGAGTGCCCCCCAACTGGTGCTACAAATCTGCATAATGATACAGAAGAACCGGGCGGACACGCTTCCATGTGAGTGATCCTCGTGTTGTGTAGAGGGCATACACTGTGCTGGGAACATCATCAATGTACCAGTCAGGTTCTTATCTTGCAGACAGGGTCAGGGAATGCAGTATGGCAGCTGTACCAGTCATGGAATGGGTCTATGGGCTCAGGCGATGAGTTCATCCTTCAAGTTTCCTCCCCTCGCCCAGGGTTGTTGGTTGTGGGTAATGACTCAAAGGGCAGAATTGTAGATACAGCTGGATGAAATGAACTTGTAGTAGGGGGTCACATTCAACTGGACTTGTTCTGTAATAGTGAAGATGTCTCACAACTAAACCAAGTAGATTCTCCATTTCTAATAAGTGTCAGGAACGTACTTCAGCATTTTTTATCCTCCATGGAATGTGTCAAAATAGATGCTGATTGTCCAAGACGCTGCTTAGAATAAGGAAGCCACTTGGACAAGAGAAGGGTGTGGGAAACATCTTCAACATTACAGAACAGGTTCAGTTTAATGTGACTAATTACTACTAGTACTAAGAGTACCAAGGATCGGCAAAATGTTTCACATTATGTGTCACACCAAATTTCTGCACCATCACACCTAAGATCACCCCAATTCCTGCATTTCCACACCTAAGATCACCCCAATTCTTGCACCTTCACACCTAAGATCACCCCAATTCCTGCACCTTCACGCCTAAGATCTCCCCAATTCCTGCATCTTCACACCTCAGATAACCCCAATACCTGCACCATCATACCTCTGATTGCCCCAATTCTTGTATCTTTACACCTAAGATCACCCCAATTTCTGCATCTTTACACCTAAGATCACCCGAATCCCTGCATCTTCACACCCCAGATAACCCCAATTCTTGCACCGTCATACGTCTGATCGCCCCAATTCTTGTATCTTTACACCTAAGATCACCCCAATTCCTGCATCTTCACACCCCAGATAACCCCAATTCTTGCACCCTCATACGTCTGATCGCCCCAATTCTTGTATCTTTACACCTAAGATCACCCCAATTCCTGCATTTCCACACCTAAGATCACCCCAATCCCTGCATTTCCACACCTAAGATCCCCCCCAATTCCTGCATCTTCACACCCCAGATAACCCCAATTCTTGAACCGTCATACGTCTGATCGCCCCAATTCTTGTATCTTTACACCTAAGATCACCCCAATTCCTGCATCTTCACACCCCAGATAACCCCAATTCTTGCACCCTCATACGTCTGATCGCCCCAATTCTTGTATCTTTACACCTAAGATCACCCCAATTCCTGCAACTTCACACCCCAGATAACCCCAATTATTGCACCGTCATACGTCTGATCACCCCAATTTTTGTATCTTTACACCTAAGATCACCCCAATTCCTGCATCTTCACACCCCAGATAACCCCAATTCTTGCACCGTCATACGTCTGATCGCCCCAATTCTTGTATCTTTACACCTAAGATCACTCCAATTCCTGCATCTTCACAGCTCAAATCACCCCAATTCCTGGCACCTTCACACCTCAGATCACCTCCACTCCAGCACCATTACATCTCTGATCGCCCCAATTTCTTCACCTTCTGAACCCCAATTCCTGCATATTCTTACCTCAGATCGCCTCAATACTTGCACCATCAGACCTCAGATAACCCCAATTTCTGCACCTTCACACCTCACATCGCTCCAATTTCTTCACATTCACACCTCTGATCACCCTATTTCCTGCACCTTTATACCGTCCTCAGATTATCCTAGTTCCTGCAATCTCACACCTCAGCTTTTCCCAATTTCTGCACCATCAGACCTCAGATTACCCCAATTCCAGCATCTTCTGACCTTAGATCACCCCAATTCCTGCACCTTCTGACATCAGGTCACCCCAATTCCGGTACCTTCACACCTTAGATCAGCCCCAATTTCTGCATCACCATACCTCAGATTACTCCAAATCCTGCACCATCACACCTTAGATCACTCCAATTCCTGTACCTTCTGACCTAAGATCACCCCAGTTCCTGCACCTTTACACCTCAGTTCACCTCAATTCCTGTTCCTTCACACCTCTGATCACCCTATTTCCTGCACCTTTACACCGTCCTCCGATTATCCTAGTTCCTGCAATCTCATACCTCAGATTTAAATACAAAAGGAGCAGCGCTGTGATAAAGAAAGTTATATATGATATAACCAAAACAAATATGTGAAATATTAAGCCCAAATTTGGGATAGGCTCCAAGTTCATAGAAGTACATAAACAAGGTGAACTGTCCTATTCAAAATCAATCATGGATGGTGGATAAAAGAAGCGTAGATAGGTGGAAATCAATAAGTCCTTCACCGCACCACTGTGATATTGTTAAAATGCGCGCTTACCAAACGGCAAGCTTGGAAGAGCTTGCGACCTTAACCCGGTCGGGGCCTTTCAGGGTGGAACCATCAAGGAAAAACACGCCACCTTAGCACGCTGTTCTTCCAATTATCACTCTATGTGGAGATGTGACCCCTGGCTTCAAGCTGGACTGGAACCAGGAACAACAGCAGGTATACCTCTCTTGAGGTTTATCCCTAGCCAGGGGTCACATCTCCACATAGAGTGATAATTGGAAGAACAGCGTGCTTAATCCAAGCTAAGGTGGCGTGTTTTTCCTTGATGGTTCCACCCTGAAAGGCCCCGACCGGGTTAAGGTCGCAAGCTCTTCCAAGCTTGCCGTTTGGTAAGCGCGCATTTTAACAATATCACAGTGGTGCGGTGAAGGACTTATTGATTTCCACCTATCTACGCTTCTTTTATCCACCATCCATGATTGATTTTGAATAGGACAGTTCACCTTGTTTATGTACTTCTATGAACTTGGAGCCTATCCCAAATTTGGGCTTAATATTTCACATATTTGTTTTGGTTATATCATATATAACTTTCTTTATCACAGCGCTGCTCCTTTTGTATTTACTATGTTATGTGTGTATCTCACTTTTTAGCGGCTGCTCTTATGTTGATTTTTGATCACTGATTTGTCACCCTTTGACTGTTTTCAATTTTTTGTTTTTTCAATATGTTTTTATGCACTAATTCAGTTAAGGTATAGCGCGGTGATTTGCCTTTCCTCATACCTCAGATTTGCCCAATTTCTGCACCATCAGACCTCAGATTACTCCAAATCCTGCACCATCACACCTTAGATCACTCCAATTCCGGTACCTTCTGACATCAGGTCACCCCTATTCCGGTACCTTCACACCTTAGATCAGCCCTAATTTCTGCATCACCATACCTCAGATTACTCCAAATCCTGCACCATCACACCTTAGATCACTCCAATTCCTGTACCTTCTGACCTAAGATCACCCCTATTCCTGCACCTTCTAACCTCAGATCACCTCAATTCCTACACCTTCTGACATCAGGTCACCTCAATTTCTGCACCATCACACCTAAGATCACCCCAGTTCCTGCACTTTCAGACCTCAGATCACCCTAGTTCCTGCAACCCCACTCCTCAGACCCCAGTTCCTGCACCTTAACACCTCAGATCACCTCAATTCCTGTTCCTTCACAACTCAGATCACCCCAATTTCTGCGCCTTAATGTGAGTTATCCTTGTGCACACACTGTACTGAGATAATCATCAATGTATCGTTCAGGTTCATATCTTGCAGACTGGGTCTGGGATTGCAGTATGGCACCAGTCATGGCATGGGTCTAAGGGCTGAGGTGATGAGTTCATCATTCTAGCACCCTTTTCTCATCCAGGTTCCTTGGTTATGGGTAATGACTCAAATCCCCCAATACCCCCAATTGCTTTAACTTCCCTCAGATCAGACCCAATTCCTTCACCTTCAGACCTTAGATCACCCCAATTCCTGCACCTTCTGACCTCAGATCACCTCAATTCCTGCACATTCACACCTCAGATCACCTCCATCCCAGCACCATCACATCTCTGATCGCCCCAATTTCTTCAACTTCTGAACTCCAATTCCTGCATATTCTTACCTCAGATCGCCTCAATACTTGCACCATCAGACCTCAGATAACCCCAATTTCTGCACCTTCACACCTCACATCGCTCCAATTCCTCCACATTCACACCTCTGATCACCCTACTTCCTGCACCTTCACACCGTCCTCAGATTATCCTAGTTCCTGCAATCTCACACCTCAGATTTGCCCAATTTCTGCACCATCAGACCTCAGATTACTCCAAATCCTGCACTATCACACCTTAGGTCACTCCAATTCCTGTACATTCTCACCTAAGATCACCCCAATTCCTGCACCTTCTGACCTCAGATCACCCCCGATTCCTGCACCATCACACTTCAGATCAACCCAGTTCCTGGACTTTCAGACCTCAGATCACCCTAGTTCCTGCAAACCCACTCCTCAGACCCCAGTTCCTGCACCTTCACACTTCAGATCAGCCCCCATTCCTGCACCTTCACACCTCAGATCACCCCAATTTCTGCACCTTAATGTGAGTTATCCTTGTGCACACACTGTACTGAGATAATCATCAATGTATTGTTCAGGTTCATATCTTGCAGGCTGGGTCTGGGATTGCAGTATGGCACCAGTCATGGCATGGGTTCTTAATTATGGGTAATGACCCAAATCCCCCAATACCCGACAATTGCTGTAACTTCACACCTCAGATCAGACCCAATTCCTTCACCTTCAGACCTTAGATCACCCCAGTTCCTGTACCTTCTGACCTCAGATCACCTCAATTCCTGCACCTTTTGAACTCAGATTTTTGCACCCCCTTACTTCAGATCACCAATTCCTGTACAATTAGACCTCAGATCACCTCAATTCCAGCACCTTCACACTTCAGACCACCCCAAATTCCTGCACCTTCACACCTCAGATCACCCCAGTTCCTTCACATTCACACTTTAGATTGCTCCAATTCTTGCACCTTCACATCTCAGATCATCCCAATTCCTGTAACTTCACACCTCAGATCACCCCAATTTCTGCACCTTCGCTTCTCAGTTCACCACAATTCTTGCACCATCATACCTCAGATGACCCCAATTCCTGCACCATCACACCCCAGATCATCCCAGTTCCTTCACCTTCACACATCATCCTAGTTCCTGCAATCTCACACCTCATATTGCCCCAATTCCTGCACAATCAAATATCAGATCACCCCAATTCCTGTACCATCAGACCTCATGTAACCCAAATTCCTGCACCCTCTGACCTCAGATCACCGCAATTCCTGCATCTTCAGACCACAGATCACCCCAATTCCTGCACCAACAGACCACAGGTCACTCCAAATCCTGCGCCTTCTGACCTCAGATCACCCTAATTCCTGCACAATCGCACCTCAGATCGCCTCAGTTCCTCCATCTTCACACCTTAGAATGCCCCAATTCCTGCACCATTACACCTCAGATCACCCCTGCTCCGGTAAATTCACACCTCAAATCAGCCCCAATTCCTGCACCTTCACACCTCTGATCACCCCAATTCCTGAACCTTCACACCCCACAGCTTTCACTGGTTCCTCTTGATGACCTCTACATCATTGATGTCAGGTGTAGTGAAGTGCAGGTCAGCAAAAAGAACCAATGAGCTGCAGGGGACTCCGGAGATTGACCCTGTCGGAATTATTAGTACTTAAGGATAATTTTTCATAAGCACAGAGAAGTGGCAATCAGCAGTGTACCTCAATCCGATCTGATCCAGCAAAAAGAAGGGATCCATTCTCTTTCCGTCTGGCTGGATCAGAGGGCAGTAAAGTGTAAATGGACAGCCGGTCCATTTACGTCTGATGGCCCATAGAGCAGAGCAGGCTGTGTCTCTCTCTCTGTATTAGCTGAGCAGACACAGACCTGTCATCTGCCCGCTCCACTCAGCTCAGCAGATGATCAATGGACAGATCCCCTGCTAAGGAAAACAGATCCTGTGTGAAAGGGGCCATTAAGTTTAGCATAGTGACAGGCCACTTTGAAATAAAGATATTTTTTTTCCAGGGCCTTCTATAAATCCTTAAAGGGCCTTAAAAAAAAGTTTACAATTGCTGTTGCTTCTTACAGAGGGTAACACAAATCGTAGTGTTTTATAAAGTGTTCAGTAAGGCAGGCCATACAGAGAGCAAATTGCTTTCCTGCAACCACAGACAGTGTTGACAGGGGAATCTCTCCCGCCAAGGCCAAGCCATTGTATTCTCCCAGCGGGGGATCAGGGGAATCCATCCCTGCCGGGAGAAGACCGTGATTATTGCTAGTGGCTATAACAGCCGCTAGCAATAATCGTATGTTGAACATGGATGGCTGGTTGTACCCAAGTTGATTGATGGATCAGCTTGGGTGCATTCAGCCTGCCCAAATATGGTTTGAATCTTGGAGATTTGAATCGTCTATGGCCGGCCTAATGGGGTAGCCTGTTTTGATCCTTCTCTGCTCCTGGGGTCGGGCCAACTCAATGTGAGAGTAAGATGAGATATAGAGTAGTGGAGAAGGTTACTGCTATAGGCACAAAGACAGCTGAATCTCCTGAACAAATTCCTGAACAGTTCAGCTGAATCTCCTGAACAAATAACGCAACTACAACAACTAGATAGCTATGCCATGCCATTGTGAGAAGGCACTCCCCCCCGCCTGAGAAGGTATGCCCAGTTTCCAACCCCTGAGATATGTCATGACCTAGATAAATGAGAACCTTCACAAACATACTGGAGGGCAGGGGCATTGCTAGGTCTACAAAAGATCTGGGGCTAGAGCCCATAGCAGCGTAGTAAAGAAAGTCATATGCTTGGGCGGGCATACACATGTATATACAGTAATATACGTGTATGTGTGTGTATATATATCCCCAGAGAGCCCCCCACTTATATCAGGGTCCCCAGAGAGCCCCCCTTACATCAGGGTCCCCAGAGAGCCCCCCCTTACATCAGGGTCCCCAGAGAGCCTCCTCCTTGCATCAGGGTCCCCAGAAAGCCTCCCCCTTGCATCAGGGTCCCCAGAGAGCCCCCCACTTACATCAGGGTTCCCAGAGAGCCCCCCTTACATTAGGGTCCCCAGAGAGCCTCCCCCTTAAATCAGGGTCCCAGAGAGCCTCCCCTTTGCATCAGGGTCCCCAGAGAGCCCCCCACTTACATCAGGGTCCCCAGAGAGCCTCCCCTCCCCTTGGGGACCCCTGCAGAGACTCGGGCTATGGGCCCCAGATTTGGGGCTATAGCCCCAAAAGCCACCCCCTAGCGACGCCACTGCTGGAGGGAAGGATTTTGTATATAGAGAGAGTAGACTTCCCATGATAAGGTTGAAAAAATGTCTATTGTACCCGGATCTGCTAAAATTAGCTGCTACATCTTCAAACCATGAGGTGCAGGTTAAGGTACTTTAGCCACCCTTATGTAGAAGTCCTGGAAGGTTCAACTGGAGGTGCTCCATGTATGGGAGAAGGTCCCAATACAAACAGAGGTAATGAATCTCCCAAAATGAAAATGATAAAATAAAACAATTGATAGAGTCAATTATATAGATCAAGAATGCCAAAAATTGTTTCACTGCTCAATGTAGACTCTCCAGGTTTAAATCTCAGGAACATAGCCCAACACTTTACGAATAACTTGGTTACCTTTATACAATCACTATTGAATCTGTCCAAGCAGATGTTGGTTGTTCAAGATAGAACAAGATGACAGGCATGAAAGTCTGTGAAACCATCATTTTCTAATTACATAATCCAATCACCATGGTGCCATGAAATCTGGGGTAAGTGTTAACCTTTGGGATGAATTAGAGCCGAGACTGTGAGTCAGGCCTTCCCATCCAACATCAGTGCCTGACCTCACAAATGTGCTTCTGGAAGGATGGTCAAACATTCCCATAGACACAGGAGAGTTGAAGCTGAAGAGTTGAAGCTGTTACTTTTGACAATATATTGTATATATGTGTGGAATATGTATATTATGTATATTGTATTAGTAGCGCATATTCAGCCTAGTGCTGGCAAGTGTGTTTACCCCAATACAGGAGCACTGCACAGGCTGGACCGAGGAGCTGCAAAGTGAAAGAGCACAGCCCACACCTACTCCTGGCTCTCTCCTCCTCTCCTCACCATTTCCAGCACTCGACTGACAGGAGTAGTGATGCTGCTGTCACTACCCCTGTCAGTCTGTAAAACACTGCACCTCCTACATCCCCTTTCCCTGCAGTCTCAACCAGGGGCGTCGCTAGGGGTGGCTTTTGGGGCTATAGCCCCGAATCTGGGGCCAATAGCCCCGAGTCTCTGCTGGGGTCCCCAAGGGGAGGGGAGGCTCTCTGGGGACCCTTATGTAAATGGGAGGCTCTCTGGGGACCCTGATGTAAGTGGGGGGGCCCTCTGGGTACCCTGATGAAAGGGGGAGGCTCTCTGAGGACTCTGATGTAAGGAGGAGGCTCTCTGGGGACCCTGATGTAAGGAGGAGGCTCTCTGGGGACCCTAATGTAAGTGGGGGGGCCCTCTGGGTACCCTGATGAAAGGGGGAGTCTCTCTGGGGACTCTGCTGTAAGGGGGGGCTCTCTGGGGACCCTGATGTAAGGGGGGGCTCTCTGGGGACCCTGATGTAAGGGGGGGCTCTCTGGGGACCCTGATGTAAGTGGGGGGCTCTCTGGGGACCCTGATGTAAGGGGGGGCTCTCTGGGGACCCTGATGTAAGTGGGGAGCTCTCTGGGGATATATATACACACGCACGTATATTACTGTATATACATGTGTATGCCCGCCCAAGCGTATGACTTTCTTTACTACGCTGCTATAGGCTCTAGCCCCAGATCTTTTGTAGACCTAGCAACGCCCCTGGTCTCAACCCTGATCATTGGAGCCACATGGCTGAAGGTGTGATTCATTATGTGTGGGTGACAGATGGTGTTGATGTTCACCTTTCTATTCCTGGACAATCAACATCTTCCTTGACACATTCCATGGTGATTGGATTAAGGTCATTGAGTTACCTGCGTGGCTATAAATACTGAGGCGAGTTTTTGACACGTCTTTGAACCGAGGAAGCTACATGGTTAAGCTGCAAAACAATATCAGCATTACAAAACAGGCCCTGCTGGATGTGAATACCTACTACAGAGGTATACCTGTCTGTGGGCAGCATGTGACATTGCGCATCATGACCATGAATAATGTAAATCATCCTAAGCTTCTTCTATGATTATCTTCTGGCAGGTGTCTCCTCTGTGGCCTCTCTGATGTCCCTAGCTTGGGTGCTAGCCTCCTATCACAAGCTTCTACGGGACTCCCGGGATGACAAGAAGAGCATGAGCTACAGAGGAGCGCTCATCCACCTCTTCTGGCGACTCTTCACCATATCGTCCCGGGTTATCTCATTTGCGCTCTTTGCTTCAATCTTCCAGCTCTATTTTGGGATCTTTGTAGTGGTCCACTGGTGCATCATGGCCTTCTGGATCATTCATGGCGGGACAGACTTCTGTATGTCTAAGTGGGAGGAGGTCCTCTTCAACATGGTGGTAGGAATCGTGTACATCTTTTGCTGGTTTAACGTAAAAGAAGGCCGGACTCGTTATAGAATGTTCGCTTATTACACTGTTATCCTGACAGAGAACGCTGCCTTGACGTTCCTGTGGTATTTCTACAGAGATCCTAACACAACTGACTCCTATGCTGTGCCAGCACTGTGTTGTGTTTTTCTTAGTTTCGCCGCCGGGATCGCATTCATGCTCCTGTATTACGGCGTGTTGCATCCCATGGGGCCGCGAGCTAAGATATTTGCCAGCTCCTGTTGCGCCGAGCTGCTCTATGGCATTCCTTTGCCTCCCGACATTGAGCCCATGGCGCCACAAACCCCCGGGCACCGGGGGGCCCAGGCAACGCCCACCAGAGTAGCGGCGGAGCAACAGGATGATCTAGCAACTGACACGTGCTTGCCCGTTTTCCAGGTGAGACCAATGGTGCCATCTACTCCATCCGGGCGCCCTTATTACCCAGAAGGGCCCCTCATAAAGATTGACATGCCAAGAAAAAGATACCCAGCCTGGGATGCTCATTTCGTGGACAGACGATTAAGGAGGACTATCAACATTCTTCAATATATCACCCCCACAGCTGTAGGTATTAGATATAGAGACGGTCCTCTCTTGTATGAGCTTCTACAGTATGAGTCTTCTCTTTAATGCTCTTTGTTCAGAGGAACCTTATTTTTGTTTACGAGGAAAAAAAAATACAGCTTATTGAAAAGAAAAAAAAAAAAAAAAAAACCACGCAAAGAAAGAAAGCTTGCCAAGAGCTTTATTTCTGGTTGCTGTAGGTATACAAAGATATTCTCTATGTTTTGTAAGTAACAAATGAAAAAAAAAGAAGACTATTCTTTGTTGTTCTACATAGGAGAAAACAGTATTGAACCATCCACGCTACGGTCTGGGGTGGGGAAAAGTTGTCTCCACTCCATATTTTATACATTATACACCAAGTGTAGAGAATTTATGGGATTGGTGCTGATAGAAAAAAAAAAAAAAAACTAACCTTCAACTGCCTTATGCCCTTTTGGTGCTGAGTTTCATTAACTACTGTCACCTCTCTAATGCAAAATCGGTGGTGGTAGTCAGGAAAGAGATCAAGCCTTTTCTCCTTTTATTTATTTTTTTTTTTTTTTCCGTTTGTTGACTGGCTACTTTCAATGATTTCAAGGTCTGGAGCGCAGCCGAGACTGAACACGCCCCCCCCCACCCCCCACCCCCAGAAGTGTCATCTCACACCGAGGATGTAGATATCCGACTCTTGCTTAACCCTTTTACTGCTGGCCTCCCCTACAACAGCCAAAGGGTTACCGCGAAGGGACGAGATCTTTGGACGGTCGCTATGTGATGGTCAGCTGTATTTCGCTTGCACTGATTTCACATAGTAATACCATTTTTACTTCCAAAAAAAAAAAAAGGAATTAAAAAACAGCAAACAACAGTTGACTTTTGATCAAACACCGAAAAAAAAAAAAAAATCTGTTACGTTCTACTCCAAAAAAAAAAAAAAAAAACCACAGGTCAAAAATTCAGTAATAATCAAACTCAGCATGGTAGCAAAAAGAACGAAGACAATTTAAAGGCACAATACTTGGTTGGTGACTGCATATTTTTCTTTTTTTTTCTTTTTTTTTTGTGTTACAATTATCCACTAAGGTCCTGTTTGTGTGTCATATTAAATCTGAGCCTTAAGGTAAAAATCTAGTGCTAATTTTTTTTTTTTTTTTATATATATATTTTTTTTTTTTTGTGTTTCTACAACAACAAGTTGTTTAGGTGTTACGTTTTCCTCGAACAGAGATCAAACAATTACTGGTGCTTTGTACTTTGATTTTGTGATTGGCTAAGAACCCTTCACATACAACGTGGTGCATTCAAGAACTGCAGCGAACTAATTCTCCTTTGTACAGTGTGTATATGACAGAAATTATTGAGACTGCTGCTATATATATATATATATATATATATATATATATATATATATATTTATTTTTATTTTATTTTTTTTAGACCTGCAGTTCTGAAAGATAACACATCTTTTTTTTTTTTCCTTTCTCTGTGATGCTTGACAAACTGTGTTGTGTTTAGTTGATCAAATTGAAAAAAAATGTTATTTTTTTAATTTTGTTTCTTTTTATGTATGTACTTTTCTTTCTTCCAGTATGTGCACAGAACATTTGTTTCTGGTATGGTACTAATAACCTTGCTGGTATATTGCTTTATTAATTTTTTTTTTTTTAGTTGTTCACAAACACCTCAGTATTCAATTTTGTAATCTAGAGTATTGCTCCTTTAAACGGCCATCTTGATTCAGGGCATCTTTTCCCACATTCGCT
The DNA here is from genome assembly GCA_037952835.1 of Lithobates septentrionalis. Classification (NCBI taxonomy): domain Eukaryota; kingdom Metazoa; phylum Chordata; class Amphibia; order Anura; family Ranidae; genus Lithobates; species Lithobates septentrionalis. The sequence goes on along the minus strand of JBBDGP010002656.1, from coordinate 201,127 downwards.
CTACTTGGCAAAAAAAAAAAAAAGTTATATAAATATATATATAAATACATATATATACAGAGAGTATATTTAAGTAAATACTGTAAGTCTTTCCTGTGTGTGCAATTGAAAGAGTTCCGTTTGAGTTTTTTTAAAAAAATGATTATAATTTATTGATGGAAGAATTGTCTGTGACTTGAACCGATGTTGAGCTATGCTAGGGAGTTGTTCAACATTGTCAGTTTGCAATGATATGTCTTGTTTGTTGTTTCTTTTATATCTTCAAAGTCCTAGTTATTCTACAAAGTGATGCAGCATTTTAAACTTCAAGAGAACGATTATTTTTAATTTTTTGTTCCTGGTAAAAAAAATATATATATATTTTTTTTCTGTATGTACCTGCTATTTCTCTGCAGATATCATAGGAATACATCAACCATTTGATTAAGGGCTACGTCTCAGAAATGTAGTCCGTATACCAAAAAAAAAAAATTAAAAAAGGCTTTAATTTGAGCCAGACATTCCTAAATTATTATCAGATGTCATGTAATGCAGAGAAACAAAATATAATTTTGTGTTTACGGGCTCATTGTATATTTAACTTTTTTTTTTTTTTTTTGTGCATCTGTTGATTCCATCCAGAGTTGTTTTAGATGAATTTTAGGCAGCGCAGCTTAAAAATACATTAGACATACATTTAAAAATTAAAGTGGTATCCCCATACTCGATTTTGTTTGTTTTGTCGAGGGACAACACACACAAAATTTTAAATTGAAAATAAAAAAAAAAACATAACTATTTGAACTTTTTGTTGTACTGACACAGCAGCCAGTGAAAATGATTTAACACCAAAGCATGAAATGTATCAAATTCCAGATGTGACTGTTGAATTTATTTATTTATTTTTAAGATACTGCTAGATTTAAAAGTGCATTTAAAGCCATTTTTAAAGTATTGGATAAAGTAAGAAAAGGATTACAACCCATATATATATTTTTTTTTTTTTTATCCAAAATTGGGGGGAACTTTCCTTCAAATTTTCTCTCCCTGAGACAACACAACGGTAACCGAGAAATCTCTCCACGAAAAAAAAAAGAAAGTTGTTGTCCCACTGAAGAATTTAGGTGGCAACTCAAATTTTTAGATGGTTCTATCACTTTAAGTCCCAGCGACAATAGTTACCAAGACAAAGAGAGGGAAAATCTTTGTCTTGAATCAGCCATTGGCACAGACGGAAAAAAAAAACAAAAAAACGGGTGCTAATCCTTTTACACTCTAATCAAAACTAAAAAAAATAAATAAATAAATAATATAAAAATAAAAAAGTTCTGGCTTTAGGTATACTTTAAGCCAGATATTTGTCAAGTGTATTTTTTCTTTGGTGTATATTAAATTAACTGATAATTTAAAGTGAACCTTGCATTAAAATGCTGGGTCTCATTATGCTTCCGATACCTACTCTTCGCAAAATACTGCATTATGTAAAAAAAAAAAATGGAGAAAATGCATTAAAAATACTCACTTTACTCCCATGTTCTGGTCACTTTTTTTTCTTGGGGAAGCCTAGGAATTCAAATCTCCTGGGACTTTCCCAGGATCTCACAAGAAGACCCATGTAGACGGCACCTTGTCCAGGTAAGCCTACCAAAAGCCTAGTGTTAATGTTAGTCTTTTTTAGAATTTTTTTAAATATTGCAGCATTTTTTTTTTTAAACATTTTATTAATTTTTTTTTTCTGAATATCTTCTTTACAAATGCAAACAAATAATTACACATTAAAGAAAAGAAGGGAGACCAATATTTAATAACACCAATCATCCCAGTCTTTTCCCGATTCCTTCTCTCTATAACCCATCACCAAACCAACTCTGACCACTAAGTTCCTGCTTTATTCATTGTTAATTTCTCGCTTCCACCACTCTCTCTTAGTATATAAGCATTTTTTTTTCTCCTATTTAAAAAATATTGAAATATAGCATATAAAAATTGGGAAAAAATATAAAAATAATGCAGCATTTTGACAAGCAGAGTGTTAGAGGAAGCCACATAAGTAGACTTTGCATTTTAACAGGCCTAAAATTACACTTTACTAAATGAATTTATGCAAAAATAACAATTTTTTTTAAGTCAGAGAGGAAATCATAAGCAAATTATGGCTAATAGAATCTGCGCCTTTTACCTTTATTGTGTGTGTGTGGGGTTACTACCTGTTAAAAATACTGGATCGGTCAACACCTCATTGTTAAGCCGACGTTAAGCAGCAAATAGCATCAAAGATTCAAAGACTGCGTTGAACAGTTTAGTGCAGTATGAATTTTTTTTTGTACCACATCCGTTGATGCAAAATTTTTAGATATATAATTTTGAATTATATTTATATATAATTTTAATTTTATTTATTTATTTATTTATTGCAATTTGGTGCTACTGTTATTAGCAGGGCAACAGTCAACAGTTTCTATCCGTGCCTGCAAAAACCAGCAATTTTTTTTTTCCCTTTTTTTTTTTTGCTAAAAAGATGGTGGACAAATAAGATAATTGGTCACCTGACTTGGAAATAGCCTAGCTGGTAAATGCATGGGATTGGGATCAACTTTTGGTTTTAACCGGAACCTGCTTAAAAATAATATCACATTAGACAAATTGATATTAAAATTTTTTTACAAAATCTTGTAAATAATATCAACTTTAGCTTACAAACTCATAATTCATATTTATCACATGTATAAAGTATAATGGGAAAAAAAAAATCCCAGAATTCTCCGCCCCTTTTTTTTTTCTGTGATAATTCAAGTGGCTATTCACTAACCCGTATAAAAAGGATTTCCACCGTTTTAACAGAAGGATGACGATTTTTTTTTTTTTGTGTGTGTTTCCGTATCACTGGGAATGTAGCTGTTATCTTGTCCAGACATGTTCCGGAGAGCTTGTATTTGTAATTATAAGGAAATTCTTGGAAAAAAATAATATTATATTTTATATTTCAGGTTATGTGGTCCAAGTTCAATTATGTAAATAGAAATTATTGTTCAGCTAGACTCAATGATCCTCCCTTGCCATAAAGCAGAAAGGGGTGTATTTATTAAAAAAAAAAAAAATAAATAAAAATTGCAAAGTAGTCCATCCATCAAAACTTAAGTTTGTTGTGTGCGAATAGGGCAAAAAAGAATGTGTGAATGGCAAAAAAAATAACATATTATGGCCAGTAGATGGTACTGAGCAGCTCATTTATTTTCTTTGAAAGCCAGCGCCATCCACTGCCCATAATGCAATAGCCCCCCCCCCCCCCCCCATTAACACATTCAATCTGTAGAGAACATAGCCTGAGAACATTCGATTTTACCACATTCGCACAGAAGAAAGTTTTGTTGGTCAGCTATGCAATTTTTTTTTTTTAACACACCCCTAAATTTTTTTGGACAGTGAGATACTGGTTGGAGTTGATGTTTTATCTCTATGTTCCTGTTTCCATGCCAAATTTTATTAGCGCAACCATACTAAAAATTACTAGTTGTGTAGTATCCCAGCAGTCCCCAAACCCCTCTTGGAAGGCAACCCCTCCACGAACCTGGAGGTGCAGCCTGTTACCTTGTGGGGGGAGGTGTGGAACCCAGGACACGGCAGCCTCACTCTCCTATAGACCGTAGTGGTGTACGGGGGTCACCAGTGCTCTATGATGATCCTGTCCCCGGCCTGGCTCTCCTCCCTCCCCTTCTCCTCACCTCTGTTCCTCTTCTTCCCGCGTGTTGCCGACATGACCATAAAAAGTGAGTAGTAGTGCTGGGATAATAGGAGTGGGCGCCCTCTGGTGGTTAGAGGGTGGCAGTGCAGGATGTACTGGGTCCCTATAGACAGAAGCGGTGCATGGGAGTCTCCAATGCTTTATGATGATCCTGTCCCTAGCCTGGCTCTCCTCCCTTTCCTTCTTCTTCTTCTCCCCCTTCTTCTCATTTCTGTTCCTCTTCTTCCCGCGTGTTGCCGACATGACCATAAAAAGTGAGTAGTAGTGCTGGGATAATGGGAGTGGGTGCCCTCTGGTGGTTGGAGGGTGTCAGTGCTTGATGTACTGGGTCGCTGTAGACAGAAACGGCGCATGGGTGTCTCTGGTGCTTTATGATGATCCTGCCCCTGGCCTGGCTCTCTTCCCTCCCCTTCTCCTTCTTCTTCCCCTTCTCCTCATCTCTGTTCCTCTTCTTCCCTCGTGTTGTCGACATGACCATAGAGAGTGGGAGAATTGGATTGAGTGCCCTTTGGATGTTGGAGGGTTGCAGTGCAGGATGTACTGGGTCGTTCGCACGCCACGTGGCCTGGCCCCCAACAGGCCACAGACCGGCACCGGTACGCGTCCCAAGGGTTGGGGACCTCCGTAGTAACCTATAATCGCATAGTCCTCCGAGAGCATTCAATTGCTACGACCTTGTTGTGCATGGTATGGTGTAGCTCACACCATAGGGAGCAATGTGTTCCATCCCTGCATCAAATTTAGTAGCGCAGTTGAGCTAATAAATTTAAAACCCAGAATAAAGAAAAAATATTGTCTAAGTACGGTAATATATATATATATATATATATATATTTATTTTTTAATCTAAATCTTCTTTCTGTAATTCTTCCAAATCTGTGCATTAATTTACCATAAAATCATTGCTGCACTTTGCTTCCTGTAAAAAAAGACCGGCCACTGCAGCCATCTCTCCATGTGCAGGGTGACTGGTCTTGTCTCCACCCCCTCTTGTAGTTTTCTATAGTTGGGCCCCTCCCACAGCTCTGCGCTCTGCACAAGCTATATACAGCACAGTGATGATGTCACCTCATCGTAGGTGGTCATAGAGGTCATATCTGGGTTTTCAAAGGCATGGGGGCACACAGAGTGAATTTGTATCCTTCCAGCTACTGGGTAATATATTTGAATGAAACTTTTTTTTTTTTTCCTGGATCAACTTTTAAAGATCACCCACCGATGCAATTTAAAAAAAGTATTGCATGTTACTTTAATTAAAATTAAAATCTTTGAGTATTCCACATGGTATAAAGTTGACAACACGCCGTCTGCACGACACATTTGAGCACGTCTTGTGTCAATTGAATCAGCAGTAATGATTGCTACCAAGCGTGGGAAGCACTCATTATCGCAACCAGAAATGTTCCAGCATGTGACCTGGTGCTAATTGTTCCTTTTTTTATAGAGGGAAAAAAGAACAGATCTGCCGCAACCACAAAACAGCTAAATCTGGGAAAGGCAAAACATCTTCCAAATGCATTTTTTTTTTTTTCCTCAGGTAATCAGTAGCTTAAATTGTACACAACCTCAATCGTGTGTTGAAGCCCTTAAAGTGAACCTGTGGCCCAGCAATGGTAAAAGTCTAAAAAGCCACCAGGTGTCCACCTGCCAGGTTCCCTTGTTCTGTGTTGCTCAAATGGAACCCACTTGGACGCTTCTGTAATTCTACTGGCAACCTTAGTCACTACCTCTGGCCTGTCCTCTTCCAACTGGGGTCCCTTTTATGGGGCAAGTGGCCATTCAATATTTTTTTTTTGGTGGCCATTTTAAAGTGAATTTTTGCCATTTTGGTGTTAGCTTTAAAGTGAATCAATCGCAGTTGGGCTTATGGGAAAATCAAAACGTCCAGTCGTACATTATTAAGACAGGTTAGGATTGATTTATTGATTTATTGTATTTGTTGAACTTATTGGAAATGGCTAGAATTTTGGCCAATTCTTGCTGAAAGTCAATTTAAAAATCCACTGAGCTGAGTGAAAAATTATCGGCCCAACAACCTACTGGGGAATCGAAGATATACCGGAACACAGGCTGTCATCATCTGAGCCAGCCACTTTTCCATGGCCTTGGCGTGGGGCCAGACCATTACAGTGGGAGTGAGGTAGAGCCAGCCGGCACACCCACCTGTCAATCTTTGACCTATAATAACCAGGGGTGAAGATTCCAATGTTAGCCTGGATTGGGGAATTTTCTTGGGATGAACAAGAGAAAATCAAGCCATTTATGTCCACCTTTAGGTTTACTCACCTCTGCCTGACACTTTAGGGGGTCAGACAACACAGTTCTGCCATATTAGTCGATTACTGCTGAACGTAAACTTAAAAATCAACTGAGCCAGGTGGAAAATTATTTGCTGAACACCCTACTGGGGGACAGTAGGGACACCATGGTCCCTCTCCTCCAGGCCGCAGGGTATCACCACCTGGGCTAGCCGCTTTCCACTTGCTAACAAATTGTCCTGCAGACTCCATGTTGGCTTGTGGCCAGACCAATACAGTGGGGGTGAGGTGGAGCCAACCAAAAATCCTGCCTGTCAATTACTGATACTGAATACAGTAGCCGGCAGTGAAGAATCCAATGTTGTTGGGTAATTGGGTAACTAATGATGGATTTGGTAACCAATGGATTTTATTGGGTTGCATGGGAGAAAATCAAACCATGTATGGCCAGCTTTAGCTTTACTCTCCCAACCTCTTTCTGATACTCTGCCATCTTAGCTGCTTCATCAAAGATACTGTTTGACAAGTGCTGAGTAAGCGGATTTTTAATGTCAGGCAGTTAGTGTGGCAGCAGCTACAAGATCTTAGGTAACCCTGGAGCCTCACAAGCTGGGATTTCAAGGTCAAGCAAACTATGTAAAGCTATAAAAGGAGGCAAGTAAATGTAAGACTATAGTTATACCCATTTAGGACTGAACGTTAAGATTATTGCATAAGCCCAACTAAGCTGATTAGATTCAAAACTACAAACTAGAGTAAAAACAGAAGTCAGTTGTAAATCGGCCCCAATTACCCACTAGTTATGTGCTCCATTCCAGTTCCAAAAACACCCCAAAAAAATCTATGAAGGAGTTCCTCTCTACTGAGAGTTTCAATAGCAACCCCAACAATAGAAGCCTTTAGTGGTGTGAGAATTTCTATTGTTAGAGATACAGAAGACGGGAAATTTTGTGGGTTCAGATCATTTTCTTGAAGGGTGCCCAGAGGAACCCCTAGACTTGCTAGTTTTAACACGCTAACTTTGGGTATATCATGAGAAAACCAAATTCTGGAGCTTCTGCTCTTACATTGTATTCATGAAAGGGCGTAGAAGGTGGGAGTCATTCAAATCATTTTGTTTAATTTACTAGAATTGTATATTTAAGATTTTTAGTATGTGTGGTGCTTCTCATCTCAGGCAATATCTTCCAGTTAATACCAGAGAACACAATCCCCTCTTGTAGTGGAGGCAAGAAATTACTGTTACTTTTTGCAGCTGCTTCCATCACCAGGTGGATACTGAAGTCTTGCCTTGCTCTCTGTGATGGGAAGGAGGTTGGAATAGGAAGTAGGCTTTTTCTATCACATAATCCATTTTGTCAGAACTCCAGTTGGGTCACTTCCTGCCTTTCTTATCCACCATAGAAAATGCTCTCTACCCCCCTATCCATGTCCATGGCTGTAGTCTGGTAACAAAAACCTTCATTCTCCTTTCTTGGCTACCCCAGTTTTGACAGAACAGTTTGCCAGACATTGCAAGGAAAGGAAACCCAAGGATTGACCTAAATATGGGGTTGGTTTACCAGGTCAACGTAGCTTTGGGCAAACTGTGGTGAATCATAAAACTATGCCAACTTTATCATTTAAAATGTTGGGTATTTTAAAGACTAAGATGATACTCCCTGTACCCTAGAATAGGGGTCTCCAAACTTTGCAGTATGAGGGCCAAATTATATATTTTACAAATATTAACGGGCCAAAAATAAATGCCCATCAGGGTCCCCATTAGATTCCCTTTTATATCAGGTTCCCCATCAGAGACCCTCTTTAAATCAGAGTCTTCATCAGAGTCCAACCTTACATCAAGGTCCTCCTTAGAGTCTCCCCTTTGCCTTTCAACCCCAATGGGTCAAAAACTCTAATTTGAATTTGGAAGACAACTCAGTCAAGCAATCTTCAAGCAAGTGGTTATCTTTATGTATAGGAAATGATAAAAAAGAGACAGTGGTTGGACCTGTGATTTGTTATAGCCAATTGTCAACTGGCTGGAGTGGTAGAAGCCACTTTACGATGAACCCCTCTTTTAGTGGATGTGGTTCTGGAAGAATAACGGTCCAATTTCCAATGTGTAACCTCAGCATTGAACCTCATTGATCTTGCATGATAGCCCCTGGGACCCAAACGTTATCCTGACTACTTACATCTGGTTTTGGACGTATTTATTTTTATTAATTATTTTTCGTGAAGTTCCCTAGTCAGCTGATTCACAAGAGGCAATAATTTGAAGGGAAGGATAGCCCAGCCCTCTTTTCTATTAGTTCTACAAATGGCCAGAATTGAATCACAATATTCACTCCCCCACTGACTTCAATGGGGTTCACCCATGAGCACAAACTTCAAGCAAGACTCGCCAATTTGTCCACGAACCGAACCCAGGCAGATTGGTTCAACCCGTAAAACTACATCACAATCTTTGGAATTCTTACTCTTCGTTCATTAAAGGCTATTTGAACATTTATTTTTTGCCCAGGGCATCTTAGAACCTTCCATGGTTTAGCAAGGACAGAGGAGGGGCAATTTTATTTGTAAGGCATGTGGGTATTGCTGAACGGCCCCTATAGACAAATTTGGATAGTGGTTGGCAGAAAGAGAGCTTCATTTAGAAAAGGCATACAGAATTAGCACCTTTAATTGGTTAACACAGACTAAAGCCTTCAGGTTTCTTCTTCTGGCATATTGACTAATATATCAATATGCTTGAAGCACGAACAATAGACTTTTATGTTTGACCAGCAAGAAGAAAGAATAGTTCTTGATGTTTACTAGCATGTATTTTTATTGACCTTAAAAAGTTCTAAGTGTAAAAAAAATGACAAAACACAACCTAAGCCTCAAATGCTTATAGATTTTACACTGTGATACTTAAAGTATACCTGTAAGGCATTTCGATTCTTACTCACTACTAATAGCAGGCACATCCATCTGGCTGGATGCTACATTTGATCCTCTTATAGCTCCCCTGCACCATAGGGTGCAAATACCAACAAGAATTCTGGTCACTGGCTCTTGTCTAGCACCCTCCTGCCATATGCATTGTAGTATTGGTCCATCACTTTGATGATCTGCTCCACTACAGTAATGCACATGTGGGTGAGGGGGCAGATTCAGAGCTTTCATTGAGAGTGTTGGTTGGTTTTTGCACCATGGGTTTCAATTGGTGCAAATACCACCCCGGTATTCTGGCCACTTGCGCTTGTCTAGCACCCTCCTGCCATATTGATTATGGTATTGGTCCATCACTTTGATGAACAGCTCCACTAATCAACAGTAGGGAGCACGTGGAGGAGGGGGTGACATTAGCTTTTCCATTGAGAGTGCTGGTTGGTTTTTGCACCATGGGTTTCAACTGGTGCAAACACCAACCAGAATTCTGGCCACTGGATCTTGCCTAGCACCCTCCTGCCATATAAATTGTAGTATTGGTCCATCACTTTGATGAACTGCTCCACTAATTAACAGTAAGGCACATGTGGGGGAGAGGGCAGCATCAGTGCTTCCATCAAGAGTGCTGGCTGGTTTTTGCACCATGGGTTTCAACTGGTGCAAATGCCAAGCAGAATTCTGGCCACTGGCTCTTGTATTGCACCCTCCTGCCATATACATTGTAGTATTTGTCCATCACTTTAATGAACTGCTCCACTAATCAACAGTAAGGCACACGTGGGGGAGGGGGCAGCATCGGCACTTCCATCAAGAGTGCTGGTTGGTTTTTGCACCATGGGTTTTAACTGGTGCAAATACCAACCAGAATTCTGGCCACTGGGTCTTGCCTAGCACCTTCCCGCCATATGCATTGTAGTATTGGTCCATCACTTTGATTAACTGCTCCACTAATCAACAGTAAGGTGCATGTTGGGTAGGGGCAGCATCAGCGCTTCCATTAAGAGTGCAGGTTGGTTTTTGCACCATGGGTTTCAACTGGTGCCAATACCAACCAGAATTCTGGCCACTGGTTCTAGTCAAGTACCCTCCAGCCATATGCATTGTTGTATTAGTCCTTCACTTTGATTTGTTTCCCCACTGATCAACACTAAAGCACATGGAGGGAAGAATCTGAGCTTATATCAAGGGTGCTGGTTGGTGTTTGCACCATGTGTTGCAACTGATGCAAATCCAGACTATAAGCAACTGGTGTTGCCTGCTCTTAATAAGTGAAGATTTAAAAATTATCCCCCACAGGTTTGTGGGTAAAACCTGCACTTGCATTCTATAGCAGCTCCTCCAAGAGCCTTGACCTAAGTTGCCAATCCCTATAGAGTCTCTGGGTTGCAGCTAGCAGTCTGACTCCTGGTGGTGATTACTACAGGGTGTAAATCCTTGTTTACCACCTTTCGAAAAGCCCACAGGTTTGCTTCATTTATTTATTTTATGCATATTTTTTTATGCATATTTAACTTCTTTAATGGTTTGATGACCTCATATAAGAATCAACTGCATTGGCAGGAACAAATGCATGTGTAAGTTCATTATAGTTCTCTATTTTTCTTTGAGAAGAAATGCTTGTTACCTTGTTGACCTAGTTGTGGATAGGACAAACAACCATATGTGCTATTGAACTGTATTATTCCTGTTCTGGGGAGCATTTTTGAGAATTCTTATCTTTGGGTTTTGGCCTACTTGAAGTTGTTCATAATGAGTTTCAAAAGCAGCCCCTAAGCAAATTCAGAATTGTCTCCGCCTGAAGTTCTAGATATGCCACATCTGAAATTTTGCTGAAAGTCGGGGACCATGAAAAAAATATTGTGAAGGTTCCCGGTTTGTTTACGGACTGCCATTTGGACTGTTTTGATGTATACAATAGTTTGATTGCTGCTTTCAAGTTCTCCCTACAAACTTTTGCAGGTTCGCTTAGTGGGCAAATATTTTTTGCCAACATTGCAATAATTTTTTTTTTTTTGAAAATGCCAAGAAATAAATAATCTGGATCAAAAGGACAAAGGTCAAAAGGACAAAGCATAGAGCGCACATTAAAAAAAAAAAAAACCTGTAAGTTGGAAGTGTAAACCTTACAGATAAATTGGTGAATGTACACTGTGAAGCTATAGGCTTCACATTTTTTTAAATCGCTAGACTGTTACTTACTTGTTTATTTCTCGTTGGCCAATCGTTTTACGAGCCCTGCAATGTCTGGTGTTGGTGGGATGTACTCCTGTCTTTATAAAGTCTGTTTTGTGTAGTACTTGTGCCATACCAGTTAAAGTCTGATATAACACTTTACTGATAACAAAGCAAAGCGCTGAAACTTTGTAGTAGAGCCATAGAACATGAGCAAATCCTGGCCTTCTGAAAGTTGGTATTTACTAATGGTCAGGCATGCCCCAGGGAGTAATGCTGAGGCCCATGGATTGGCTGTTCAGGAATGGGGCTGAGGCCCATTGATTGGCTGTTCATTTTGCAGGCCTTCAGTACATCAGGCAGTGCTGTTGGATCAGAAACTTTATGGTGTACCCTACAAAGCAGTACTTTGTTCTCAATATAGGATTTATGATTACTTTCAACTAATTTTTTAGAAAAAAAATTTTGTATCTATTTAGCACATTTTTATTTTTTTTTCCTGTCAATTTATATCTATTGTGTTGGAAAATTAAACTTATTGTATTCTAAGACAGCCAAGTATTAAGTAGTAAGCAGGAGCATGGAAAGGGCACAATGTGGGGGTTTTGGGGAAACCAAATGATGGGGTCATGGGGCCGTATCTCTAAATAATTTTAAAAAAGAATTGAAACAGTGTTTTCTGCATTATTGAACATGTAAAAGAAAGTGGAGAAGTCCATTTGATGTGTCAGATGACATGAAATATTCTTAATGCCTAAGCAGACTGGTGGAGGACAAGTGATAGATTTGGCAATCTATTGGTAAAAAGGTTAGGAACCCTTGACACAATGGGTTCTCAGCATAGTAATTTTGGTGTCTCAGAGCAATGGCAAACTGACATTTGGGGCCGTAAAAAAATATTTTGCCTGGTGAATACTTTAGATAAGTTAAATAAAACTAATTCATAGGCATTTTTTGCCTAGGAATGCTGTTCTTGGTATCTGAAAAAATGCATACGTAAACTATATAATGGGTTTTTGTATAAAGTACTGTACATTCATTGGATCAATATGCTGTATTCTCTCGAATATTTGCATATCACAAGTTTCTAGTGAATTTCTTATTTATATTTCTTACAATTGGGTAATCCACATTCTTAAGGCGCCCATGCATATATTAATTAGCAGCAAAAAAAAAACCACAAAAATTTTTTGCGCAATTTGCCAAAAATGAACAAGTGTGTGGATTTCCCCGGCGCTTCTACCCACTTGACGTTTATATTATTAACTACATGATGACCAGATAGTTCTGTATTTTTTTTTTTCTTCTAAAAGTTCTGGAAGCCAGACAGGTGACTGGATTGTGCATATTTGGTCATATGTATGCACTGGCCTGGTCAATAATGGTACGACAGCACAAGGTCATGTTGAAGTTGGGAAAGGTTTTTCTTTATATAAGTCATTGGGTGTAGGCTACTTTTCCCAATGATGTCACTGGTCTCTTTTGAATGCATAGGCTGCATTATCAGTGATACCGCTAGTCCTTGGTGAATGGAAAGTCTTCTTTATCAGTGATGTCACTGGTCTCTTGTGATTTGATTGGCTTTTTTACCATTGATCTTTCTAGTCATTGGATAGGCTGCAATGTCTGCGGTCTCTAGCTGAATAGATTTTTGATGTCACTATTTCCCAGTGATCTAATAGGTTGTATTTTTGTAGTAGCGTTTATGGTCTCTTGGGATTGGATAGCCTTCAAACCAGTAATATTGCAACTGGATACTGTTGGCTCCATTCTTATTGATGTAACTGGAGAGTGGATGGATAGACTGACTTCTTCATAATTCCATTTGTCTCTAGTGAATGGATATGCTGCCCTATTGATGGTGTCCTTTGTTTCTATTCATAAGCTGTTTCCTTGTCGGTTTTGGATCAGTCCCAAAATAGCTGCCTCCACAGTGCAGTAATTTTATCTGTCAAAGCACTTCCTCACTTCAGTGAAAAGCCACAATCACATCTATGCAATATCTCAAACAAGACCTCCCACAAACCCTCAGTAGGTGTGGAACATGAAATCTATTATGTACCACACTTTTTATGGTCCTACTCATATTACTGCTGCTTGTTCAGAGAAAATAACTATATATTTCTTCACTGAGATGGAATTATTTTTGTTGGTATCTAGACTTTTAATGAAACGCATTTCAAAACAGTTGTAAATACTCTACTTTATCAATGAAGGGCAGTTTGATATGAATTTGGCTTAATACAGATATTTTGTCTCACCTATTAATGGAATGAAAATTGGAAAATTTGGATTGAGTGTAAACACAATCACAAAGGAGGATGGATTATACACTTGTCCAAACTAACCAGTGCAAATGCATTGGTGTTCAAAACAAAGTTACTATGGATAATAATCACCTACATAAGTCCAGTCTATTTCCAGTGGTACCATTTAAGGTGTCCTCAGGGTGACCACTGGCCATGGGTTCCAGGCCCAGTATGGGATCTGCTTCCTCCCTGTGGCCATGATCAAACAACAGTCCATAACTTGAAAGCCTTTATATTTCTGTGGGCCACCGCAGTGATGGCAAAGGGGGGTATTGTTTCACAACCAGTATGATCAGACCCTTTATGTTGCTTTTATCCATTGCTAAAGATGCCCTAAGTGAGACCACCAGCCATGGATTCCAGGCCCAATATGGGATCTGCCTCTTCTCTTTAGCTATGACCAAACAAAAGTCCATACCCTGAAAGCCTTGGTGGTTCTGAGGGCCACCACAGTAATGGCAGGTTATGTTGTTATTATCCAGTGATAACTTCATTTAAAATGTTTTACACAGATATAGGTTAATGTTAAGGTTATTCTACTTTTGTCATACGATGGTGGACTATTAGGAAAGCACATGTTTGTTATTTGTAGGATGGTATTAAACATACAATTACATACAGTACTAAAAAGGTATCAGCAGGGGATGTCTGCAAACACTAATAATTAGAATTCTATTAGCGTTGCTAATGGTGGCCACACAGATGAAATGAACAACTAGCTGAACACGCAAGTGACCAAAGCCATCTTAAAATAAACATAAATACATCATCAGATGTCCTCACCCTTGTCTGCGTGTCCTCTAACCTTTGAGACATCTACGGGCATCTTTAAGGAACTCTGTGCTGAGAGAAGTACAGTGGTGACCATTGATGTCCTCCTTCTAGAAATGGTAGTTAACTGGCTTTATCTGGCTTCAAAACTCCATTAATCAAAAAGGTGATTTTAGGATTCCTGTGTTCCAGGGTATACTTGTTCCAGGTGAATAACTCAGAAGGTTCTGAAGCCACTGGATCAGAATGATAGTTAGAAGGCTAGTATTTCAGAAGAAGAGGTCAGCTATGGCAGCCTCAATGCTTCTACAGTACAGGGTTGCTTTAAAACGTAACTCCAGGCAGATAATTAAACAAAACACCAGACTGAAAGAGGGATGTTCAGCACTTAGGCAGCGCTGTCAGTCTGACACTGTTAAGCTTACCTTAACAGCTCTTTAAGTTAACCTGTCATTACCCAACATTCTTCCAAACAGGCATAACTGGAAAATAAGCAAGTGGATACTTACCTTTCCTGCTGCCCGCATCGCCATTTGTTCCTGCTGACCTCCAAATATTTATTGTGTCCAGTAGAGATTGGAAGGAAGAACCACTGAGCACAGTGGGAGGACCAAGAGAGATTGATACTCCTGGAAGAGTCAGTTTTCCAACAGACATTATCCAGGGATTTCTAATGAATACAGTGATGCTCAGGCAGCATGGGCAGCATGAAATGAGTATTCACTTGCTTATTTAGTATTGACAGTCACTTTAAAGATTATACAAGTCAACTGAGTTAATATAAAGTGCACTAGCTTGGATGAGGCCACTTTCAACAAAAACATGGTGCCCCTTATCCAGGGGGCCTAAGCTTTACCATCTAGGTGTAAAAGTCTAATAAGAATGCCAGACCAAGGACCTTTGGATATAAGCGTTTACTTATAACAAGGACCAAAGAAGAAGATTTGGTGGCGCCCTGCCCCACCCCCTTTCAACAGTGCTGAAACTAGTTGGTGAGCCTGTAAACAGAACTCAGTTTGAGTTGATGGGTGAGAGAGGGAGGCAGAATAAACTCACAGTAAAATCCCTCTGAGTTCATTGAAGAACACAGCTTGAATAGAATCTTGACCGTAGGGTTTTAGCACCATTGCCAAAATTCTTGCCGGGCTTACCACAAAATCCCATTCTCTGAGTTCATTGAAGAACACAACCTGGCAAGAAACTTGGCCTTGGTGTTAAAACGCTATGGTCAAGATTCTCGCCGAGCTGTGTCCTTTAATGAATGTAATGCCGCGTACACACGAGCGGACTTTCCGGCAGACTTGGTCCGGCGGACCGGACTCTGTCGGACAATTTGATGGTGTGTGGGCTCCAGCGGACTTTTTTTTCCCAAAAGTCCGACGGACCTAGAAATAAAACATGTTTCAAATCTTTCCGATGGACTGGGGTCCGGCTGAAAAATCCACTCGTCTGTATGCTAGTCCGACGGACTAAAACCGACGCTAGGGCAGCTATTGGCTACTGGCTATCAACTTCCTTATTTTAGTCCGGTCGTACGTCATCACGTACAAATCCGTCAGACTTTGGTGTGATCGTGTGTGTCCAAGTCTGTTCGTTTGAAAGTTCGGCGGACCTACGCTGCAAAGTCCGTCGGAAAGACTTTGGACCTAGTCCGCCGAAAAGTCCACTTGTGTGTACGCGGAATAAGAGAAAACAGGATTTTTTTATACTTGCCACAAAATTCCATTCTCTAAGATCATTGAAGGACACAGCCCGGCAAGAATCTTGACTATGTGGCTAAAACCCTACAGTCAAGATTCTTGCCGAGCTGTGTCCTGCAATGAATGTAAGAGAAACATTGGTTTAATGACTTTGGTCTGGTGGTCTCCTTATGACTTTTTACACTTTAAAGATTACGTCCAGTGGTGTTCATTTGCTACTTACCATAAAACCCCTTTCTCTAAGATTGTGGAAGGACACAGCCTGGCAAGAATCTTGACCATGGTGCTAAAAACCCTACAGTCAGGATTCTTGTTGAGCAGTGTCATTCAATGAATGTAAGATAAACATTGGTTTAATGACTCTTCAATGAAAGTAAGAGAAAACTGAATTTTTTTTACTTACCGTAAAATCTCCTTCTCTAAGATCATTGAAGGACACAGCCCGGCAAGAATCTTGACCATGGCGCTAAAACACTATGGTCAAGATTCTTGCTAAGCTGTGTCCTTCCATGAATGTAAGAGAAACATTGGTTTAATGACTCTTCGGTCTGGTAGTCTTGTTAGACTTTTTACACTTTAAAGATTTTGTCCAGTAGTCTTTATTTTCTACTTACCGTAAAACACCTTTCTCTAAAATCATTGAAGGACACGGCCCGGCAAGAATCTTGTTCATGGCGCTTAAACCCTACGGTCAAGATTCTTGCCGAGCAGTGTTCTTCAATGAATGGAGGAGAAATATTGGTTTAATGACTTTGGTCTGGTGGTCTCGTTAGACTTTTTACACTTTAAAGTTTATGTCCAGCCGTCTTCATATTCTACTTACCGTAAAACCCCTTTCTCTAAGATTATTGAAGGACACAGCCCAGCAAAAAATCTTGACCATGGCGCAACAACCCTACAGTCAAGATTCTTGCAGGGCTGTGTTCTTCGATGAATGTAAGAGAAAACAGAGTTTTTTTCTACTTACCGTAAAATCTCTTTCTCTAAGATCATTGAAGGACACAGCCCAGCAAGAATCTTGACCATGGCGCTAAAACCCTAAGGTCTAGATTCTTGCCGAGCTCTGTCCTTCGATGAATGTAAGAGAAACATTGGTTTAATGACTCTTCGTTCTGGTGGTCTCATTAAATTTTTTACACTTTAAAGATTATGTCCAGTGGTCTTGACTTTAGCAATATGCCTGGTGACAAATGTACCTTCAGGAGATGGGAAAATGTTTTGTAAAATCAGAGCATTATATAGCAGACGGTTTCTTGTTAGTTGACCCATTTGTAAAGCTTACATTGTTCTTATTTCAACACCATAACATGGCCAAAAATGAAATATTGAGCAAAGGACACATATTAAAATATTTACATTAAGCCAAATTTATAAAATTATACTTCATGTCCCTTACTGGTCATTATCTACCTCTAACAGAAATGTACACATACAGTATAAATACACACGCACACTTTTTTATTTGCAATAAAGACTGAAAGAAAAAACATTATCACATAACTTAAATAAAACTAAAGTAGGTTTGAGAAAACCTTTTTATTTTAGTTGAGCTGCTACTGTTGAGATTTTTTTTTGGGAAGGTTTGTTTTATCTCAGATTTAATGGGTGAAATATGCTGTTGTTCTAGGATGATATGCTGCTTGAAGAGACTCTGCCACCTTACAGGGCAGAATGGCAGTGTCTCTGAAAAGCCCCCCCTCCCCATTGACCACATATACTAAGCTTACCTGTGCACTGATGCAGCTCCTTGCTCCTCTGCTATACATAGGCTTTACAACAATCCCCCACTCACCTCTGTAGCTGCAGACACTGTGGAGCAATTCATTCATTGGAAAAATCATTCAGGCCAGGTCTCAGCACCCTGCTCTGACCTCTTCCTGCGCTCTATGGTTCCATTAGAAAACAGTAGGCTGCCAGGTTTAAAACATACTGGTGGGAGGGGGGCTGAGCTGCTGAAATGAAACTGAAAATATTTTCTGTTTTAGAGTTTGAGAATAAATTACTCCATAGTGTTAGCATCTGCAGAGGTTTGTGTGCTATAACCTTTAACAAGTTGTTGATTAGTAATGGTATGTAAGCAAGACCGAATAGCCACATGGTTCCTGGGCTAACCTACTCTTGCAGCTTGGGACTGCAAAAAAAAAAAAAGCAGAAACGGGAAGCAAGGGGAGTGAGAAAGGAGCCTGGGCATTGACACCCATCTCTGTCACCTGTTATTAAAAATAATACATATTTAATAACACATTTTCCCAATTTAAGTCTTTATTTTTTTTCATTACTACCATGCGTTACATAGTCTAAAACTGTATATATACTATGGGCAGATGTGTGCTTGGTAAAAATCTGCTACAAAATAATCCTGGTCAGGAGAGGTTGCTATTGTTTTTTTTAGAATTTCCAAGCATATGCTGGGGTGGCTGAAATAAGACAGGATCACCTTCCCAAAAGTGAAAAACAAAATTTCAGCGAACACCTAAATGCAGCTGAATGTGTCAAATTTTAAATATATTTAGGGGGTTCATACAGGAATTTTAGCACAGCTTGTGAAATTGTAAAATATTGGTCTGCTAGCGAAAATGTTTGATTTGTTAAATTTATTAAAATGTAGAATGGAGAAAAAGTATATAGAAATAACTTTTTTTTTTTTTTTTAGATGTTAATTTTTGTTTTGGCTAACTTTTATGATTCAACAAATGGAAACACTTTCGCTTGCAGTAGTTAAAAAAAATAAGTGTTTGATTTTATAATGAAATATTTATACAAGTATAAAACAATTGTTGTGGACTGTGAACGTGTTCACGAGTAGTCGTGCAATTTTCAATCTTGATTTGAAGTTCACATGTAAATAAGCAATTAAAGAGGTGATCGTTAGAAAAATGTATAACAATTTGTGTGTGTGTGTTATCTACGATATAAAAGAAGCAATTTTTCAGTGAGCCAGAGGTGGTTAAAAAAAAATAGTGTAATAAATTGTTTTTCCTTATATCTATTTTTTTACTGCATTTTATTTATAGTGAAAAAATCTAAAAGCAGTGCACACTTTTTTTTTTTTAATTAAATAGCTGTTGTTTCACTAGCATACAGTATTAGTGTTGTTTAATGCAGTTTTCTCACTTGGCGACCTCAGAAATATTGGTTTTATTAGTACTGATATTTCTTTTGCAAATCAAAAAAAAAGCACAATTAATTTATGGCACAATGTTAATGCTCATAAATAAAATAAGCATTTATTTATGTATTTTATTTTTTAGGAGAAAATAACCGAAACATTTTGAAGCTATTTCTCCCGGTCCCTGGAGAAGTACATTTAAAGACTGTGTTTTTAATTAGTAAGGTTCATACTGACTTACTGTGTCTTGTGAAGAATGTATAAAAAAAATGATATTCTATTTATTTTAAAAGCAAAAATCACAAAACATATAAAAAGCAATAAGCACAGCTGGTTCTGCAATAGCACAACTAAACCACCCACTTGTAGAAAATAATACTTTTTTTTAGCTTGATTAAAAAGTATACATTTAAAAAAAAAAAAAAGGCACTTTTGAGAGTATGAAATGTATAGATTTTTTGGGTGTATTGGATTGAATTCCACTAATTGTTTTTGTATTAGTCTTATTCCGGTTCTGTAGTGTGATGTTCGATTGTCCCTATACGTAAAATGTTGGAAAAACACTTTTTAATTATAGTACAATAAAATTGTTTAACCTGTGAACATAAAATATTATAATTAAATACCAGTTAAGGTAAACTGGTAAACGTTATGAAACACAATGTTAAAATGATCAGATTTAGCAAGTGTCTTAAAGCTCAACTCCGGGTTCAGCCTCTCCCCCCCCCCCCCAGCTTTGGAATACTTACCTTTTTTTTTATGTTACTCCTTTCTCTTTGGTCTATTTCGGCATTGGACAGCCATTGGTGATGTCAGCATCGCTCTCTGCATCATGATACCGTGATGGCGATGATGCCTTAGGAGGCGGGACCACAGTTTTTCAACCTGGAAGACTGAGGACATCTTGTGGAAAAGATGGAGTCCTGGGGGGGAGCAGCTTTAGATTGAAGGTGAGTACTGCAACCTGGGCTGCTTTTTTATTTCAAGAACCGTTTGGAGCTTAAAATGGAACTAAACCCATCGATTTAATGGTTTCAAAAAACAGTTACATTCCCAGCATGCCAGGAATTCTAACTTTCACATTTGCCTTTGCTCTCAACCAAACTGTCAAACCATCAAATGGCTGGTGCCCTAACTGATCGCATGTGTATCACCATGGCAGTTGCAGATCAGAGGCCAAGATGGCAGCTTATTTGGTTAAAAAACAAAAAAGTTAGGAGGGTTTAGTTCCATTTTAAATGATACCCTTTATTGGTTGACTTACAGTGCCTTGAAAAAGTATTCACACCCCTTGAAATTTTCCGCATTTTGTCATGTTACAACCAAAAACGTAAATGTACTTTATTAGGATTTTATGTGATAGACCAACACGAAGTGGAAGAAAAATGATAAGTGGTTTTCAAACTTATTTACAAATAAATAAGTGAAAAGTGTGGCATGCATTTGTATTCAGGCCTCTTTACCCTGATACCCCTAACTAAAATCCAGCGGGACCAATTGCCTTCAGAAGTCACCTAATTAGTAAGTAGAGTCCACCTGTGTGTAATTGAATCTCAATATAAATACAGCTGATCTGTGAAGCCCTCAGAGGTTTGTTAGAGAACCTTAGTGAACAAACAGCATCATGAAGGCCAAGAAACACACCAGACAGGTCAGGGATAACATTGCAGAGAATTTTAAAGCAGGGTTAGGTTATAAAAAACGATCCCAAGCTTTGAACATCTCCCGGAGCACTGTTCAATCCATCATTCGAAAATGGAAAGAGTATGGCACAACTGCAAACCTACCAAGACATGGCGGTCCACCTAAACTGACAGGCCGGGCAAAGAGAGCAATAATCAGAGAAGCAGCCAAGAGGCCCATGCTAACTCTGGAGGAGCTGCAGAGATCCACAGCTCTGGTGGGAGAATCTGTCCACAGGACAACTATTAGTCGTGCACGCCACAAATCTGACCTTTATAGAAGAGTGGCAAGAAGAAAGCTATTGTTGAAAGAAAGCCATAACATTTTTTTTGTAACATGACAAAATGTGGAAAATTTCAAAGGGGTATGAATATTTTTTCAAGGCACTGTAAGTTATTAAGGAAACAAGTTTTCATGATTACTTGGATCCCTTCTTCAGACGTCAAAAGGGTGGCCCTTAAACTTCAAACTTTCTAGGCAAATCAATCGCTAGTAGAGTATAGTCTACTCCACAGGTGTCAAAATCAAAGGCCCGCGGGGTGAATCCGGCCCTCCAGGCCATTTTATGTGGCCCTCACACCCCCTTTGTCTCCGCCCCCACCTGGTCTCAGCAGTCAGCAGCAGAGAGGACTGGACTCCACCAGATCCTGCACTTCTCTGTCCAGCCCTCCTGGCAGCAGCACAAGGCAAGGGGCTGCACTGTTGTAAGGGATAGTGGAGGGGATGCTCGGCTTCTGATGGTGGGGGGGGGCTCTTGACATCTGATGTAAGGGGGGGTGGGGTGCTGATACAACCGGCCCTTTGAGGGCAACCATGATGCTGAATGTGGTCCGCAAGGAATGGAGTCTGACACCCCTGGTCTACTCCTATATAGTGTATACTCCATACACATATATATATATATATATATATATATATATATATATATATATATATATATATATATATATATAAATATATACTTATACTCCTATAGACTATAACCTAGTCTACTCCTACTTATTTTAGGAACCTGACCAATCCCAGAGCTGGGCTTTAAATATAGTAGCGACAGTTGATGAACTTAAGGGTAAAGATTAAGGTTAAAAGGCCTTGTCTGATCATTGTTGCTTCCCCCTTAAGATAAGCCAGTGGCGGAGGTTTCTGACCCCCTCCCAGCTTCTTACAAGGAATGTATAGTGAATTTTATATATATCTATATAGATATATATATATGATTTTTTTTTACTTTATTTTTTTTAATTTATTGTGGTTAGGACTACCAAAAAATATGCTGTAGTCAATTAAACAAAATATTGCATATTAATATTATGCAGGACTAAAGAAAAAATAAAATATAGAAAATATAATTTAGTCAGCAAAACAAAACAGAAAATATTGCATATATATATATATATATATATATATATTATGCAGTCTTCTATCTGGCCAGCAGATAGAGCTCTGGTCCCCTTTTCACCTTTTTAACTATTTCCTTTCTCAGCTCTGGCGGAAGAAGCTGTTTGTTTGCAGAAACTTCAACGAGCCATCAGTAGGCGGTTTTAATTAAACAAAGTGAGCTGCAAAGCAAGCTTCATTTACTATACTGACTCCTTAGCCATTCCATAGTGCTAAAGGAATCCTGTGTTGTAAATTATTTGACATTTGTATCTGTAATATGGTAAAGAATGAATGTATATAAAAGAAAATAATATAAAGCAACAATTAAAAAAAAAAAAACTTAAATCAACTCATAAACCTAAACTGAAGAAGAAAACAACTAAAAAAAATAGCTGATCCCAAAACCATAATTTTTTTCTTTTAAGAATAAGCATGCTTGCCTGGCTGACCAAAACATGCATGGTTATTGTCAAAGCTTCTCTAAAAGACCTTTGCCAATGATTGGATCGTGCCTGTCTTAGGAGTTCTACAGCCATCTGAGGAACTGAAGTTCCTTGAACAATGATAGGTGGGTAAACTTATTAGATAAATAATGTTTTGTCTCGTTTAATCATGTTTTATTTTTAATGAAATGTTTTGGTCTTGTGCTTCCTTTTTTATTCAGCACAATATTGTCTTTTTAAAATGTATGATGCGCAGTACAGGCATCCAGCCTCCAATCTTTTACTGCAGCAATGCACTATATAATACAAGAAAAGTTGAAAAGAAAACCATGAAAACTTTTTTTTTTCTTATTATGTATATAGTATAGGCATACCGCCTTATGATAACAGTGCAGCACTATAAAATGATACATTTATCATATTACTTAAACTGAAAAGATTTACTAAAGGCAAATAGGCTGTTTACTTTTCAAGCGAACTTCCATTTAGCTTAATGAATGAGTTGAAGCTCTGCTGACTTCTATCAACCAATCACATGCAAGTAAAAAAATGCTGTGGGTTTTTTTTTTTTTCATTTTCTGGCACGCGATTGGGTATATTTTTCAAAGTGAATTTCCTCTGACTCTCATAATGGTCAATTGGCCTGTTGATCAACTACTAGATTTAATTGTGTTTTTTAATCTGATAATATTTGATTTATAATAATTGAACCCCATACCATTAACCAGTCCTTCTGTATGTAATACAAATCATGAAGACTTGCATGTACCCTTTTTACATATATCTACATTCTAATTGTGAAATAATTTTTAAAAAAATCAATTTTCTTTTTTTATATATTTAATGGAAATTGGTGATTTAAAGACAAACTTTAGGCAGATATAAAAGATACAAATTAACACAGCTCTGTGATCAATAATACATCCATAAATGTATTTTTTTTCTTTTAATGCAAGTACCTGAAATTGACTTGGTATCAGCCTCTTGAAGATTCTGCACAGTAGAACTCAGGAGAGGGAGAAATGGCATAAGAAGTCAGTCAGGTGTGCTGCATGGAGAGAGTAGAGTGACAGAGAGATGAGCTCAACATTGTGCTGCTTCTCCTTTCACTGCCCAGTTACAGTCATGTATAGCCCGAAATAGAAGATAGAGTGCCTCAAAAGCATGCCACCGGTAATTTTAACAGTACAACTGGGGTCACAAAATGTCTTAGGCCCCTTTCACGCCCCTGTAATGCGTAGCTTTTTTTAAGTACATTTGTCACGCCACAGCATAGGGCAGCCGATACACTTTAATGGGCTGTCCTATGTTCAGCAAATGCACCAAATTAGCTCCAGCTCCTTTTTTTTTTTTTTTGGCAGTAAGACTCGCGGTTTTTTAAATGTGCGTTTTGATGCATTTTTCATGGGTTTTATCGTGTGACAGAACACGCCACTGCTACGCGTGTTTTGAATGCCTTTAAGAACGAATGGCACCGCAAGCACGGGGCGTGTTTTGGCAAGTTTCTTTGCACATTTCCTAGAACGTGCGCAGAAATGCACATTTCTGCATGCGTTCCCAGAACACCAAGGTGTGAATGGGGCCTTAAGCTAAGCTACCTTGAGAGGAGGTACTGTAAGGTACCCGAACATACCTTTATTTAGGCCTTTTCATAGCATCAGTGGAGCATACTGAAGTTCATAGGCCAACACCAACTTTTGGGAATAAGAAAAGACCAAAAGAATATCTTCCATCTTAGATGCCCCCCTTCCTAAAAAAAACTGCATAAAAGTGTGGGAAGAAAAATAGTTATATAATATCCTCACTTTTCCCCATTTCTGTAGTGCAAGGAGTGTCATCCTCCTGTCGACAAGATCCCTGGGAATGCCGAGTAGCCCAAATCTTGTGTGAAGATGCTGCAGCACAGGGCTGTCTTCTTGGACTTGGGCTATTCAACATTCTCCATGAGCTGGCTGGAGGGATGATGACATAAACCTCACCTAGGCACAGTGGGAAGAAGTTGGGGAGCTCAGATGCACCCTACCCCTCCTTAAAAAGCTGCATAAAAGTATAAGGGGGAATAGTTGGATGGTATCCTCACCTTTTCCCGACTTCTGTAGTGCAGAGAGTGTTATCCTCCTGCAGACAATTTACCTGGGAATGCTAAGTAGGAAAAACCTTGCGAGAAGATGCTGCAGCACAGGACTGTCTTCTTGCGAGATTTGGATTTCTCAACATTCTTCAAGAGCTGGGATGACATCAGCTCCACCTATGTACCATGGGAGTAAGTTGAGGAAAGATGAATATAATATCTACGTTGTATTCCCCCCTCCCCCCAATAGGTGCAGTGTTTTAGAGAGGGGGGGACAGGGCTAACTTGAATAAGAAGAACTTGCTGCCAAATTGGAAGGCCCGCTTTAAGCACACAGTCTTCCCCCTACACATACTCAGAGTGTTTGTATTCAGATATTGGTAGTTTTTGCCCTTTTCACAGGGAAGAAGATGGGGTGATATATGTAAGCATACTTTGCCAATGTCTTCAAAGTTGAGGTGTTTCAGGAAACTCCACTAGCGTAGTGAAGAGGGATGGTAAAAGTAAAAGATAAAAACCTGGCATGTTAGGATGCATTCTCTCTAGGGAGTTTAGTTTAGTATGTTCTGCCAGACTATAAGTATTTTTTGACAAGTACAAGCTGTATGGATGTATGTCAGTTGGTGAAAGCATTTTATCACAGTGTTTATGAAGATTGTCTCCTGGCATATTTTATGTCAATGCCAACATACTGTTGTCACAATAAGGCCATAAGTACTTGGTGGTGCCAGTCCAGGCTGAGGTGTATAGCCGCATTGGCACTCAGGATAATAGGGATGCAAGCGTAAGACTCATCCAGTGAGCAATGAACATTTAAGCATGAAACTGCAGCTCACCATAGCCGGTCCTAGTATGGATGTATACATGTGAAAGCCTCGGTCAATGCTGCTCCTCGGGCCATGCCCCGTGACATAACTTGCCCCACCCACCAGGGCTTAATCATAGGGGTCCCCTATGATTAAGCCCTGGTGGATGGTTTGAAAACATGTCAGGGGGCGTCTCTTTGACAGGCTTTCACATGTATACATCCATACTAGGACAGTCTATGGTGAGTTGTATTTTCATGCTTAAACATACTGTTGTTGGTATATTACAGTGTGTTTTCAATGGTGCAAGAACTTTTTGGACACAATAGAAACATCCGCTGTAGGATTCTACCTACCTTATTGTAATACCTAGGGTTTGTGGGTTGTGTTCTCGGATGTGGGTTAGAATTAGGGTTTAGGACTTTGATTGACAGAATAGGGTTGTGTTTGGTTGAGGATTAGGGGTTAAATTGAGTTTTGGGGTACATTTCTTAGCTTTAGATCTTCTGGTATGGTTATTGCCATGCTGAAATGTAGATGCCATTAGGATCAGTGCCAAAGACATGTCAACAAGGAAAATCCACTCCTATATCATTTATTGGTGGCAAAAACATTCTGTGCCGAAAACTTCCAGGAAAACAACCATGACAGTTTTCAGAAGGTGAAAATCAATGCAGTTATATCACTCTCATTTAGATGGTGCAAAGGTAGCTTTACATTGTGTAACTCTTTTATAGATTATTTGACACGATGGACTTCTTTAATGATTAGTGTGCTTTCATGCATTCAAAATACTGTATCTGGAAGAACTTTCAGTCATAGATAAAGCTGCAGCTTTTTGGTTTATGGGATCAAAGGGATCCATATTTGCAATGGATGATCAGCAGCTAGTCTGTTGTTAGTAGTAGATATACACATTCAACAGGAATGGTTGAATGTTGAAGATCCAATGCTATGTCACAGTTTATGGACACTTGCATCTTTCTGGACTCAATCACTCCACTGGGGGACCAAAGTTTCTCTGGTGGGGGGAGAGTGTAGCCGGGTGCTGCTGGTCTGAGGAGCATTCGGTCTCCCCCTCCCCCCCACCCTCACCGTGAGCAGTGTGAGGAACGGCTTATCCGAGCAGCATCCTCAGTTTTGTCTGAAGAAGTTACTTGGAGTAGCAAAACATAATCAACATTACAAAACTAGTCTTGTTGAATGTGACTAACTGCTACTAGCTATACCATGACCTAGACATATGAGAACCCTGACAAATAATGGCTAGTGCCAACTTTTCACCTATTTACAATGAAAATTGAATTACTTTCCGTTCCTTATACAAAACCAGTACAAGACAACAGTGAAATATTTGCTGTGCAGCGTTTTGGATACCAGGAGTTTTTTTTTTTTTCTCTACAACATGTTTTTATTTTTGTCAATTTCATAACATTGCCCCTATCTAAATATTTAAATGAGTCTAAAGTTGCCTACCAACTATGTAAGCCTTATCTGGTCAAATTTGTGTGTTTGTGGAAATGGAGAGGAAGGGGGAAGCTCTGCGGACGCTGGCCTTTCATGTGAGGGGGGCAGGGGGCACCAACAGCAAATGGCTAGGGAAAACGCATCCTAGCCAGTCAGTGCCCCCTCAGCAGGCTCAGCCACCCAGGCCATGGGAAGGCCTATACATATACGGCCATTCCTCTGACTGTAATGGGTTAGATCAGGCATCCTTGAAATATAGGCCAAAGAGAAACCATTCCCATAGCGGAAAGGCTTGCCTACAATGATTATCTTTCTAGCGTGGCTTTTTATTGGATGTATGGTAGTGAATGTGCCGCCAGACTGGAAACGCTCCACCTTGCTGCACATTCTCTACAGATTTCTCATCTATTGATTGGAAATATTTAGACTGTGTTTCGGTCCAAGCCTTGAGTTCAATTCCTGCAGAACAGGCTAAAACCGAAGACAAAAAACATTGAAGTTACTATAACAGAGTGATAGCCATTTAAGGGTTGCTTTTTTCTAAGATATAAAAAACTATAAAAGAACATCTATCATGAACTGTGTCCAAAATAACTCCTATATAAAATTGCACCAACTGTAATCAAATAACCTTCTCGGCAAAGTTTTTAATATATTTTTACAGGCTTCCCCCAATGTTGCTGTAGCTGGGACACCAACTCCAATGCAGTATATCTGCTTCAGTGCCAGGACAGTGTTGATATTTTGCTAGGCTTTCATACTACTTCCTCCCATGATACCTGCAGTACTGAGCTTTAAGGGCACTTATAATAAAATATTTATGTAGGCTGTCACTGCTGACCTTCTTCTGAAAAAGCCACTTGCCCAAATGTCTCCAGTTTCAATAAACTTTGTCTTTCTAGGTCAGGTGGAATAAATGAGTGGCACTGGCAAGTAAAGTCAGAAACGCAGTATTTTGTGAGTGACTAACCAGGAACATAAGCAACACATTACTGGCCAGTCACTTACAAAATCTAGCCATTCTTTAGAACAATGTGATAGCCAGTCAAACTAGCATTTTTGAAAGGAGGGTTCAACCGAAACAATGTACATATTCTCCTCATTACAGGTCAGATAAAGATAAACTGGTCAAGCCATGTCTTTATGGAGCTGATCACTAAGGTTGAGGACAGGGCTGTGTGAAGACCACTCGAGTTCCTTCACACCCAACTAGTCAAACCATATCTTTATGGGGCTGGTCAGTAGGGTTAAGAGCAGGGCTCTGAAGAACACTCAAGTTTTTCCACACAAAACTGGTGAAGCCATGTTTTTATGGAGTTGATCAGTAGGGTTGAAGTTAGGGCTTTGTGCAGGTGCCTTAAAATCTAGACAACCCTTGTCTTTATGGAGCTGGCTTTGTGCAGAGAGCCACTCTCATGCTGAAACAAACTGTTACCACAAAGGTTGAAAGAGCAGAATCGTTTATACCAGCGTTTTTCAATCAGGGTTCCACAAGGTTCCTTCAGAGGTTCCTAGGGGACCTGGAAAACTATTTCAAGGGTTCCTCTGTGTTGAAAAGGTTGAAAAAGGCTGGTCTAAATTATCGTTGTATGTTGTAATATTCTCAGCACCCTTCAATGGAGACACCTGAACGTCACATACTTTTTTTCCATATACTGTATTTTGGTTCACAGTTGGTATAATTTTATATAAAAATAATTTGGATGCTTTTAATAACCGTCTTTTAAGTTAGATACAGTATTCTACCAATAACGCGGTTATACAATTTCTAAGCCATTTTCCAAAAAAAACCCGAAATATCCTAAAACATAACATTTTTAAAAAAAACAGCTGTTGTGTAGGATATTATAGATTTGCCTTTGGAAACACTCTTAGGCTATTTTAACCATCAGGATTCTGTCATTGCATGCAATAAGGGTTCTTCAGAGATACAATGGGGGTTATTTATGAAAGGTAAATCTACTTTGCACTACAAGTGCAAAGTGCACTTGAAACTGCACTTGGAAGTGCAGTCGCTGTAAATCTGAGGGGTAGATCTGAAATGAGATGAAGCTCTGCTGATTTTATTATCCAATCATGTGCAAGCTAAAATGCTGTTTTTTTATTTTCCTTGCATGTCCCCCTCGGATCCACAGCGACTAAATTTCCAAGTCGACTTTTAGTGCAATTTCAAGTGCACTTTGCACTTGTAGTTTGCACTTGTAGTGCAAAGTGGATTTGCCTTTAGTAAATAACCCCCAATGTTTCCTTTTTTATATATATATTTTCTATATTGCTTTTTATCTCTGAATATTTTTTTTATTTGGTTTGAGTGTTGAAAATGTATGCTTGATTTAAAATGTGTTTGGGTAATTGTGCATTATTTTTTTTTTAAAATATGACAAATGTTATTAAAGTGCAACTGACTAAACAAAAGAGGCCAATTCGATATTCATGAAAATTCTGCTTATCTCGAACATCATCCATAGGCCTATTAGTGAATGCTCGAAAATGTTATTTTAAATTGGCCGACTCGTTTGTTTGTGTGTGTGTGCACTGTAACCATTATTGTGCTAGGGTCCTCTTCAACTGGTGCAAAGCAAACTTCCAAAATCAGGGAGCGACTGCTTCAAAAGCTAAACGGTGTTACTGTAATACAATTACACAACTTATACTGTAATGAACCTTGCACTGTAATGGTTAGTATTCAATTAAAAAAAAAAATATGAAAGTCTCAAGACTAATTTTTTGTATTTTTATTATATAATCTAAGAACTGTAACATTTTTGTACATTGTAACTATGAGGACAGTACTTCTTCTTTTTTTTTTTTTTTTCTTTTATAAGTTAACTTGTGTGTTAATACACAACTAGTCGTGTTATCTAATATTAAGAAACATATATTTATTAATAAAATGTGGAGATCATACTGTAAATGCCTTGTAACCCAAAGCGACCAAACCAATATTAGCTTTCATTTAGTCATCCTGCACTGGTTGCTGTAACGTACACTGCATTTATGGCAGCATCATGGTATTAAATACGATTCAGTGTGATTTTTATTTATTTATTTATTTTTAGTCAACCCGCCGTCTTCATAATATTGGCTCGCCAATTTTCGCCACCCCCCCCCATTGTCGAAGTTATACATCTAGTGTGTTTCTATTACATCTCAGGACATGTGTAGTTAATGGTTATCGATGATGTACTGTTATTATGTTTAGATGATTTCATTTCTTCAGCTATGCCATTTTCACTTTCAGAGATTGCATTGCCTTTAGGGAGATCATAACTCATTGTACAGATTTTTTTTTTTATATTTATTTATTTCAATTTGGCTGGGCAATATTATAGATATTGCAGATTTTTACAGCTTCAGAGTCCAGTTGCCTGTTATATTATACCGCAAAGGTTGCCTAACCATAGCTTAAAGTATTTGTCAAGTAAAAACTTTTTTTTCAAGTTTTGGATAGAGTGGGGGAAGAGTTAGAAGCCCTTTCAGGTTTTTACTGCTATGTGGGACCCCATTGGAGAGATGGTTGGGGTTTCCCTTTACTTCTTATTAGGCTTACAAGGTTTTACCAGACAGTAAGGGAAGGAAAATCTGCAACAAGGACACAGACAAAAAAAAAAAAAATCTAAATATTTAAGATGAAGTAATTCCTTGTTCATCTGGGCAGCTGAGGGGTGCTAAAAACAGGGGTTAAGCCATGGTTTTACCACCTTACCCTCACGCCACAAGTTAACATAGCCAGTGGCAACTGCGACGAGATGAAAACTATACAACCTGTTGCATTTACAGGCAAATCCGCCACCAAAAACGACCCTTTCAAGTGCATGGGTCTGCACAGCGATGTAATAGACATGATTGGGATGTGTTGCTGTGGGTTTTCACGAGTTGTACCAAGAGTTCAGGAGGTGATATATTACCTCCCTAATGGTCATATGGGTTTCCAACTGTCAGTAGATTAAGAGACAGTTTGTATAATGCATAATTTTTACTTCTGTCCATGAATGTCCATTACGGACATGCCGTCTGCATTTCCATAATGAACATCCTTGGACACTTGTAAAAATCGCGGATTTCACAAACTGTCCGTGAATTTACTGACAATTGGCCACATTGATGGTCATAGAGTCCAGAAGGTTTCTTATTAAATGATTATTAGGATATGAGAACAACAGGTTTCCAGAATTTTAAGAGTCCCTCTTCTTCAGGGATTAAAAAATGCTAAGATCTGGACAGGGCAGGGTGATCAAAAGAATACATACCTGATGATAATGATTGTGGAATGCCTGTTCCAGCATCAATTATTGATTACTTTGCTCTTTCAGCCTAGTCAAGATATCAGAATTTTTTCTAAGCCCTGAAGAAAGAGGATCCATTCAACCACCAAAACCTATTGTGGATGATTTACTTAAACTGGAGAGTGCAAAATCTGGTGCAGCTCTGCATAAAAACCAATCAGCTTCCAGTTTTTTGTTTTTTTTTGTCAAAGCTTAATTGAACAAACTTAAATTAGAAGCTAATTGGCTGCCATGCACAGCTGCACCAGATTTTGCACTCTCCAGTTTTAGTAAATAAACCTCTATGTCCCTTTTATCCCCCTTTTAATGTTGCTTATGTGTTCTACCCATGTACTGCAAGCCGCAAGGGCATTCCTGAAGGTAAACTATGTTGTTGAAGGCACAAGTGATAAAGCTTTTAGTAGGATAAGTTTTAGAAGAGGCTGTAGATGTAAATGTATACACTTTCTTGCTTCCAGACCGATTGATCTGGCAAGCGGAGCATTTCTTGGACAGGAAAAGCCATTGAGCTCATCAAAAAATGAAGGCTGGTTCAGTATACTGCGGGCACTCTCCAGTTTTAGTAAATCAACCCCATTGGCTCTCCCTGTCCATTAATAATTTCATTAAAAAATCTTCTAGACTCTGTGATCATTGGTGTGATGCCCTTATGTATTTGGACTTTGGAGTTCCCTTGCCTGTGGGTGCTTTGGTTCTCACCAATATGAGTTAGCTTAATCAATGAGATGGTCATTCACAAATTTAGATATTAATATCAGGAGATCTAGCACCTCTTATGCATGTACCCGAACAGCCAAAACTGAAAATCTGACAGGTGATCTATCCTTTCTGTACTCTGCTAAAAAAATCTAATATTAATTAAAAAAAATCTAAATTAAATTAAAACATGTTTATTTTTGCCTGTGTTTCTGCGGGAAAATTCTTCTTACTTCATGTCTGGTAAAATGCCATCAATAAGACAGGAAGTGAGGAGAAATCTCTCTGAATAGCAGTTAAAAGAGTTCTAACCCTAACTCCACTCTATCCTAAACTAGAAAAAAATTATTTTGGCTCGACATATTTTGAGGCAGCACATTTTCATGTGAATCCAAACCGTATCAGCTCATTAATAGGACTGTAGTAGACTAATTCTTGTCTTCAGGACATTTCTTGCAACTTCATTTGCTTAAAATTTAATCTGAACATCACAACTCGCAATGCATATTGTCAAAAGATAAACTTTATTGCAATAACCATTGGCAGTTTTTGGTTTATTTGGTAACCAAGAATGATCAGTCTAATTATTATTAAAAAAGGCAAGTTATATTATAATGAATTATTATTCTTATCCTTGATTATTATTATTATTTGTAGCCTGGTTGAAATTTAACAGTTGTAGAGAAGTGAAATATTATACAAGATAAAACAAATTTACCCGATGGCTACTGTATGTTTGCAATTGTTTTTAAAGGATATCGAAACCCAAAAACACAAATTTAAAATATTTCAAATTACATTCCTTATATGTGGTGGCTACATTCATATTCTTTTTCTAGACTAAGAACTTTATCAACGAGCATGGAAATTTGGTGTGCCACAAAGGGCTTGATCTTCTTTCCATGCTGTCTGTAAGCTACAAATTCCCAGACTTCATGTAATGGAGATGAAGAGAGGAGAACATGTCTGTAATCCAAATCAAGAGAGAAGCCTGTGATGACAACATTGCTCGTCAGTAGATACAGTACAGTGAGCAAGCGTTGTCACCCTACAACAGGAAGTATGTTGCTGGTAGGATCATTAGTTGAAAATAAAGAAGAAAAGCCTGAAAAAAATTTGCAGCCACTACCTCTAAGGACTGCTATGTTTTCTTTTTAATAGCATTTTTGTTTTTGGGTTTAAATATGCTTGATGTATCAGACAAAGTGCACTCTACTGCTACAGATCAAACTAGC
This sequence comes from Lithobates septentrionalis, assembly GCA_037952835.1. Taxonomy (NCBI): domain Eukaryota; kingdom Metazoa; phylum Chordata; class Amphibia; order Anura; family Ranidae; genus Lithobates; species Lithobates septentrionalis. The sequence goes on along the minus strand of JBBDGP010002656.1, from coordinate 168,098 downwards.
AGGAGATAATGAAGTGCTTAAATCCGATCTATGAATCTCTGCGTAAACCTACCTAAACAAAAAGATTTATGTTTTATTAAAGAAAAACAAAGAACTTCTTGGGTTGTTTAATATTGCAATCCTACTTGCTGAAATTTAGCAAAATTTTATTATTTTTGAGGAAAACACTTGCAAAAAATGTTTCAGATGTTTCCCGAGAATAACGACCCTTTTATATAAACTTTTCAGAAACTTGTGTTATGGAAGAGTTTCACTAGGAAAGATTTCAATTCCTTAACTTACAAGAAGGTGAAGGAGACAAACATGCCTTAGCTCGTAGCTTCCATATTGAGGGGTTTTGTGAAATCTCATGTCACTTCTGAATATTGGTCTGGCTTAGAAGCTGTCAATGGGCTTTAGGTATGTGCTGATGGGCAGATACATTGTGCTTTCAGGGGCATTCTGTTTGCAATTGAGATCAGTTTGAGATGCTTCTGAGGTCAATAAGAGTTCACTGACAGGTGCATTGACTTGGAGTTGACCTCCTCCTGACTAGGGATGAGCTTGGGTTTGGTCCGAAGCCATGTTCAGCCGAATCCAGAAGAAAGCTGTGACGTGACTTAATATGACCAAGTGGCCATATTTGGTCAATTATGTCATGAGCATCCCCAGTCCAACTCTACACAAATGAATTCAGGAGATCAATCAGAGTTCATTGACAGGTGCATTTACCTGCAGCTGACCTGACTAGGAATGAGCTTGGGATTGGTCCAAACCCATGCTTGGCTGAATCCAGAAGAAAGCTGTGACATTGACTCAATATGGGCAAGTGGCCAAATTAGGTCAATTATGTTATGAGCATCCCTGGCCCTTTATGTATGTGCTAAGGGATGGGGAATTGCCCTGTCGCATCTGATTAGGCCAGCAATGACTGCTTCCTTCAGGGTTTGGACCAAACCCAAGCTCTTCCCTACTTCTGCTTTGCATTTAACCTTCTTATAAGCTGCATCAAGCTGTTTTTGACTTCGTATTCACTTGTATAGGGAGGGATGCATTTTTGAAGTTAAAAAAATACCCTTTTATTGACACAGGCCGTAGGATGACTAGTGAATTTGAGGGTCTTTTCTAACAGCCAGTCCAACTAAACACAAATCGGTTCAGGAGATTAATCAGAGTTCATTGACAGGTGCATTTACCTGCAGTTGACCTCCTTCTGACTAGAGATGGGCTTGGGTTTGGTCCAAACCTATGTTTGGCAAAAGGAAGCTGTGACATTGACCCAATCTGGCCAAGTGGTTGTATTAGGTCAATTATGTCATGAGCTATTGAAATTTTTTCAATTATGTCATGAGCATTCCTGGCCCTTTATGTACTGTACGTGCTAAGGGATGGTGAATGGCCCTGTCGAAACTAATTAGGCCAGCAATGATTGCTTTCTTCAGGACCAAACCCAAGCTCATACCTACTTCTGATCTGGAGATCAATCAGAGTTCATTGACAGGTGCATTTACCTGCAGTTGATCTTCTTTTGACTAGGGATGAGCTTGGTCCAAACCTATGTAAAAAAAGCCACTAAATCAGAATCCCGGGAGTGGTAATCCTGCAAGTGCCAAACCCTATTCTGGGGAGTTGCATCCAAGAAAACCATGTCAAAACAAAACACCACAAGGATAGAGCACCTTTAAGGCTACACATGCAGTTTTAGTAAATCAATGAACATAACAGTGTATGCCCGCAACCCACTGTGGGAAGTCCCCCCTACCTTACCACACACCTCCCCCTGTCAACCCAGAACCCCCCAGCTGACCCCCACCCCACTCCAATATACCTCAAACCCACACCCCGCCCCTACCTATCCCTCCTAGAACCCTATTTACAAACCTATGTTTGGCTGAATCCAGAAGAAAGATGTGACATTGACCCAATATGGCCAAGTGACCAAATTAGGTTAATGATGTCATGAGCATCCCCAACCCTTTGTGAATATGCAGCCGAGAGGCGGGTAATGCCCTAGCGACATCTGACTAAGCCAGCACTAGCAGCTTCCCTCTGGGTTCAGACCAAACCAAAGCTCATTCCTACTTTTGATCTGCATTTGAGCGGCATCAAGCTGCTTTTGAATTCTTTTTCTCATGTATGGAAAGGGATGCAGTTCTGAAGCAAACAATCCCGCTGTGATTCGACACAGTGGGAGCCAGTCAGTGGGTCTGAAGGACTCAATGTCCACTGGGACCCGCCGATCGCTTCCGAGAGAGGCAGAACGGCGGTCTGCCTATGTAAACAAGCTAGATTGCCGTTCTGTCAGTAGGGAAGGTGGAGATCCTGTGTTTTTGCTAAGCAGGAAAATGGATCTCTGCCTTCCCCCAGTAAAAACTTCCCACAGTTAGCAAGCACTCCATAGGAACATATTTAGCTCTTTGATTGCCCCGATGTTAACAACTTCCCAACAAGTGTCATTAGTACAGTGATCACTGTATTAGTATCACTGGTCCCCAAAAAAATGTCAAAAGTGTCACTTAGTGTCCGATTTGTCCACCACATTGTGGCAGTCCCGCTTTAAGTCGCTGATCGCCGCCATTACTAGTAAAAAAAAAAATTGGCACACTCCCCCATGTCCCCATCTTTTGTGTATGTCTAGATCAGGGATCTCCAAACTACGGTCCTCCAGCTGTTGCGGAACTACACGTCCCATGAGGCATTGTAAAACTCTGACATTCACAGACATGACAAGGCATGTGCCCCAATTGTAGTGCCTGAGAAACTGGAGGGCCATAGTGTGGAGACCCCTGGTCTAAATCTAGGGTAGGAAATGCCCAGGCCACAGCTGATTGGACCAGCTTTCAGGTTTAACCGAACATGGGTTTAGAACAAATCCAAGCCCATCCCTACTTCTGGCCTGCATTTGACCTCATAAGTTGCATCAACCTGATTTAAGGTGCCTTCGCCTTCCCATTGGATTGCATGGGAAGGGATGCAGTGCTGACACAAACAAATGGTCCTTTTGATGACATAGGCCTTAAGATGACTACTAGGTTTTGTCGGTCTTCTCTAACAGCCAGTCCAATTTAACACAAATGATTTCAGGAGCTTTTCTGTTGAAGTTAATGAGCTGAGGGTTGTAAACCACTGAGGTGAAGAAGACACCTCTATTGTATCATACATTATATTGTCACAGGAAACCTTAAAATAAAAATATATATATATATACAGTATACTACAATAGTAGAAAAAGCTTTAATTTAATGTACCCCGTTACCAGTCTGACATTATCTGCAATTAACTTGAAACAAAATAGTTATCTCTCTTTTTGAGTTAGTCTATGTGCATTGCATATACACATCATGACTATCTGATAGATTAGGTCAATTTAGGATGTTTCTCCTTGCCTCCTTTACATCTTTTAGATTGCTGCTCACACTTAAAGCTGAACTCCGGGCTAAATAAATATTGTCTAAATACAAAAGGTATGTGTTGCCTTACTTGAATCTTGGTCTCCTTTGTGTATTTCTTCCAGATCGGTGCAGTAATCCAGCATGAAACAACTCCTGTACTTTCCCTCTGTGCAGGAGCTTCCTGTAATACAGACCGGTCACTGCTGCTCCCTCTCCTTGTGCAGGGCGACTGGTCTTGTATCCGCCCACTCCCATGGTGGGTGGAGCTGCTGGGCCCCTCCCACAGCTCTGCTCTCTGCACAGGCTAGGTACAGCACAGTGATGATGTCACTGCTTCTTTACAAGTTATTATCTGGGCATTTGGTGCGCACAAAGTGGACTTATAACCTTTGTAGCCATTGAAGAATATCTTTGAAATGAAAGTTTTTGTGGCCAGAGTTTAGCTTTGAAGGTGCTACTCAAAACCACACCTGCCCCAGTGTCACGGCACTGCAGGGGCAAGTGGTTTTTAAAGCTGAACTCCAGGTAGATGCAAAAACATTAAACATTTTAGCATTCTTTATAAAAATCATTAAAGGTATTTTTACATAGACGTTAGCAGCATTTAGACTTGGGGGGGGGGGGGGCTAGCGATAGGAGCCAACCAGAGCTTTAATGCTTTCTACAATGCTACCATTCAAGCAGAAAGGACAGAGCACAGGGATAACTTATCAATGTGGTGCTGCTCAATTGTCCAATTGATGGAAGGGAAGTGGGTTCTGGACTATACTGCATTGTTTAACTGCAACGTGGTCTGCAGGGAGGTCCAGGACCTTGCTTTGCTATTTGGCAGGGGTATTTGTAACAGTTTGCATGCATGTATTTTCATTGCGTATTTGCTTGGGGTTCAGCTTCAACATGTAGCAGTAAAAAAAAAAAAAAATCACTGTGTTGAATTCTTGTGTATTAAGAGGTCTGGCTTAATGCATCATTTCAGTGCTAGTGGAGGTGAAACACGTGCTCCTAAATTTCGACACCTATACCTATGGGTCTTTGGACCTGATCATATCAGATAATCATTCCATGTATAGACAGCTACTGTCCTTTCTCATTGAACGATTAACAAATGGTTTCGAAAATGGAGCCATAGGATGACCACATCTACCCATGTATACAGCTACTCAACATTCCAATAACCCCCCGCCATGATCAAAAGGTTTGACTGAGATGACCATCCCATTGGGCCACCCACATTTAGTCTTTTGTATGCAACTTTATATTTATACAAAGTGAGTTGTTTTAGGTTTCTTGATATAACAACTTATGTCCCTGTTGCTAGTTCTTAGAGGAGTGCTCCACCCCACACAAGCCATTCCCGTTTGGGTTCAGAGTACTAAAAGAAAAGAAATTACAAAAATGATACAGCCGTAACTCCGTTCCTTAGGTGCCCTGGTTCACCCCAACCTGCAAATCTTCCAAACATGCTCTGCACAAGCAGCGATACCAACTTCCAGGGCATAGAAGTTTGAGAACGGGGCTACAGAGGCAACTTTATTTACATTGTTGAAAATTTAAAAAACTTTGAAAAAATATATTTTTTTTTTACTCTGACCATTTAATTTTGGCTGGAGTTTACCATTTGCTTCTGTCAGCATAACTGAATATTAGAAAAAAATATATAATATAGTCAATATATTATATATTTTTTAACGGTTAAATGATAATATATACAAATGTGAGTGTATAGTTGTACCCATTTTTGCCTGTTGCCATACCAAGACTTGCATCATTTTAGCGACAGACAGGTCAACCATTTCAGCAAGTGGTTCAAGCCATTTTTTAAAATGTTATAATAATCATTTTCGAGATGGGTTGTTTTTACCCCTTCCAATCTTCTGCTCAGAATTTTTTTTTATTTACAAAAAAAAAAAAAGTGTAATGTTGTTTTGTCCAAATTATGTATAAAATATGTATATGATGTATCTGATTACTGACAGCCCGGGCTGTAATTTTAACCAGTATAATTAAAAAAAACAAAAACAAATGCATAATGTTGGTGTTTAAAAATAAATAAAACATTACAAAAAATATAATTAAAATGTTTGTGTAATCTTGCATGGTAAAAATGTACTTAGTGCATTGAGAAATGTTGTTTAGGTCCTCGTGAAAGGATGGGTTTTTATTTTGAATTTTTTAAGTGATTGGTTTGTTAACTTGATTCCCCATCTATTCCCCTTCAAATGTATACCTTTCGAGTTTATTTGACATCATTTTTTTTTTTACTTAATTTGTTTTATTCCAATTCCATCATAATGTAAAAATGTTCCTTAAAACCAGGTTGTGGTTTTTTTTTTGTTTAAGAATATGGAAAGTGAAAATGTTTGTGTCTTTTTTTGTGTGATGGTCACTGTATGGTGTATCCTAGTTTGGCCCAGTTATAAAGGACTGTTGTATTTTTTCTCCAAGACTGTTAATGGAAACCGAATTTTGCGCAACTCTAGAGTAGAGAATAAATTCAATGGGGTGGACATCTGTGGCATATTAAGCATAATAATGCTAATCCTGTATATAACACCAGACATGCGAGGTACACATATTTAAAATGTTTTCCATTGAATTCGACTGGCTTTGGGTTTTAATTGAAATTGGTGGAGTGAATCTTTTCAATTGTTGGGTAGCAATTAGTAAAACATACTAAGGAACATTCTTCCTGCTGATGTCTAATGTAAGACACATTCTTCCCACTGACCACCATTGTGGTCAGTGGGAAGAATGTGGTAAGTGGGACATTCTTCCCACTTACCACCAATGTCAGGGATATTCTTCTCAATAATCCCCAATGTAAGGAGCATTCTTCCCACTGACCACTAACGTAAGGAGCATTCTTGTCAGTAATCACCAATGTAAGGGGCATTCTTCCCAATGACCACCAATGTAAGGGACATTCTTCCATTTTGCAGGTGAAGGGAACCACATAGCACTAAGGGGGACCTGAAACATGGAAGGACTCTGAAGACCTCTTAGCCTACTTAGTTATTCTACAAAATTGAGTTTACCGGTGCGGGCACTGGGACAGTTGAGTGTTCACTGTTTTCTTTGAGTTCACCTTTCTTACATTTTCTTATATGGCAACAGAGTCGCTTTAATGTCAGTAGCAAACATGTGGGCCTTCTGGCAAATGATGCCATCATCACATTCAACTGGACTTGTTCTGTAATGCTCAAGACATATTGTAGCTTCTCCAAGCCACTTCTTCAGAAGATGATGAAGAAGTGGCTTGGAAAGGCTACGACATGTCTTCAACAGTACAGGTGCGAGTCCAGTGGAATGTAACTACTATTAGCTATACCATGACCTGGATAAATGAGAACCTTCAAAAACAGAAATTGAAAGGACAGGGGAAGGGTCAGTACCAGTATTGTAGATATTGAACAGTTACAACGGTACGGTTGTGCATAAAAAAAACTGTGTAAAGGACAACAGTGCTATTGTAGTGAAGCAACATATTTGTCTTTAGGACTCCAGTGGCTAGATCTTACATCCACTGGCCCTGGCTATATTTAGGCTGATCCTAAAGTTTTCCAGCCTACCTTGGGGTGTCCCCATTGCTCCTGTTGCATTGTCCATAACATAAGATAAAGTAGAACTCCCAACAGGGAGAGAGGGACTGCTTTGTAATGGGCATGACCTGGGATATCAATTCAAGAGTCCTCTCCATTAAAGGCTTGAAGACTTTATGAGAAATTGCAAGGCAGGTTAAAGAATTTGAAGGGTAGAAACGAGGCCTTAGACACAAACAGTGCTATTGTAGTGAAGCAACCTTTTTGTCTTCAAGACTCCTGTGGCTAGATCTTACATCCACTGGCCCTGGCTATGTGTAGGTTAATCCTGAAATTCTCCAGACTACTTTGGGATGTTTCTCTTGTTCCTGTTGCATTGTCCATAATATAAGATAAATTAGAGCTCTAACAAGGAGAGAGGGATTGCATTATAATTGGCATGACCTGGGAAGTCAATTCAAGAATCCTCACCATAATGGCTTGAAGACTTTACGGGAAACTGCAAGGCAAGGATGCTCCCATTGTTCCTGTTGCATTGTCCATAATATAAGATAAATTAGAGCTCTAACAAGGAGAGAGAGATTGCCTTATAATGGACATGACCTGGGAAGTCAAAAGTCCTCACCATAAAGGCTTGAAGACTTTACGCGAAACTGCAAGGCAAGTTAAAGAAGTCTGATGGTAGAAACAAGGACCTAGACACAAACATTGCTATTGTAGTGAAGAAACATATTTGTCTTCAGGAGAACTCCAGTGGCTAGATCTTACATCCGCTGGCCCTGGCTATGTTTAGGCTTTTCCTGAAGTTCTCCAGCCTACCTTGAGGTGTTCCCATTGTTCCCGTTTCATTGTCCATGTTATAAGATAAATTAGTACTATAATAGGGAGAGAGGGACTGCCTTGTAATGGGCATGGCCTGGGAAATCAAGTCAAGAGTCCTCACTATGAAAGGCTTGAAGACTTTATAAGAAACTGCTAGGCAATTAAAGAAGTCTGAGGGTAGAAACAAGGCCCTAGACACAAACAGTGCTATTGTAGTGAAGAAACTTCTTTGTCTTCAGGAGAACTCCAGTGGCTAGATCTTATATCCAGTGGCCCTGGCTGTGTCTAGGCTGTTCCTGAAGTTCTCCAGCCTACCTTGAGGTGTTCCCATTGTTCCTGTTGCATTATCCATAATATAAGATAAATTAGAACTCTAATGCCGCGTACACACGGTCGTACTTTTCGTCTACAAAAGTCAGACAGCCTGTCCGACAGACTTCCGGCAGACTTTCGGCGGACTTGCGGCGGACTTGCGGCATACTTTCTAACGAACGGACTTGCCTACACACGATCACACAAAAGTCCGTCGAATTCTTACGTGATGACGTACACCGGACTAAAATAAGGAAGTTCCTAGCCAGTAGCCAATAGGTGCCCTAGCGTGGCTTTTTGTCCGTCGGACTAGCACACAGACGAGCGGATTTCGGGGTCCGTCGTAGTTACGAAGTAAAGATTTGAAGCATGTTTCAAATCTAAAGTACGTCGGATTTGAGGCTAAAAAAGTACGTTGAAAGTCCGGAGAAGCCCACACACGATCGGATTACCAGCCAGCTTTAGTCCGTCAGCGTCCGTTGGACTTTTGTAGACGAAAAGTACGACCGTGTGTACGCGGCATAATAGGGAGGGAGGGAATGCCTTGTAATGGGCATGACCTGGGAAATCAAGATAAGAGTCCTCACCATGAAAGGCTTGAAGACTTTATGAGAAACTGCCAGGCAGGTTAAAGAAGTGTGAGGCTAGAAACAAGGCCCTTGACACAAACAGTGCTATTGTAGTAAAGAAACATATTTGTCTTCAGGAAAACTCCAGTGGCTAGATCTTACATCCGCTGGCCCTGGCTATGTTTAGGCTTTTCCTGAAGTTCTCCAGGCTACCTTGAGGTGTTCCCATTGTTCCTGTTGCATTGTCCATGTTATAAGATAAATTAGTACTATAATAGGGAGAGAGGGACTGCCTTGTAATTGGCATGTTCTGGGAAATCAAGTCAAGAGTCCTCACTATGAAAGGCTTGAAGACTTTATAAGAAACTGCCAGGCAGGTTAAAGAAGTGTGAGGCTAGAAACAAGGCCCTAAACACAAACAGTGCTATTGTAGTAAAGAAACCTATTTGTCTTCAGGAGAAATCCAGTGGCTATATCTTACATCCACTGGTCCTGACTATGTTCAGGCTGTTCTTGAAGTTTTCCAGCCTACCTTGAGGAGTTCCCATTGCTTCTGTTGCATTGTCCATAATATAAGATAAATTAAACTGGGAGAGAGGGACTGCCTTGTAATGGGCATGACCTGGAAAGTCAAGTCCTCACCATAAAAGGTTTGAAGACTTTATGAGAAACTTATAGGCAAGTTACAAAAAAGTCCAAGGGTGAGTAGAAATTAGAAATTAGGTCCTAGACACAAGTCTTCAGCCTGTAAAAAAAGTAATAATTTGAGCCTGATGTCACCCTGTTTGTGAGATCGATGTATCGTTGAGCCAAAATGAGCACCAAACAAATGTCTTGGGAGTCTAAAGTCATTTATTACTTCCTCAAGTAACAACAAGAGAACAAAAGGCAGCCGATGCGTTTCAGCTGCCACAAATCCCCCAACCGGAGGGCTTAAAAAAATACAACTGTATGACTGTAATAGTAATTCTTTTAAAAAAAGGAAGGACAATGATATTTACCTATACGAAAAACATTTATATTCACAGAAAATAGCAAATGGCCTAAAAATATATATTTATTTATTTAGGCTATTTGCCATTTTTCAACAAAATCATCATTCACTCTGGGTTTTTTCTCACTTCCCTTCATTGTTTCATTATTATTACAACCTTTGTATTGTTTGTAGTGTTGAGAAAGGGGAATTTGTGGCCCCTGTAACACGTTGGCTGCCTTTTGTTTTCTTGTCATACGTGTAATTTACGTGCCTACATGCGGCATCCATCCATCCTTATGTGTGCAAATTATGCCAGTAGGCTTCTGTCTGAATGCAGCTTTGGGGCATTTTTTTATCCTCCTGAACGCATGAGGCCTTAAAACTTTTTTCCATGCAGATTTTATTATTCTTGCCATGCCGTGACAGCGTAGAGATGTGCATGCCAAAAAAATTTGTTTAGTTTCGGATTGATTCGTTAAGTCTCATCATACTGGTTATGTTAGAATGCTTCATTTTCAGAATTCGTTTTGTATATTCAGATTGATTTAGTATATTTATTGTTTCGAATCAATTCGTATTTTCGGAAGTTATTTCAGAAGATTGGCTGTAAAGTATTCCTTTTAACATGTTAATTTGGTATTTCGGGAGATTACTTATGCACTCTGAGTCAACCCTGCTAGTCCAACCCACAAAGAGAAATGGAATGAGCTGATTGGACGATATTGACTTGAGTCGTGTGTATCTGAAAGAACGAAGGTAATGAAATTAATTTCAAATTCCTTCGTTATGTTACGATTCAGAGATTCTGATGGACAGTGGGGGCCCGTTCATAAGGGGTGCAGGCGCCCCCCTAATCCATGCATCCGGCCCCTAACCTATTTATGGGGCGCCGGTCGCATGGATTCCAATGGGTTTTTTGTTTTTTTAAGAGGCACGTGATTAGAGCCAGAGTCTCTAATTGGCTTCAAAAAAGGGTGGGTTCAGGGCGCAGAGTACTGCGCCCTGAGTCCACCCAGTTGTGTGATAATAGCAAATTAATATTCTCTATTGTCTTCCTGATTCTCCTCCCAGCCAATCAGAAAGTGGGTCCTGAGACCCAATTGGCCGAGGAGAAGTGATCGTATTGGCCACTGAGGAGGAGGATAAGATGCAGGGGAAGCCGCCGTGAAGCCGAGGAGACACAGGGTGAAGCCGACAAGGAGGAAGCGCTGCCCACAACCTAGATGGGGTAAGTGCGGGGCTGGTGGGCTCACAATCAAGCGACGGGGGGGTTTGCGACCGACCTACCGACTGGGGAATGGGGGGGTGGCTTTGGGTGGTTTTGCCGCCCCCCCCAAAAAAGGGAGCACCAGCTGAAACTGCTAATGGATCCACCTCCATCCAACCCAAACATAATAAGTAGGAATCATCATCTTGTTTCCATTTTATACCTCACTGTATTTATTGCAATATGTTTTCATTTCATATTTCTTTACCATTGTGACTTGGAGATTCGGATACATCTAAATCCCTGAATAGCAAAAATTTCATCCATATTACCGATTCACAACAAATAGAATCGCACATGTCTAGTGACAGGGTTGCTTTAACTCTCCACCATCTACCAAAAGCAAAAAAAAGAAAAATGTAAGAATTAAATACTACGAAAAATAGTAAAAAGAAAAATGGTATGTTTAAAATAAAATGCCTGTTTAGTGTTGATTTTTTTTAAATCCCTCTTTTCTAAAATATCACAATAGAAATACCTAGAGTTAAAATGATGGCAGACACAGATTAAAATCAATTTTTATCTGTTTGGATTGTGTAATATTTTATACAATGACTCCACACCTAGAACAATTTCAATACCCTGTAAAAAAGAAAAAAGTGATCAGGACATATAAATGTAAAGAAAAAAAAATCTGCAACAAAAAATGTTTGTACATCTTTAATACTATCACATGCACACTTACATATTTATAGGGAAATATTCATTGCTTTAATGTGCCACATCCCCAAAATACTCAATACCAAAAAAATAAAAAAACACTTGTGCGAAGGACTTAGGCACAAACAATAATGAAGCAATACACACTCAAAGGTTCAATCTAAAAATATACGAAGGTTTTTCAAGAAGTTTCCACACTTTTTTAAAACTCTATTATATTATAAAAAGTGCGGAAAAAATTTTGAAGACCCCTTGCATTACAAATTTTATTTTACAAAATTGTTTGACAAAAACACATTCAGATAAAACCAAGAGACTAGATGTTTTATGTAAATGCTCTGTAGACCACATGACCTGAGATCTTTAATAAAGACCCTTATGAGGTCACTATGTGGCGACCCAACGCGTTTCAAGAAGCTCCTCCTCAGGAACAGAGTATCCAATGCCCAGAATTCAAAAAGGTTCAGCTAGCTGGAAAATCTCACCGTCATATGGGGAGTATAAGGAATAGCCCTGGAAGCCAAGAATCAACTGTCAGTTGTCCTCGTTAATCTTTAACTCTATCATATTTGTACTAAATGAAGGTATCTGAGGCTGCCAATGGGCCCACAGACCCTATAAAATCCTGGAGTGCCATATGCTGGGCTGAAGTACCACCAGCTGAAATACTGTCCCACTCTTTGTTCAGCTGGTGAGAGCTTCAGCCCAGCATATGGCACCCCATGATTCTATAGACTCTAGGGGCCCCTTGACAGCCTCAGATAACTTAATTTAGTACAAATATGATAGAGTTGAAGAGTAAAGAGGATAAATGACAGTTGATTTTTAGCTTCCAGGGCTATTCCTTCAGGATATGATCTCTTTGGTGATTTTTTTATAACATTTTGGGCTATCCCCCCCTTTTTCTTTCAGTGCATCTCTATACTGTAGGATGTCTATACATGAGACACCATGTGCATATACTTATTTTCATTTGGATCTGATGCATCTTATGATAGGAAGATTTTCCAGCTGGCTTGGACTTTTTTTATTTTTAATTGAAGGCTGATGGGTACCTTTCTGTACAACCCTTGACACTGGGTACTCTGTACCCTGAGGAAGGGCTTATTAAAACGCGTTGGGTTGCCACATAGTGACCTCATAATGGTCTGTCCTCTATCAAACATCACAGGCCCTGTGGTCTACCTTGTGGTCTACAGAGTATTCACATTAAACATCTAGTTGTAATGCACCATTGCAATGTCTGCCTCTGGGTTTTATTATAATGAGTGTTCATCAAATTATTTTGTATAATAAAACTTGTAATATATTTTTATTTGAAACCTTGTGAATGTGTGTTTCTTAATTATTGCTTGTGCCTAAAAAGTCCTTCCCACAAGTGCTTTTTTTTGTATATTCATTATAATCACTAATCACTTTTTTGTATACTGTATTATTATCACTACCATTAGATATTTATTTTTGTCATTAAATAACTTTTTTTTTTTGCATTCAGACTTGTTTGGTAATACCAGTTGTTGGTTTCTACATTTTATTTATTTATTTTATATTTATTTATTTATTATTTATATTTATATTTATTTTGTTGCTTCTATAACTGGGCCAATCATAGGATTCTGTGCCTCGTTGAAAAATTAATTACTATGTTTTTGTTATGCTTGAAGCTAAGGCCCTCACTGCTGGGGAAAGTGCAACGCATTAACCAGCCTGCATTCTCTAGCAGTGCAAGGTTTGGATGTATTGTTTATGTATGCTATTTATAACTGTCAGTTTGTTTGGGTTTTTTTCTAATATTATTATCTGAAAAAAAAAATACAGTTTTCCATAATCTTCTCGGAAGTCTGTGGCCTGGCCGTCTTCCCTGACAAAATGAATGTATATATTGTAAGTGCAGACTGTGCAGAGAGATTCAAAGGACAAATAGGAATTTTTTTGTAAAAGTCTGTTTATTTTTTTAAATGAGTTCGACATATCTATTTTGCCGCCACTTACGTGGTTTTGGGGAACCCAGGTAGCGTCAAGAGATCATGCCAAAATGAGCCAGAAAAAAGAAAAAAAAATTAGTTTTGAATTTTCTTCCATTCATCTTTTTTCAGTAGTTTCATTGCCATTTTAAATGTTATATCAATACGTGCTAATGAAAAAAAAAAATCAAAAATCGTCATCTTGACAATGGATTTATACATGAATCAGAAAGGATTTATTTGAATTTTGTACCTTTCCATTTTAATACATTATAATGTACTGACTTAACTGAAAAATATAAACAGTTCATTTTAATAAAACTTGAGTGTGTGTTGTTTTTAATAATTTCGATACTAGGAAAAAAAAATGCCAAAATCATTGTATGCAGTACTGTAATACCCGTGTAAGTATTAAAGAAGACCTGTACTGTGGAAACTTTGCTCATAAAAGGCAAGCAGATGAGAAAAGACTAATCACCAGTATATCTTGTGGTCTTCCTGCAGCTAAACATTTCCCTGTTACTTACCATGCCATGTTCTGCATTATAGAACAAATACCCACTGAAGCGCTGGTAACTTCTAGACTTTTCAAATGAAGGAAAACTCCAAACAAGCTCAATAGCTTTGGCTAGGTGGCTCCTACACAGCAAGGCTTCCCTCAGCGGTCATCCAGCAGTAGATCAATGCCATACCAAAAACAGATATACCGTAGGTGTAGCACAGACCTCTGATGGGCCCCCGCTGATTTGCCCCAGGTTTTCTTCCCTAAAGGCTGTACAAGAAGCCAGGCACACAGCCATTCAGTCTCACATTTCAATGACCAGAAAAGTGTTTTCCGGATTTAATGCTCATTGAACTTGGGTTTTGTGCACTAAAAAAGCAGAGGACACTCTTTGCCTTGTCTTCTCTCTTCAGGAAAATCTCCCTCTTGGCAGACAATAGGAGAACAAGTAACTCTGGGACTTCAGGTAAAGGTAAGGTCCCAATGCAGCAACAATACGAGTCTGTGTCTGTGTGGTGGTGGCCTTCTTGGTAGATCTTTTTCATGTCAGCACTTTCCCCCCTGATGACTGGTAATCTGATGACTAGTGGGTAATGATCAAGCAGCAGCAGAAGAGGTGGAGGAAGCACAGATCCACAGAATGAAACCGGGAGATACTTGCACTGCAGGTTCTCAGGTACAGCTTCCTTTTCAGCAAGGAGAACAGTGAGCAGCACTGTAGTGACATCACCAAATCACACTCCAAATTTCCAGAGGCTACCAGGTTTGGAAGCAGGCAGATCCTTGCACTGCAGGTCCTCAGGTACAGCTTTCTCTTCAGCAAGGAGAACAGTGAGCAGCAGTGTAGTGACATCACCAAATCTCACTCTAAACTTTCTGAAGTGTCCAGGTTTAGAAGCAGGGACATCCTTGCACTCAGGTACAGCTTCCTCTCCAGAAAGGAGCACAGTAGTGACATCACCAAATCACCTGAAACTACCAGGCTTTAAAATAATCCATGCACTGCAGGTCCTCAGGTACAGCTTTCTCTTCAGCAAGGAGAACAGTGAGCAGCAGTGTAGTGACATCACCAAATCTCACTCTAAACTTTCTGAAGTGTCCAGGTTTAGAAGCAGGAGATCCTTGCACTCAGGTACAGCTTCCTCTCCAGAAAGGAGCACAGTAGTGACATCACCAAATCACCTGAAACTACCAGGCTTTAAAATAATCCATGCACTGCAGGTCCTCAGGTACAGCTTCCTCTCCAGCATGGAGATCAATAGGCAGCACAGTGGTGACATCACCGAATTTCACTCCAAATCTGGTGAAATTAGTCGTTAGAGGCTGCAGTGTCTTAGATGAACTCACACTGCAGATTTACTGCTATGAGGCTACAGAACAGGAGTGCCACAGCACTGAAAGTTTATTGATGTTTTTCAGGAGGAATTCAAGACAAGTAAAAATTTTAGGCTACAGCTTAGGCAAAAAAAAAATTCTAGATGTCCCTTATAATATACCAAATCTTCTCTTTTCAAGTTTAGGTCCTTTTTAAAGGGTGAGTTTATGCAATACAGATTCAAGTAAATAGACATTTGGGAAGGTAAATTGTCCACTAGATTTTTTTGCGTCTTAATTCTTGGGTACTCCAGCACCAGGAATTCTCTGTTAAGACTTCTATTCATGTTCCTACCAGCATCTCAAATCTATGCTTCATGCACATTTTGAGAAGTCTTTACTGAAGTCCCTGAGAGATATAATGAGCAAGAAGGTAATTTAAAATGCACCTAACTCAATTTTAAACTTTTAGAAATAAATGTCCTGCCTCAGACTCTACAAAATTACTATTATTATCTTTATTTGTCAGAACAGCCTGTGTCCTTCTCAGATTTATGTGGCGTACACATGGTCGGACTTTTCAGCTACAAAAGTCCGACAGCCCGTCCGACAAACTTTCAACGGACTTTTGGCGGACTTGCGGCGGACTTTCTAACAAACGGACTTGCCTACATACGATCACACAAAAGTCCGACGGATTCATACGTGATGACGTACACCGGACTAAAATAAGGAAGTTGATAGCCAGTAGCCAATAGCTGCCCTAGCGTGGGTTTTTGTCCGTCGGACTAGCATACAGACGAGCGGATTTCTGGGTCCGGCGGAGTTACGACGTAAAGATTTGAAGCATGTCCCAAATCTAAAGTCTGTCAGATTTTCAGCTGGAAAAGTCAGCTGAAAGTCCGAGGAAGCCCATACACAATCGGATTGTCCGCCGGACTTGGTCCGTCGGACTTTTGTCCGACCATGTGTACGCGGCATTAGTCTCACTTTGTTTTGAGGGCTGAACTTTATGGCTGTCACCCAGTGGCCATCTTGTGTCAGCCAGTAATTACCAGGCATCCTGTATCACCCAGTGACCCCAGAGCCTTCTAAGTTGCCCAGTGACCCAAGAGCATCCTGTATCAGCCAGTGACCCCAGAGCCTCCTGTGTTGCCCAGTGACCCAGGAGCATCCTGTATCAACCAGTGACCCCAGAGCTTCCAGTGTTGCCCAGTGATCCAAGAGCATCCTGTATCAGCCACTGACCCCAGAGCATCCTGTATTAGCCAATGACCCCAGAGCCTCCTGTGTTGCCCAGTGACCCAACAGCATCCTGTATTAACCAGTGACCCCAGAGCTTCCTGTGTTGCCCAGTGTCCCAGGAGCATCCTGCATCAACCAGTGACCCCAAAGCCTCCTGTGTTGCCCAGTGACCCAAGAGCATCCTGTATCATCCAGTGACCCCAGAATCTCCTGTGTTGCCCAGTAGCCCCAGAGCATTATGTGTTGCCCAGTGACCCAACAGCATCCTGTATTAATCAGTGACCCCAGAGCCTCCTGTGTTGCCCAGTGTCCCAGGAGCATCCTGTATCAACCAGTGACCCCAGAGCTTCCCGTGTTGCCCAGTGTCCCAGGAGCATCCTGTATCAACCAGTAACCCATGAGCATGCTGTATCAACCAGTGACCCCAGAGCTTCCTGTGTTGCCCAGTGACCCCAGAGCCTCCTGTGTTTCCCAGTGACCCAAGAGCATCCTGTATTACACAGTGACCCCACAGACTCCTGTATTGTCCAGTGACCCAATAACATCCTGTATTAACCAGTGACCCCAGGGCCTCCTGTGTGGCTCAGTGACCCAATAACATCCTGTATTAAACAGTGACCCCAGATCCTCCTGTGTTGCCCAGTGTCCCAGGAGCATCCTGTATCAACCAGTGACCCAGGAGCATCCCGTATCAACCAGTGACCCCAGTGCTTGCTGTGTTGCCCAGTGTCCCAGGAGCATCCTGTATCAACCAGTAACCCAAGAGCATCCTGTATCAGCCAGTGACCCCAGAGCATCCTGTATTAGCCAGCGACCCCAGAGCCTCCTGTGTTGCCCAGTGACCCAAGAGCATCCTGTATCACCCAGTGACCCCAGAGTTTCCTGTATTAGCCAATGACCCCAGAGCCTCCTGTGTTGCCCAGTGACCCAACAGCATCCTGTATTAACCAGTGACCTCAGAGCTTCCTGTTTTTGCCCAGTGTCCCAGGAGCATCCTGCATCAACCAGTGACCCCAAAGCCTCCTGTGTTGCCCAGTGACCCAAGAGCATCCTGTATCATCCAGTGACCCCAGAATCTCCTGTGTTGCCCAGTAACCCCAGAGCATTATGTGTTGCCCAGTGATCCAACAGCATCCTGTATTAACCAGTGACCTCAGAGCCTCCTGTGTTGCCCAGTGTCCCAGGAGCATCCTGTATCAACCAGTGACCCCAGAGCTTCCTGTGTTGCCCAGTGTCCCAGGAGCATCCTGTATCAACCAGTAACCCATGAGCATGCTGTATCAACCAGTGACCTCAGAGCTTCCTGTGTTGCCCAGTGACCCCAGAGCCTCCTGTGTTTCCCAGTGACCCAAGAGCATCCTGTATCACCCAGTGACCCCAGAGACTCCTGTGTTGCCCAGTGACCCAATAACATCCTGTATTAACCAGTGACCCCAGGGCCTCCTGTGTTGCCCAGTGACCCAATAACATCCTGTATTAACCAGTGACCCCAGATCCTCCTGTGTTGCCCAGTGTCCCAGGAGCATCCTGTATCAATCAGTGACCCAGGAGCATCCCGTATCAACCAGTGACCCCATTGCTTGCTGTGTTGCCCAGTGTCCCAGGAGCATCCTGTATCAACCAGTGACCCAAGAGCATCCTGTATTAGCCAGTGACCCAAGAGCATCCTGTATAGGCCAGTGACCCCAGAGCCTCCTGTGTTTCCCAGTGACCCAAGAGCATCCTGTATCACCCAGTGACCCCAGAGTTTCCTGTGTTGCTCAGTGACCCAAGAGCATCCAGTATCAGCCAGTAACCCCAGAGCCTCCTGTGTTGCCCAGTGACCCAAGAGCATCCTGTATCAGCCAGTGACCCCAGAGCCTCCTGTGTTGCCCAGTGACCCAGGAGAATCCTGTATCAACCAGTGACCGCAGAGCTTCCTGTGTTGCGCAGTGACTCAAGAGCATCCTGTATCACCCAGTGACCCCAGAGCCTCCCATGTTGCCCAGTGATCCAAGAGCATCCTGTATCAGCCAGTGACCCCAGAGCATCCTGTATTAGCCAATGACCCCAGAGCATCCTGTATCACCCAGTGACCCCAGAGTTTCCTGTGTTGCCCAGTGACCCAGGAGCATCTTGTATCAACCAGTGACCCCAGAGCCTTATGTGTTGCAGAGTGATCCAAAAGTATCCTGTATCAGCCAGTGACCCTAGAGCCTCCTCTGTTGCCAAGTGACCCAACAGCATCCTGTATGAGGCAGTGACCACAGAGCATCCTGTATCAGCTAGTGACCCCAGAGCCTCCTGTGTTTCCCAGTGACCCCAGAGGATTCTGTATCACCCAGTGACTCCAGAGCCTCCTGTGTTGCCCAGTGACCCAAAAGCATCCTGTAACACCCAGTGACCCCAGAGTCTCCTGTGTTGCTCAGTGACCCAAGAGCATCCTGTATCACCCAGTGACCCCAGAGTCTCCTGTGTTGCCCAGTGACCCAAGAGCATCCTGTATCATTCAGTGACCCCAGAACCTCCTGTGTTGCCCAGTAAACCCAGAGAATTATGTGTTGCCCAGTGACCCAAGAGCATCCTGTATCAGCCAGTGACCCTAGAGACTTCTGTGTTGCCCAGTGACCCAACAGAATCCTGTATTAACCAGTGACCCCAGAGCTTACTGTGTTGCCCAGTGTCCCAGGAGCATCCTGCATCAACCAGTGACCCCAGAATCTCCTGTGTTGCCCAGTAACCCCAGAGCATTATGTGTTGCCCAGTGACCCAACAGCATCCTGTATTAACCAGTGACCCCAGAGTCTCCTGTGTTGCCCAGTGTCCCAGGAGCATCCTGTATCAACCAGTGACCCCAGAGCTTCCTGTGTTGCCCAGTGTCCCAGGAGCATCCTGTATCAACCAGTAACCCATGAGCATGCTGTATCAACCAGTGACCCCAGAGCTTCCTGTGTTTGCCAGTGACCTAAGAGCATCCTGTATCACCCAGTGACCCCAGAGACTCCTGTGTTGCCCAGTGACCCAATAGCATCCTGTATTAACCAGTGACCCCAGATCCTCCTGTGTTGCCCAGTGTCCCAGGAGCATCTTGTATCAACCAGTGACCTAGGAGCATCCTGTATCAACCAGTGACCCCAGAGCTTGCTGTGTTGCCCAGTGTCCCAGGAGCATCCTGTATCAACCAGTGACCCCAGAGCATCCTGTATTAGCCAGTGACCCCAGAGCCTCCTGTGTTTCCCAGTGACCCAAGAGCATCCTGTATCACCCAGTGACCCCAGAGTCTCCTGTGTTGCCCAGTGACCCAAGAGCATCCTGTATCAACCAGTTATCCCAGAGCTTCTTGTGTTGCCCAGTGACCCCAGAGCATCCTGTATCAGCCAGTGACCCCAGAGCATCCTGTATCAGCTTTTGACCCCAGAGCCTCCTGTGTTTCCCAGTGACCCCAGAGCATCCTGTATTAGTCAGTGACCCCAGAGCCTCCTGTGTTTCCCAGTGACCCCAGAGCATCCTGTATTAGTCAGTGACCCCAGAGCCTCCTGTGTTGCCCATTGACCCAAGAGCATCGTGTATCACCCAGTGACCCCAGAGCCTCCTGTGTTGCCAAGTGACCCAAAAGCATCCTGTAACACCCAGTGACCCCAGAATCTCCTGTGTTGCCCACTGACCCAAGAGCATCCTGTATCAGACAGTGACTCCAGATCCCCCTGTGTTGCCCAGTGACCCAAGAGCATCCTGTATTATCCAGTGACCACAGAACCTCCTGTGTTGCCCAGTAACCCCAGAGCATTATGTGTTGCCCAGTGACCCAAGAGCATCCTGTATCAGCCAGTGACCCCAGAGATTCCAGTGTTGCCAAGTGACCCAACAGCATCCTGTAATAACCAGTGACCCCAGAGCCTCATGTGTTGCTGTGTCCCAGGAGCATCCTGTATCAACCAGTGACACAGGAGCATCCTGTATAAACCAGTGACCCCAGAGCTTCCTGTGTTGCCCAGTGACCCAAGAGCTTCCTGTATCACCCAGTGACCCCCAAGCATCCGGTGTCGCCCAGTGACCCAGGAGCAATGTGTATCAACCAGTGACCCCAGAGCTTCCTGTGTTGCCAAGTGACCCAAGAGCATCCTGTATCAACCATTGACCCCAGAGCTTCCTGTGTTGCCTATTGACCCCAGAGCATCCTGTATTACCCAGTGACCCCAGAGTCTCTTGTGTTTCCCAGTGACCCAAGAGCATCTTGTAGCAGCCAGTGACTCCAGAGCCTCCTGTGTTGCGCAGTAACCCCAGAGCATTCTGTGTTGTCCAGTGACCTCAGAGCATTCTGTACTGCCCAGTGTCTCCAGAGCATTTTGTGTTGTCCAGTGACCCCAGAGCATCCTGTGTTTCCCAGTGAAATCCCACTTTAATACTATACTTAACTGGTGCCTTCCCCCTCCTTTCCTTTATGTCTTCTCAGAGTTTAACACACTCTTGGGATGGCTGCTGCTGCTACTCTAATTACATTTAAATTGGGACTTTTTATTCATGTACTTATGGACTGAGGTTCCTTTGTTCCTCTCCTTTCTTAAACAGTTACTCAGAGACTATCTTTGATTTGGGACATACACCCTCTGTGCGCCAGAAATTTATGCTTTTCTTTCTGTATAGGTCCTTTAGGATCCGCCCCACCAGGAGGTGAGCAAGCCGGGTGGTCCAGTAGCAGTTATAACAGATAGGGATTAAGCAGAAGCATAGTCAGTAAACAAGCCAAAGGTCGGTAGCAATGGTTGCAGATTGCAATCAAGCAGAAGAGTAGTCGAGGAACAAGCCAAAGGTTGGGTAATGAATGGTTGCAGATTGGGATTAAGTGGAAGTGTAGTCAAACAACAAGCCAAAGGTTGGTAACGAATGGTTGCAGGTTGGGATCGGGCGGAAGTGTAGTCAAAGAACAAGCCAAGGTCGTTAATGAGTAGCAGCGAAGATATGGATGGCAGCAGAGAGGGCAGGAGCAAGATATTGGCTGGAGAGAGTAAAATATTCTGCAAACAGAAAATGCAAAGGCTTGGCTTAAATAGGAATTTCATGGAAGGAGCAAGGATTTCAAAGTTCACCAGAAACAAGGCACGAAGCAGGATTCTCCAAAGGTTCAGACAGGGTGGTGTCCAGCGTCTCAGGTGGCTCAGCAAGAAGAGCTATTGCCAAATGCAAGACAAAGACAATTCCATAGCTCAACTCACCAACCAGTCTGCTGACCAACCAAATTAGCCTGTCTAACCGTCTGTTAAAAGCAGGGGTTTAGTTAGCACACATTTGCAAACGCATGTGAA
Organism: Lithobates septentrionalis; assembly: GCA_037952835.1. NCBI lineage: Eukaryota > Metazoa > Chordata > Amphibia > Anura > Ranidae > Lithobates > Lithobates septentrionalis. Next base: position 146,275 of record JBBDGP010002656.1, on the reverse strand, counting down.
AGCTGCAAGGCCTCGTCAAGGCACCCTGTATTACTTGCAGTCCTAACACTACTAAATTTATAAGTGTCTCCACAGTGGAAGCACAGAAGAGCTATTGCCAAATGCAGCAGAGGTCATAGGATCAGATCCTGGTCCTGACATTTACTGACCTCAGAGCATTCTATGAACCTGTATCATCCAGTGACCCCCCCGAGCACCTTGTTTGACCCTGTGAACTGTCTTTCTCTTGGTACACACGGACCTCTGTTGGTGACAGGGGGGAATTACCATTTTAAGACAGTTGTCACCAGAACACATCTCCCCAATTAAAGATTTCCCCTCACTTGCTCTCATGCCAACTCTAAAGTTTGGATTTCCCCTCACTTTCTCAGTGCAATGGTCACCATGACAAATAGGGAGATTAATCTTTCCAGCGGGGACACAAACAGCAATAGAAACTATGCAGAGGATTTAACATCCCCCCTCCCCCCACTACTATATTTAAAAGGAAAACATTTTTTTTACATACGTTTTAAGAGATTTTAATGGTTATAATTTTTGACTCCTTCAAGACTGGGACCATCCAAATTCTTACCAGCATTTTTAAGCCCTGATGAAGTGATACCGTTAGGACCCTTGAAACGCATTGGCTTTTCCTTTTGACATTTTATGATGAAATAAACTCTTCATGGTCTCCTAACCATTCACTTGGTGCTCCTGTTTTTTTCTCTACTTAATGGAAAGAAAGATTGCAGGGCTAAGCCATGGAGGCATAGGAAGTCAGGCCCCAGTGATAACTAACTCAGGCTGTGATATGGAAGAAACGTAACTGGGTAGTAAAATTTACAGCAGGCATGCTCTTCTTAGACAGTATTTTTATCTAAAAACTTTAGCATGGGTTTCAATCAGGGAGTGCTGAGCTCACTGGATTTCTGGCAGATTAACAGGTAATTCTCTGTACTTGCAGCATTTTGAGGAGATAAAACATGGGGGAATAGGCTTATATCACAGAGATGTTTTTTCCCCCAGACATTCTCTTTAGGAGACCACAAAACTGGTGTGTGTATTGGAGAAGACTTGTCTGTTCCTAAACTGCTGTAAATTGTCTTTGCATTCTACTGTAATCCAGCCTTGTTTATGATCTAGTTGCCTATTTCTTGTTTTTTTTTTTTGCCATGTCTTTAGCTTGTCCATGTCTTTTTCTTGTCTATGTCTTGTCCATTACTTTGACTTGTCCATGTCTTTGTATTGTCCATGTCTTTGTCTTGTCCATGTCTTTTATTTGTTCTTGTCCCTTGTTCCCACTACCTATGCTTCCTTTCTTCTGGTTCCCGTTTGTTTCATCTGGTTTCACTTGCTTCAATGTATTTTGGTTCATCAGTCTGTTACCAGTTTTGTTTGCCTTGATGTCTTATCTTGTCCAGATACAGGAATGTTTTTGACATGCTTGGAAGACATCTGTGAAGACCTGGACTCCTCGCATCTGGTGACCTTAGCAAATGTCAAGATCTGGATATTTGATTGGGTGCCAGGCAGATCTCTACACCTCTGTTTCTGGTCTCAAATTATATAGCTAGTCATCTAATCATCTGGGCTATATCCTTCAGCTTGTCTTTCATGTTGAGGAAGCCATCTTCTAAAGCCCAGCAAAGAAGGTCAAATGTTACCACACAGCAGTATAGTCAGTGTTTATCTGGCGCTCCAGATGGAGTAATCCTTAGGGGTATAGTCTGTGGCTGTAATAGCTGCATGGTGATAGAAAGGGGTATTAAGGGTTAAAAAGGAAGGCAGCCATCCTTCAGAGTGTGTCCAGAACTCTGCAAGACATGTAAGGAAAAAACAGGGAGGGGGAGGCGCCAACATGAGTGTAGTATTAAAATGATGACTTTAATAGGATAAGATTAAAAACACTTACAAGATGATAGAAGACGCATGCTCGTCAAAGTAAAGTGCAGTCCTGGCATTCCACATGGCTCTGTGGGTCCCACCGCTGTTCCGGATAGCTGAAAAGGATTGAGCAGCTGGCTGAAATGGATCACAGTGTTTCTCCACGAGCAAAGGAACCAAGCAGTTCCACACAGACCAGCATGGACCATGGAACAGGAAGTGATGTCACTGGCATCTGATTGGCCCTAGGCAGGGCTGGAAACTTGTCAAACAGGGCTGCAGTGATGAAATGTTACCACACAACCCAGTATCTGATGCATCTCCAGGACACAGCCCATCTCACCCGCACATTTTTAGAACACGGCACCCAACATCTTCAGGACATGGACTATCTCTCCCTGACATCTCTAGGCCATGGCCCCTCTGCCTCTGACATCTCCAGAAATTGTTTCTTAGCCCCTGACAGCTCCTCTCTCCCTGACATCTCAAAGTCACAGCCCCTCCCTCCCTGACATCAACAGAACATGGCCCCTTCACCCCGAGATCTCCAGGACATAGCCCTTCACCCCAAGATCTCCAGGACCTGGCCTCTTCACCCCTGAGATCTCCAGGACATTGCCCCTCCAACCTCTGAGATCTCCAGGACATGACCCTTCACTCCCTGATATATCCAGGACATGGCCCCCCCTCTCCCCTGGAATTGGCAAGGTGTCCGCACAAGTGGGGGCCTCTGAGCTATGAGGTCCTTGCAGCCAGGGTCCACCGCAGACTTTATTCTGAGTCTGCTGACTGCTACTGCGCTGCTCTCTGACATGATCTGAGTCTGACTCAGACACTGTGTCCGAGACTGTCCCTCCCGATCATCCGATGTGAATGTGATGGCTTGGGTGGCGGCCTCAGATCTGTCATTCGGCTCCGCTTCCAGTCCCTTCCCTACTGTGTAGAGAGAGTGGAGAAAGCTGTAGATAATCATGGTGCTGGCGCGGCCCACAAATGTAATGGTGACGCTTTACACTGCCTAGGCCACCACTCTCTTCACAGCAGGAAATCCTGAAGTGGCGTACCTTACAGTGAAGAACCATAGGTAACAGCAGCAGTTACAAATAGGAGGAGTATTTTGATATATATTATAATATATATATTGGAAAGTTGGAACAACTATTGCTGGAAAGACATATGTATATTGTAACGTTTTATATATTCATCTTCACTTTGTACTGGAAGTTACCCAGGCGTACCGTGCCCATATAAATAGCCTAGAGAATATACATCTTTTTGTATTGCAATACATCTATTGTGGTGGCCAATAGCTGTTTTCATCAAGATGAAAATATGGCCACCACAATAGATGTATTGCAATATAACAAGATGTACATTCTCTAGGCCAGTGGTTCTCAACTCCGGGCCTCAGGATCCACCAACAGGCCAGGTTTGCAAGATAACTGAAATACATCACAGGTGATATCATTTGCTGCTCAGTGATTGCAGTATTCTAGTCCACATCTCACCAAGGTAATACTTAAAATCTGACCTGTTAGTGGGTCCTGAGGACAGGAGTTGAGAACCACTGCTCTAGGCTATTTATCTGAGCATGGTACGCCTGAGTAACTTATAATACAAAGTGAAGATGAATTATCTCTTATATAAGACATATATTTTCGAAAAGGGGCGGTGCATGGGTGACTTTAAAATGATGCCCCCCTAAAAAAAAAAGTTCTGCAGATGCCCATGCCTCCATGTGGGAGATTTCTTCTCAGTTCCTGTTTGATGGGAGTCTGTCAGAATAAGGAAGTGATTGGGAACATCCTGAGTAGGGAACCCAGCGGCATTTAGAACCTTTCCTCACTGCGTGCAAAACTACAAAGAAAGTCACAGCGGCAGATGATACTTGTAGAGAGCACCAACAATCCCCCTCTCCCTCTGCATCCAACAATCCCCCCTCCCTCTGCGTCCAACAATCCCTCCTCCCTCTGCGTCCAACAATCCCTCCTCCCTCTGCTCCCAACAGTTTCTCCCCCCTTTGCACCCAATAGTCCCTCCCCCCCTGTGCGCCCAACAGTCCTTCCCCCTGTGCGCCCAACAGTACCCCCGTGCGCCCAGCAGTCCCCTCCTCCCTCTGCGTCCAATAATCTCTCCTCCCTCTGCGCCCAACAATCCCTGCTCCCACTGCACCCAACAGTCCCTCCTCCTTCTGCGCCCAACAGTCCCTACTCCCTCTGCGTCCAACAGTCCCCCCCTCTGTGCGACAAACAGTCCCTCCCATCTGTGTGCCTAATAGTCCCCCCTCCCTCTGCGTCCAACAATCCCTCCTCCCTCTGCGTCCAACAATCTCTCCTCCCTCTGCGTCCACTAATCTCCTCCTCCCTGTGCGTCCAACAATCCCTCCACCCTCTGTGTCCAACAGTCCCCTCTCCCTCTGCGCCCAACAATCCCTCCAACCTCTGCGCCCAACAATCCCTCCACACTCTGCGTCCAACAATCACCCCTCCCTCTGCGTCCAACAATCCCCCCTCCCTCTACGTCCAACAATCCCTCCTCCCTCTGTGTCCAACAATCCCCCCTCCCTCTGTGTACAACAATTCCCTCCTCCCTCTGTGTCCAACAATTCCCTCCTCCCTCTGCGTCCAACAATCCCCCCTCCCTCTGCGTCCAACAATCCCCTCCTCCCTCTGCATCCAACAATCCCCCCTCCCTCTGCATCCAACAATCCCCCCTCCCTCTGTGTCCAACAATTCCCTCCTCCCTCTGTGTCCAACAATTCCCTCCTCCCTCTGTGCCCAACAATTCCCTCCTCCCTCTGTGTCCAACAATTCCCTCCTCCCTCTGTGTCCAACAATCCCCCCTCCCTCTGTGTCCAACAATCCCCTCTTCCCTCTGTGTCCAACAATCCCCTCCTCCCTCTGTGTCCAACAATCCCTCCTCCATCTGCGTCCAACATTCCCCCCTCCCTCTGCATCCAACAATCATCTCCTTCCTCTGCGTCCAACAATCCCCCCTCACTCTACATCCAGCAATCGCCCCTCCCTCTACGTCCAGCAATCCCTCCTCCCTCTGTGCCCAACAATTCCCCCTCCCTCTACGTCCGACAATCATCTCCTTCCTCTGCGTCCAACAATCCCCCCTCCCTCTACGTCCGACAATCATCTCCTTCCTCTGCGTCCAACAATCCCCCCTCCCTCTATGTCCGACAATCATCTCCTTCCTCTGCGTCCAACAATCCCCCCTCCCTCTACGTCCAGCGATCTCTCCTCCCTCTGTGCCCAACAATCCACCTCCCTCTGTGTCCAACAATCATCTCCTTCCTCTGCGTCCAACAATTCCTCCACCCTCTGCGTCCAACAATCCCCCATTCCTCTGTGCCCAACAATCCCTCCACACTCTGCATCCAACAATCCCCCCTCCCTCTGCGTCCAACAATCCCCCCTCATTCTGCGTCCAATAATCATCTCCTTCCTCTGCGTCCAATAATCCCTCCTCCCTCTTCATCCAACAATCCCCCCTCCCTCTGCATCCAACAATCCCCCCCTCCCTCTGCATCCAACAATCCCCTCCTCCCTCTGCATTCAACAATCCCCCGTTCCTCTGCATCCAACAATCCCCCCTCCCTCTGCACCCAACAATCCCCTCCTCCCTCTGCACCCAACAATCCCCTCCTCCCTCTGCATCCAACAATCCCCCCTCCCTCTGCATCCAACAATCCCCCCTCCCTCTGCGCCCAACAATCCCTCCTCCCTCTGCGCCCAACAATCCCGTCCTCCCTCTGCGCCCAACAATCCCCACTCCCTCTGCATCCAACAATCCCCCCTCCCTCTGCATCCAACAATCCCCTCCTCCCTCTGCATCCAACAATCCCTCCTCCCTCTGCATCCAACAATCCCCTCCTCCATCTGCGCCCAACAATCTCCCCTCCCTCTGCATCCAACAATCCCCTCCTCCATCTGCGCCCAACAATCCCCCCTCCCTCTGCATCCAACAATCCCCTCCTCCCTCTGCATCCAACAATCCCCCATCCCTCTGCGTCCGAACAGTTCCTCCCCCTGTGCACCCAACAGTCTCTCCCCCCTTGTGCGCCCAACAGTCCCTTCCCCTGTGCGCCCAACAGTCCCCCCCATGCGCCCAACAGTTCCCCCCGTGCGCCCAACAGTCTCCTCCTCCCTCTACGTCCAACAATCCCTCCTCCTTCTGTGTCCAACAATCCCCCCTCCCTCTGTGTACAACAATTCCCTCCTCCCTCTGTGTCCAACAATTCCCTCCTCCCTCTGCGTCCAACAATCCCCCCTCCCTCTGCGTCCAACAATCCCCTCCTCCCTCTGCATCCAACAATCCCCCCTCCCTCTGCATCCAACAATCCCCCCTCCCTCTGTGTCCAACAATTCCCTCCTCCCTCTGTGTCCAACAATTCCCTCCTCCCTCTGTGCCCAACAATTCCCTCCTCCCTCTGTGTCCAACAATTCCCTCCTCCCTCTGTGTCCAACAATCCCCCCTCCCTCTGTGTCCAACAATCCCCTCTTCCCTCTGTGTCCAACAATCCCCTCCTCCCTCTGTGTCCAACAATCCCTCCTCCATCTGCGTCCAACATTCCCCCCTCCCTCTGCATCCAACAATCATCTCCTTCCTCTGCGTCCAACAATCCCCCCTCACTCTACATCCAGCAATCGCCCCTCCCTCTACGTCCAGCAATCCCTCCTCCCTCTGTGCCCAACAATTCCCCCTCCCTCTACGTCCGACAATCATCTCCTTCCTCTGCGTCCAACAATCCCCCCTCCCTCTACGTCCGACAATCATCTCCTTCCTCTGCGTCCAACAATCCCCCCTCCCTCTATGTCCGACAATCATCTCCTTCCTCTGCGTCCAACAATCCCCCCTCCCTCTACGTCCAGCGATCTCTCCTCCCTCTGTGCCCAACAATCCACCTCCCTCTGCGTCCAACAATCATCTCCTTCCTCTGCGTCCAACAATTCCTCCACCCTCTGTGTCCAACAATCCCCCCTTCCTCTGTGCCCAACAATCCCTCCACACTCTGCATCCAACAATCCCCCCTCCCTCTGCGTCCAACAATCCCCCCTCATTCTGCGTCCAATAATCATCTCCTTCCTCTGCGTCCAATAATCCCTCCTCCCTCTTCATCCAACAATCCCCCCTCCCTCTGCATCCAACAATCCCCCCCTCCCTTTGCGTCCAACAATCCCTTCCTCCCTCTGCATCCAACAATCCCCTCCTCCCTCTGCATTCAACAATCCCCCGTTCCTCTGCATCCAACAATCCCCCCTCCCTCTGCACCCAACAATCCCCTCCTCCCTCTGCACCCAACAATCCCCTCCTCCCTCTGCATCCAACAATCCCCCCTCCCTCTGCATCCAACAATCCCCCCTCCCTCTGCGCCCAACAATCCCTCCTCCCTCTGCGCCCAACAATCCCCTCCTCCCTCTGCGCCCAACAATCCCCACTCCCTCTGCATCCAACAATCCCCCCTCCCTCTGCATCCAACAATCCCTCCTCCCTCTGCGTCCAACAATCTCTCCTCCCTATGCGTCCAACAATCCCCTCCTCCCTCTGCGTCCAACAATCCCTCCACCCTCTGCGCCCAACAATCCCTCCTTCCTCTGCGTCAAACAATCCCTCCTCCCTCTGTGTCCAACAATCCCTCCTCCTTCTGCATCCAACAATCATTTCCTTCCTCTGCGTCCAACAATCCCTCCTCCCTCTACGTCCAGCAATCCCTCCTCCTTCTATGCCCAACAATCCCCTGCTCCCTCTGCATCCAACAATCCCCCCTCCCTCTGCGTCCAACAATCCCCCCTCCCTCTGCATCCAACAATCATCTCCTTCCTCTGCGTCCAACAATCCCCCCTCCCTCTACGTCCAGCGATCCCCTCCTCCATCTGCGCCCAACAATCCCCCCCTCCCTCTGCATCCAACAATCCCCTCCTCCATCTGTGCCCAACAATCCCCCCTCCCTCTGCATCCAACAATCCCCCCTCCCTCTGCCTCCAACAATCATCTCCTTCCTCTGCATCCAACAATCCCCCCTCCCTCTGCGCCCAACATTCCCCCCTCCCTCTGCATCCAACAATCATCTCCTTCCTCTGCGTCCAACAATCCCCCCTCACTCTACATCCAGCAATCGCCCCTCCCTCTACGTCCAGCAATCCCTCCTCCCTCTGTGCCCAACAATTCCCCCTCCCTCTACGTCCGACAATCATCTCCTTCCTCTGCGTCCAACAATCCCCCCTCCCTCTACGTCCGACAATCATCTCCTTCCTCTGCGTCCAACAATCCCCCCTCCCTCTATGTCCGACAATCATCTCCTTCCTCTGCGTCCAACAATCCCCCCTCCCTCTACGTCCAGCGATCTCTCCTCCCTCTGTGCCCAACAATCCACCTCCCTCTGCGTCCAACAATCATCTCCTTCCTCTGCGTCCAACAATTCCTCCACCCTCTGTGTCCAACAATCCCCCCTTCCTCTGTGCCCAACAATCCCTCCACACTCTGCATCCAACAATCCCCCCTCCCTCTGCGTCCAACAATCCCCCCTCATTCTGCGTCCAATAATCATCTCCTTCCTCTGCGTCCAATAATCCCTCCTCCCTCTTCATCCAACAATCCCCCCTCCCTCTGCATCCAACAATCCCCCCCTCCCTTTGCGTCCAACAATCCCTTCCTCCCTCTGCATCCAACAATCCCCTCCTCCCTCTGCATTCAACAATCCCCCGTTCCTCTGCATCCAACAATCCCCCCTCCCTCTGCACCCAACAATCCCCTCCTCCCTCTGCACCCAACAATCCCCTCCTCCCTCTGCATCCAACAATCCCCCCTCCCTCTGCATCCAACAATCCCCCCTCCCTCTGCGCCCAACAATCCCTCCTCCCTCTGCGCCCAACAATCCCGTCCTCCCTCTGCGCCCAACAATCCCCACTCCCTCTGCATCCAACAATCCCCCCTCCCTCTGCATCCAACAATCCCCTCCTCCCTCTGCATCCAACAATCCCTCCTCCCTCTGCATCCAACAATCCCCTCCTCCATCTGCGCCCAACAATCTCCCCTCCCTCTGCATCCAACAATCCCCTCCTCCATCTGCGCCCAACAATCCCCCCTCCCTCTGCATCCAACAATCCCCTCCTCCCTCTGCATCCAACAATCCCCCATCCCTCTGCGTCCGAACAGTTCCTCCCCCTGTGCACCCAACAGTCTCTCCCCCCTTGTGCGCCCAACAGTCCCTTCCCCTGTGCGCCCAACAGTCCCCCCCATGCGCCCAACAGTTCCCCCCGTGCGCCCAACAGTCTCCTCCTCCCTCTGTGTCCAATAATCTCTCCTCCCTCTGCGCCCAACAATCCCTGCTCCCTCTGCACCCAACAGTCCCTCCTCCTTCTGCACCCAACAGTCCCTCCTCCTTCTGCGTCCAACAGTCCCCCCCTCTGTGCGCCCAACAGTCCCTCACCTCTGTGTGCCTAATAGTCCCCCCCTCCCTCTGTGTCCAACAATCCCTCCTCCCTCTGCGTCCAACAATCTCTCCTCCCTATGCGTCCAACAATCCCCTCCTCCCTCTGCGTCCAACAATCCCTCCACCCTCTGCGCCCAACAATCCCTCCTTCCTCTGCGTCAAACAATCCCTCCTCCCTCTGTGTCCAACAATCCCTCCTCCTTCTGCATCCAACAATCATTTCCTTCCTCTGCGTCCAACAATCCCTCCTCCCTCTACGTCCAGCAATCCCTCCTCCTTCTATGCCCAACAATCCCCTGCTCCCTCTGCATCCAACAATCCCCCCTCCCTCTGCGTCCAACAATCCCCCCTCCCTCTGCATCCAACAATCATCTCCTTCCTCTGCGTCCAACAATCCCCCCTCCCTCTACGTCCAGCGATCCCCTCCTCCATCTGCGCCCAACAATCCCCCCCTCCCTCTGCATCCAACAATCCCCTCCTCCATCTGTGCCCAACAATCCCCCCTCCCTCTGCATCCAACAATCCCCCCTCCCTCTGCCTCCAACAATCATCTCCTTCCTCTGCATCCAACAATCCCCCCTCCCTCTGCGCCCAACAATCCCCCCTCCCTCTGTGTCCAACAATCCCCTCCTCCCTCTACGTCCAGCGATCTCTCCTCCCTCTGCATCCAACAATCCCCCCTCCGTGTCCAACAATCCCCTCCTCCCTCTACGTCCAGCGATCCCCCCTCCCTCTGCTTCCAACAATCCCCCCTCCCTCTGCATCCAACAATCCCCCCTCCCTCTGCTTCCAACAATCCCCCCTCCCTCTGCTTCCAACAATCCCCCCTCCCTCTGCATCCAACAATCCCCCCTCCCTCTGCGCTCAGCATGTCTCTGGCCAGGCCTGCTGTATTATTCAGAGAATACTCAACCAATAATTTTACAGTCGGCTGGTGTCACTTTGCCAGTTTCCAATGACAGGATTCCTTTTGGGGTGCAGCCGTTGTCTTATCATGTGATGTCCTGTTTCAACACTTCAGTACCGGCTGCTTTCACCCCCTTCCTGCCCAGAACAATTTTCAGCTTTCAGCGCTGTCACACTTTGAATGACAAAGGCGCGGTCATACAACACTGTACCAAATGACATTTTTATAATTTTTTTCACACAAATGGAGCTTTCTTTTAGTGGTATTTAAAGTGATTCTAAATTCCCAGTTTTTTTAGTAAAAAATAACAAATGTTATACTTACCTCCTCTGTGCAGTTAGTCTTGCACAGAGCAGCCCAGAGATCCTCCTCTTCTCGGGTCCCCTGCCAGCGCTCTTGGCCCCTCCCTGCTGCTGAGTGCCCCCACAGCAAGCAGCTTGCTATGGGGGCATGCAAGCTGAACCACTGCACTTTGTGTCCATTCAGGCACGGAGCCGTGGTTCAGCCACGCCTCCTCTCTCTCCTCATTGGCTCACTGACTTTGATTGACAGCAGTGGGAGCCAATGGCGCCACGCTGCCATCTCAGCCAATGAGGAGGGAGAGTCCCCGGCAGCCGAAACACTCCTGCAACATAGCTGGATCGAGAGGAGGCTCAGGTAAGCATTAGGGGGGCTTATGCACACAGGTTTTTTTTATCTTAATGCAGAGAATGCATTAAGATAAAAAAACCTTCTGACTTAACAACGACTTTAATCACCGCTGGGTTTTTTATTTTTTGTTACAAAAACGAAAAAAAAAAAAGACCAACAATTTTGGGGGAAAAAAAAGTTTTTCAACGTTTCAACGTCAGAAAATTTTATAAATAAATATGTTTTCTCCTTCACTGATGTCCGCTGATGAAGCTGCACTGAAGGGCACTGATGAGGTGGCACTGAAAGGCACTGATGGGCATTAATAGGCTGCACTGATGAGATTGCACTGAAAGGCACTGATGGGCATTAATAGGCTGCACTGATGAGGCGGCACTGATAGCTGGCACTGATGAGGAGGCACTAATAGGCTGCACTGATGGGCACTGATGAGGCGGCATGGATGAGATGGCACTGATGAGTATGCCCTAATATGCAGCACTGATGGGCACTGATGGGCAATGTTATGCGACACGGATAGGCGGCACTGATGGGCACTGACGAGGTGGCACAAATTTGCAGCACTGATGAGATGGAACTGAAGGGCACTGATAAGATGGCACCAATGTGCAGCACTGATGGGCACTGATGAGATGGAACTGAAGGGCACTCATGAGATGGCACCAATGTGCATCACTGATGGGCACTGATGAGATGGAACTGAAGGGCACTCATGAGATGGCACCAATGTGCAGCACTGATGAGATGGAACTGAAGGGCACTCATGAGATGGCACCAATGTGCAGCACTGATGAGATGGAACTGAAGGGCACTCAAGAGATGGCACCAATGTGCAGCACTGATGGGCACTGATAGGCAGCACTGATGAGGTGGCACAAATTTGCAGCACTGATGAGATGGAACTGAAGGGCACTGATGAGATGGCACCAATGTGCAGCACTGATGGGCACTGATGAGATGGAACTGAAGGGCACTGATGAGATGGCACCAATGTGCGGCACTGATGGGCACTGATGAGGTGGAACTGAAGGGCACTGATGAGATGGCACCAATGTGCAGCACTGATGAGATGGAACTGAAGGGCACTGATGAAATGGCACCAATGTGCAGCACTGATGGGCACTAATGAGATGGCACCAATGTGCAGCACTGATGGACACTGATGAGGTGGAACTGAAGGGCACTGATGAGATGGCACCAATGTGCAGCACTGATGGGCACTGATGAGATGGAACTGAAGGGCACTGATGAGATGGCACCAATGTGCAGCACTGATGAGATGGAACTGAAGGGCACTGATGAGATGGCACCAATGTGCAGCACTGATGGACACTGATAGGCGGCACTGATGAGGTGGCACGAATATGCAGCACTGATGAGCAGACATTGAAAGGCAGTGCTGACTTGCATCACTGCTGGGCACAGATTGGCATCACTGATGGGCACTATTGGGGCTGCACTGATGATCAGTGCCCTGATTATCTGTACATATCTCCCCTGTGAGGAGATGCTGCTGATTGGCTCTCCTCTCCTCTCAGTGTCAGTGTGAGGAGAGGAAAGCTGATAACCGGCATCCCCTTGTTTACATGTGATCAGCTGTCATTGGACACAGCCGATCACATGGGTAACGAGCCTCGTCATCGGCTCTTTACCAAGATCAGGGTCGCCCCAGAACAACAGAGCATCCCGCCTGCCATTATCAAAGCAGATCTTAATCTGCATCTGAGCACCACAAACCAAAAGCACAGTTTGATTTAATTTTAACATTCAAAACAATCCCCCCCCCCCCCCCCCATCCATCCATGTGTCCGTGCTTTATTCTGTTGAGAAAACAGCCCCTCTAGCATTTCCAGCCATGGCCATCTTGAGTAAGGGCAGATGATTCATGTTGCATTCACTTCCTGGAATTTAGCACAAGTATTCAAGCATAAAAGTGTGCTTAGCTGAGAAAACCCCTCCTCCCCTCCTGAAGACTCCTGGGATGTATGACATCATTTGCCTAGGCAATAAACCAAAATGTGACTGAAGAAATGTAATAAAAAAATATGTAAAACAAGTAAATACGAAATACTGTCCTATCTTTTTACTAATGCTAGCAGCATAAGGATAAAAAAATGATCGATGTTGATTGGGAGAATGAAATTCCACTTTAACCAATGGCGATGTTCTGTTCCAGGGTCTCGGGGCTCCAGGAAGAAGGATCCACAGAGCACGTCAAAGTTCAAGTGAAGAACAACACTCGGGGCCTTGGAGCTTCCAACAACTACGTGGTACCGATGGAGTATTGTACCAGACAAGAGTATTGGTGTCCTACAACCGCAGTGTTCTCTGTCAGCGTATGAGGGATAAGGGGCCCCTGACAGCTCTAAAGGGCCACACACATAATATTCCTTATATGACAGAAGACTGCCATAGACTTCAGATATATTGGAGTAGATGGTCAGAGACTGCGGACATGGACCAGGGGTGGTTGGAGACTGAAGACCAGGGGTGGACTGACAACTCATGGGGCCCCCTGGGCAATAGGAGATTATGGGGCCCCCAGGCAATCAGAGATGATGGGGCCACACAGTATACACACACACACACAGTATACAATCACACAGTATACACAGACATGTTTCTATTGGCTGAGAAGGTACTGAAGAGGTGGGGCAGCTATAATCTCGGGATTTTTAGACCAAAAGGATGTCAGTAAGGGACATTTCAGAGACAGATGTAAAAAAACCCCAGATATTTACATACTTCCCTGGTTTTACTGAGGCTGGCAACCCTGATGGGGCCCCCCAGTGGCCCGGGGCCCTCAGGCAGTGCCCGAGTGGCCGAATGGTCAGTCCACCCCTGCACTGGACAGTCCATGGTGCAAGATCTTATCACTTATCAGCACACAGGATCAAATTAGACTCCATTCCTGTAGCAGCTGGAGATATCCCCCCCTAGGGGGTCATCAATACATTTGATCACCACTTTAGCCCCGGAAGATTTTACCCGTCCCCCCCCCCCCCTCTTCATGACCAGGCCATTTTTTGCTATTCAGCACTGCATTACTTTAACTGGCGATTGCTCGGTCGTGCAACAATGTACCCAATTGAAATTTATATCATTTTTTTCCACACATATAGAGCTCTATTTTGATGGTATTTGATGTTTTTTTTATTTTTTTTGCAATTTAAATTAAAAAAGACAGAAATTATTTTAATAAAAAAAAACAATATTTTTTACTTTTTTTGCTACAAAACATATGCAATTAATAAAAAAAAATGTCTTCATATATTTTGGCCAAAATGTTTTTTGCTACATGTCTTTGATGAAAAAAAAAAAATCCAAATAGGTGTAATTTGATTGATTTGTGTGAACATTACAGCGTCTACAAACTATGGGATAAATAATGGAGATTTTCTTTCTTTCTTTTATACTAGTAATGGCGGTGACCAGCGACTTCTAGTGGGACTGAGATAGTTCGACGGGCAATCACATTAACATTAACCTCTTCAGCTCCGGAAAAGGTTTTACCCGCCGCTTTTTTTTTTGGCGATACGGCATTGCGTTACTTGACAATTGCGCGGTCGTGTGACGCTGTACCCAAATAAAATGCACGTCCCCCCACAAATAGAGCTTTCTTTTGGTGGTATTTGATCACCTCTGCGTTTTGTTTGCACTATAAACAAAACAAGGCTGACAATGTTGAAAAAAAAAAAAAAAACAACATTCTTTACTTTCCGCTATAATACACATAAAATAAAAAATAAAAAAAAATAAATAAATAAAATGTCTTCTTCAATTTAGGCCAATATGTATTCTGCTACATATTTTTGGTAAAAAAAAATCCCAATAAGCGTATATTGATTGGTTTGCGCAAAAGTTAGAGCGTCTACAAACTATTGGATAGATTTATGGATTTTTTTTTTTTTTTTTAGTAATGGCGGCAATCAGCAATTTTTAGCGGGACTGCAACATTGCGGCGGATAAATCGGACACCTAACTGACACTTTTTTGGGAACCAGGGACATTATTACAGTGATCAGTGCTAAAAAAATATGCACTGTCACTGTACTAATGACACTGGCAGGGAAGGGCTTAACATCAGGGGCGATCAAAGGGTTAAGTGTGCCCCTAGGGAGTGTTTGCTAACTATGTGGGGGGTGTTCTGACTGGGCGGGAAACACAGAGGTCCGTGTTTAGCAGGAACACAAGGTCTGTATCTTCTCCCGTCAGAACGGTGATCTGCCTCATTTACATAGGCAGACCGCCGTTCTGACTCTCTGGTGAACGAGCGCAGGTGGCTGGCGGACATTGGGTCCGCCAGGCCCGCTGATTGGCTCCCCCTCTGTCCAATCAGCACACCCGCCCCCACCCCCACCAGTGTCTATTGCACGAAATTACGTGCATGTACGTCGTTTCGTGCAATAAAGCCGACCTGCCGCAGTACATCTGTGATAGGCGGACGTAAAGGGGTTAATCACCACTGTGTTTTTTTTTTTGCTAAACAAACGAAAAAAGACAGAACATTTTGAAAAAAGAAAAAGTTTTTCTTCGTTTTCTATTATAGAAGTTTCTAAATAAGTAATTTTTCTCCTTTACTGATGTGCGCTGGTGAGGCTGCACTGATGTGCGCTGGTGAGGCTGCACTGATGTGCGCTGGTGAGGCTGCACTGATGTGCGCTGGTGAGGCTGCACTGATGTGCGCTGGTGAGGCTGCACTGATGGGCACTGTCGGGGCTACAACGTGTATATGCTGGTTATCGGCTTTCCTATCCTCGCGCGCTGTCAGTGTGAGGAGAGGACTGCCGATAACCGGCAAACCCTGTTTACATTGTGATTGGACACAGCTAGTCACATGGTAAAGAGCCGCTGTGATTGGCTCTTTACCCCGCTCTGTGATCAGCTGTGTCCAAAGGATCACAGATCCCTGCCGATGCACACCGCAGGCAGATCCATAGACGCCCTCCTGGCAATGTGAGCCCACTTTGTAGCCATTCGGCTATAGCGCGGGACGGGAAGAGGTTAAGATGGTCACTCTACACAGAATATAGAATTTCTTTCCTAGCAATTCTTGGCCCAAAAAAAAAAAGTATGGTCCTCGGTACATCTCTGCAGTCAGACTAAACTACTGCCGCTCAACCCAGTTCATTGTGTATTGTTGTGCAAGAGTGCGGTGCTCCAAACAGGTTCCTGCCAGCTGCATCTTCATTGTAAAAAAGTAAAGCGGCACCCGCACTGTAGCAGAAATACTTTATCACAGAATAAAAATAGCAAAACATGCTTCCAATGCTCACGAGTGTCATCCCTGAAACGCGTAAGCCTAGAGGCATGTTTGTAATTTCTGCGTTGCTACAGTGCGGGTTCCACTATGCCTTTTTACATCTGTGTGGTACGTGCCCTATAGTGTTTTTTTTTCTCCTTAAAAACGCTGCAAGTTAAAAAAAAAAAAAAAAAAAATACAATAAAATACCCTTTGATCTGTGGGACATCCAGTGAGCTTCTAACTTCATATGCTCCTTGTTCATTGAAATCCCAAGCTGTGTTTATACCTCTCCCCTTGCAGGACTACAGAACATCTCTCCCTTGTGTTATGGAAAGGGATCTGTAGTCCAACAGAAGACATCTGGGCAGGGCTAACAACACTACCTGGGATTTCATTGCAGCAGAGGCACTGTGATGTCATCCAAAACAGGAAGTGCTGGCCTCACTGGATTTTTGGCAGATCAACGGGTATTTCTCTGTACTTGCAGCATTTTGAGGCAATAAAACATGGGGGATAGGCTTATATTACACAGAGATGTTTTTTTCCTCAGACATTCTCTTTAAGAGACGGCAAAACTGCTATGTGTATTTGAGAAAACTTTCCCTCTACTCTAATCGAAACTTGTTTCTGATCTAGTTGTCCACTTCTTGTCTCTTTTACCATGTCTGTCTTGTCCATGTCTTTGACTTGTTCTTGTCCCATTTTCTCACTACCTATGCCCCCTCACTCCTGGCTACAGTTTGTTTCATCTGGTTCCACTTCCTTCAATGTATTTCTTGCAACACGATCATCAGTCTGTTGCCTGTGAAGACCTGGACTCCTCGTATCTGCTGACCCCAACAGATGTCAAGATCCAGACTTTTGGTTGGGTGCCAGATAGACCTCTCTAAACCTCTGTTTCTGATCTCAAATTATATAGATAGTCATCCAGTTATCTTGGCTATATCCTCCAGCTTCTCAATTATGGTGAGGAAGGTATCTTACAGAGCCCAGTAAAAAGGTCAAATGTTACCACACAACCCAGAACTTGGTGCTTCTCCAGGACACAGCCCATCCCACCCTCACATTTCCAGAACACGCCACCTGACATCTCCAGGACACAGCCCATCCCACCCTCACATTTCCAGAACACGCCACCTGACATCTCCAGGACACAGTCCCCCAGCCCCGATAATGCAAGACGATGGACTATCTTTTCCTGACATCTCTAAGACTTGGTCCCTATGACATCTCCAGAACTCATTCCTTTACCCCCTAACATCTCCGGGACATGGCCACTCACCCCCTCACATCTCCATAACATTGCCCCTCACCCCTGATATCTCCAGAATACATCCTATCACCCCCTGACATCTCCAGTACATGGCTCCTCACCCCGATATCACCAGAATGTAATCCCTCACCCCGATATCTCCATGCCCTGTCCCCTCAACCCCCTGACATTTGCAAGTTCTAAAACAGATATGCACTGGTTCTTGACCTTTGGCATTCCTCTATTGACATAGTTTTAGGACCCTCATGATTCTGCCCACGCTTTCTGAAGTTCAGAAAGGAATTAAAACAATTTAGGACTAGGAGGACAACCCAAGCAATTTTGTATAACTGTTCACATATCACAAAACCAATTGGCAGTAACCTGTTTTTACCATCTCCATATCCCTAACGATCATAAAATCAATGTACCCTCTAAGCAGGGTCATACCTACAGGGGTCGCAATTGTGACCTGGTCCCCCTGTATAGAAGGAGCGGTGGGGGCGGCTGCATATAGGAGTAACCAATCTTCTCCATGTTCCTCCTGCAGCCGCTGAATGCCTGTGGGAGGGAGAGGAGATGCGGTCATTCAGCGGCTGCAGGAGGAACATGAATGGGATTGGCTCCTCTATATGTAAACCCCCCCCCCCACTTCTATCCAGCTTTGTTCTGCTGCCCCCCCCCCCCCCAAGCTATTTCCCAGCACCCCTGTTCTCCTCTGCCCCCTGCAGCTCTGCCGGGTTCCCTCCTCCCCTCTTCTGCCAGCCACTGCGGGGCATCTGTCAGGATGAAGAGCTGGGAAGTAAATGTGTCATTTACCAGCCCCTTTTCTGAATGGAGAGCATGTGATCTGCACCAATCACTGACTCTGTCCATTCATAACTGAAACATAGTAAACTGTGTTGGAAGGGAAGCTCTGTAGAGAGCTATTCCTGTACATTCATTCTGTGCAGCTTAGTCTGCAGGAGATGGTGATTGAGGACCGTGTCTCCTTTCTCTGTCTCAAAAGGTGGAACATCAGAGGTCTGTTTAGACCCCTGATATTTCACGGAAGCCACCAACGGGGATCCTAATTTTTTTTTTTTTTTAATAGTAGAATAATAATGGTAAAAAATAAATAATATTAGTAAAAAAAATAAAAAAAAACAACAAAAAGAAAACTATTGACATCAATGGTGGAACTACCAGGCTCACAAAGGTCGCACCAGACTCGGAGGGAAGGGCCTCGGCCAGAGGTCAGGGGGGCCCTTCATTTCTTGCATCGGGGCCCTCAAGGTTCTGATTACACCACTGCCTCTAAGGCACGGTTCACACCTATGCAGTTTGCTTTTGATCTATTTCTGCAGTGCTTTTTGCACGTGCGTTTTCAACTCATTTTTTTTGTATGCGTTTTGCATTTTTTTATGCTTTTTTTGGCCATTTTGTCTTTGGGTGGATTAAAAAAAAACAAAAAAAAACACAAATCGCGGCAAAAACGAACATGCTTTTCTGAAGCTTCTCCATTGTAGTCTATTGGACCAAAAACGCACCATTTTGCTTTTAAAAAAACACAGCGGCTGAAAAAGGCCTAGAAGTGATCATGTCTCATAGGAAACCATGTTATATGGACTGTAGTGCGTTTCTGCAAACGGCAATAAAAAAATGAACCAAGCCTAAGAGTTCATAGTAACGGATCATTTTGTAAAGCTTTTGATTAGGGCTGAAACAACAAATCAATTATGAAAATTGTTGTCAACTATTTTTATAAATTGATTAGTTGGTCTGCATACAGGATGCATTATTTGTTTACATATCAGGAAATACAGTGCAGCACACATACAGCTCAGTACACCATCCATACGTGTCAGTATACACAGTGCAGCACAAATACAGCTCAGTACACCATCCATACGTGTCAGTATACACAGTGCAGCACAAATACAGCTCAGCACACCCTATCAAACATGTCAGTAACTGCCTGAGAACTTTTGAATATGAATATGTGAAGAGCAATGGCTCATGGGACATGTAGTCCTGGGCAGGAGAAAGAAGTGATTATAAAAGTTAGGTGTTTTTTTTTTTTTTATACCCGCCTATAGGGAAACTCTATACTATACTTTGCTGGCTTGCTATAGGAACACTTTGAAGACAGGAGGAGCCAGAAGCGCTGGCGGGGACCCCAGAAAAGGTGAATTGGGGCTGCTTTGTGCAAAACCATTACACAGGGTGGGTAAGAATGACGAGTTTGTTTTTTTAAATCCAAAAATTACAATCACTTTAAATGCTCTATACGGGAAGATCACCTCTGAACCCAGGAGAAGCTGGAGGCTGATAGACTGGAGGTAATATAAGGCACTACAACTACATTTACAGTGCCATGAAAAAGTATTTATACCCCTTGACATTTTCCACATTGTGTCATGTTACAACCAAAAACGTAAATGTATTTTATGTGATAAACCAACACAAAGTGGCACCGAATTGTGAATTGGAAGGAAAATGATTTTGAACATTTCTTATAAATGAATATGTGAAAAGTGTGGGGTACGATTGTATTCAGCCCCCCGGAGTCAATACTTTGTAGAACCTCCTTTCACTGCAAAAACCGCTGCAAGTCTTTTTGGGGATGTCTCTACCAGCTTTGCACATCTAGGAGGTAAAATTTTGCCCATTCTACTTTGCAAATAACTTAAGCTGTCAGATTGGATGGAGAGAGTCTGTGAACAGCAATTTTCAAGTCTTGCCACAGATTCTCAATTGGATTTAGGTCTGGACTTTGACTGGGCCATTCTAACACATGAATATGCTTTGATCTAAACCATTCCATTGTAGCTCTGGCTGTATGTTTAGGGTCGTTGTCCTGCTGGAAGGTGAACCTCCGCCCCAGTCTCAAGTCTTTTGCAGGTTTTCTTCTAAGATTGCCCTGTATTTGGCTCCATCCATCTTCCTATCAACTCTGACCAGCTTCCCTGTCCCTGCTGAAGAAAAGCACCCCCACAACAAGATGCTGCCATGTTTCACAGTGGGAATAGTGTGCTCAGGATGATTTGCCGTGTTAGTTTTTCACCACACATAGCGTTTTGCTGTTAGGCCAAAAAGTTCAATCTTGGTCTCATCTGACCAGAGCACCTTCTTCCACATGTTTGCTGTGTCCCCCACATGGCTTCTCGCAAACTGAAAACAGGACTTCTTATGGCTTTCTTTCAATAATGGCTTTCTTCTTGCCACTCTTCCATAAAGGCCGGATTTGTGGAGGGCACGACTAATGGTTGTCCTGTGGACAGATTCTCCCACCTGAGCTGTGGATCTCTGCAGATCCTCCAGAGTTACCATGGGACTCTTGGCTGCTTCTCTGATTATTGCTCTCCTTGCCCAGTCTGTCAGTTTAGGTGGATGGCCATGTCTTGGTAGGTTTGCAGTTGTGCCATACTCTCTCCATTTTCGGATGATGGATTGAACAGTGCTCCGTGAGATGTTCAAAGCTTGGGATATTGTTTTATAACATAACCCTGCTTTAAACTTCTCCACAACTTTATCCCTGACCTGTCTGGTGTGTTCTTTGGCCTTCATGATGCCGTTTGTTCACTTAAGGTTCTCTAACAAATCTCTGAGGGCTTTACAGAACGGCTATCTTTATACTGAGATTAAATTACACACAGGTGGACTTTATTTACTAATTAGGTGACTTCAGAAGGCAATTGATTCCACTAGATTTTAGTAAAGGTTATCGGAGCAAAGAGGGCTGAATACAAATGCACACCACGCTTTTCAGATATTTATTTGTAGAAAATCTTGAAAACCATTTATCATTTTCCTTCCACTTCACAATTATGTGCCACTTTGTGTTGGTCTATCACATTTAAGTTTTTGGTTGTACTATGACAAAATGTGGAACATTTCAAGGGGTATGAATACTTCTTCAAGGCACTGTATCGCCATGAACAGATTGAGGGTAGTAATTCTGGCTCCAGACCTCCTGTGTAAATCTAAAGTGGTAACCTGTAAAGCGTCGCCTATGGATAATAAAATTTACGTTGTTTGTCACTGTTGCTCGGGTGTTCACAACTTTAAAGCATGACATGTTTGGTATCTAATTACTCGAAGTAACATCATCTTTTATCTTTTACCATACAATTGGGAATTATATTGTGTAATTGTGCATTAAAATCCAAAAACACATTAGCCTACACCACTATGACATCACACATCGGCAGGGTGTAAACAGAACGTCTTTAATAACAAAGCGATAAATAAACAAACTTCGGCCATCACTGCTCTCCGCTCTTCAATCGCAGGACCACAGGAACCGAGGTGCAGGGGATCATCCCCAGATCCGTGATCACCAGGTCCACCAGGTCGGGGGGTGTCACGTCGTACACCAAGTTGAGCAGCCGCAGCGAGCGGGTCTTTTCCCAATCCTTCAATGGAGTCTGCCCCTTGCGGGTCACCACCAGGTCATCCGGGTCATCTGGATGAAAGAGACATAAAGGAAGCACTTCTGTCAGGGAGGAGACACCCACAACCCCCCGGACAGGAAGTAATGATTGGACCAGGCTGCCCCTCCCACCCTGTATTAATATGTCTTGATACCGGTACAAACTACTCACTGGAAAGACCAGAAACTGTCAGAAAACTAAAGAAGGACACACATACGAAATTCTAACATGCTAGGGGTATATTCATAATATAAGATATCATTTTGAAAACTGACACAAGATCATACTGCTTATGTACATAGGAAGAGTACTAGGTGTTTGCATTGCCCAGCACATGGGACGTGTACTAAGTATGTATAGCCCAGCACATGGGACGTGGACTAGGTATGTATAGCCCAGCACATGGGACGTGGACTAGGCATGTATAGCCCAGCACATGGGACGTGGACTAGGCATGTACAGCCCAGCATATGGGACGTGTACTAGGTATGTACAGCCCAGCATATGGGACGTGTACTAGGTATGTATAGTCCAGCACATGGGACATGTACTAGGTATGTACAGCCCAGCACATGGGACGTGTACTAGGTATGTACAGCCCAGCACATGGGACGTGTACTAGGTATGTATAGCCCAGCACATGGGACGTGTACTAGGTATGTATAGCCCAGCACATGGGACGTGTACTAGGTATGTATAGCCCAGCACATGGGACGTGTACTAGGTATGTATAGCCCAGCACATGGGATGTGTACTAGGTATGTATAGCCCAGCACATGGGACGTGTACTAGGTATGTATAGCCCAGCACATGGGACGTGTACTAGGTATGTATAGCCCAGCACATGGGACGTGTACTAGGTATGTATAGCCCAGCACATGGGACGTGTACTAGGTATGTATAGCCCAGCACATGGGACGAGTACTAGGTATGTATAGTCCAGCACATGGGACGTGTACTAGGTATGTACAGCCCAGCATATGGGACGTGTACTAGGTATGTATAGTCCAGCACATGGGACGTGGACTAGGTATGTACAGCCCAGCACATGGGACGTGTACTAGGTATGTACAGCCCAGCATATGGGACGTGTACTAGGTATGTATAGTCCAGCACATGGGACATGTACTAGGTATGTACAGCCCAGCATATGGGACGTGTATTAGGTATGTATAGTCCAGCACATGGGACGTGTACTAGGTATGTATAGTCCAGCACATGGGACATGTACTAGGTATGTACAGCCCAGCATATGGGACGTGTACTAGGTATGTATAGTCCAGCACATGGGATGTGTACTAGGTATGTACAGCCCAGCATATGGGACGTGTACTAGGTATGTATAGCCCAGCACATGGGACGTGGACTAGGTATGTATAGCCCAGCACATGGGACGTGTACTAGGTATGTATAGCCCAGCACACAGGACGTGGACTAGGTATGTATAGCCCAGCACATGGGACGTGGACTAGGTATGTACAGCCCAGCATATGGGACGTGTACTAGGTATGTATAGTCCAGCACATGGGACATGTACTAGGTATGTACAGCCCAGCATATGGGACGTGTATTAGGTATGTATAGTCCAGCACATGGGACGTGTACTAGGTATGTATAGTCCAGCACATGGGACAAGTACTATGTACAGCCCAGCATATGGGACGTGTACTAGGTATGTATAGTCCAGCACATGGGATGTGTACTAGGTATGTATAGTCCAGCACATGGGACATGTACTAGGTATGTACAGCCCAGCATATGGGACGTGTACTAGGTATGTATAGTCCAGCACATGGGATGTGTACTAGGTATGTACAGCCCAGCATATGGGACGTGTACTAGGTATGTATAGCCCAGCACATGGGACGTGGACTAGGTATGTATAGCCCAGCACATGGGACGTGGACTAGGTATGTATAGCCCAGCACATGGGACGTGTACTAGGTATGTATAGCCCAGCACATGGGACGTGTACTAGGTATGTATAGCCCAGCACATGGGACGTGTACTAGGTATGTATAGCCCAGCACATGGGATGTGTACTAGGTATGTATAGCCCAGCACATGGGACGTGTACTAAGTATGTATAGCCCAGCACATGGGACGTGGACTAGGTATGTATAGCCCAGCACATGGGACGTGGACTAGGCATGTATAGCCCAGCACATGGGACGTGGACTAGGCATGTACAGCCCAGCATATGGGACGTGTACTAGGTATGTACAGCCCAGCATATGGGACGTGTACTAGGTATGTATAGTCCAGCACATGGGACATGTACTAGGTATGTACAGCCCAGCACATGGGACGTGTACTAGGTATGTACAGCCCAGCACATGGGACGTGTACTAGGTATGTATAGCCCAGCACATGGGACGTGTACTAGGTATGTATAGCCCAGCACATGGGACGTGTACTAGGTATGTATAGCCCAGCACATGGGACGTGTACTAGGTATGTATAGCCCAGCACATGGGATGTGTACTAGGTATGTATAGCCCAGCACATGGGACGTGTACTAGGTATGTATAGCCCAGCACATGGGACGTGTACTAGGTATGTATAGCCCAGCACATGGGACGTGTACTAGGTATGTATAGCCCAGCACATGGGACGTGTACTAGGTATGTATAGCCCAGCACATGGGACGAGTACTAGGTATGTATAGTCCAGCACATGGGACGTGTACTAGGTATGTACAGCCCAGCATATGGGACGTGTACTAGGTATGTATAGTCCAGCACATGGGACGTGGACTAGGTATGTACAGCCCAGCACATGGGACGTGTACTAGGTATGTACAGCCCAGCATATGGGACGTGTACTAGGTATGTATAGTCCAGCACATGGGACATGTACTAGGTATGTACAGCCCAGCATATGGGACGTGTATTAGGTATGTATAGTCCAGCACATGGGACGTGTACTAGGTATGTATAGTCCAGCACATGGGACATGTACTAGGTATGTACAGCCCAGCATATGGGACGTGTACTAGGTATGTATAGTCCAGCACATGGGATGTGTACTAGGTATGTACAGCCCAGCATATGGGACGTGTACTAGGTATGTATAGCCCAGCACATGGGACGTGGACTAGGTATGTATAGCCCAGCACATGGGACGTGTACTAGGTATGTATAGCCCAGCACACAGGACGTGGACTAGGTATGTATAGCCCAGCACATGGGACGTGGACTAGGTATGTACAGCCCAGCATATGGGACGTGTACTAGGTATGTATAGTCCAGCACATGGGACATGTACTAGGTATGTACAGCCCAGCATATGGGACGTGTATTAGGTATGTATAGTCCAGCACATGGGACGTGTACTAGGTATGTATAGTCCAGCACATGGGACAAGTACTATGTACAGCCCAGCATATGGGACGTGTACTAGGTATGTATAGTCCAGCACATGGGATGTGTACTAGGTATGTATAGTCCAGCACATGGGACATGTACTAGGTATGTACAGCCCAGCATATGGGACGTGTACTAGGTATGTATAGTCCAGCACATGGGATGTGTACTAGGTATGTACAGCCCAGCATATGGGACGTGTACTAGGTATGTATAGCCCAGCACATGGGACGTGGACTAGGTATGTATAGCCCAGCACATGGGACGTGGACTAGGTATGTATAGCCCAGCACATGGGACGTGTACTAGGTATGTACAGCCCAGCACATGGGACGTGTACTAGGTATGTATAGCCCAGCACACGGGACATGGACTAGGTATGTATAGTCCAGCACATGGGACATGTACTAGGTATGTACAGCCCAGCACATGGGACATGTACTAGGTATGTACAGCCCAGCACATGGGACGTGTACTAGGTATGTATAGTCCAGCACATGGGACGTGTACTAGGTATGTATAACCCAGCACATGGGACGTGTACTAGGTATGTATAACCCAGCACATGGGACGTGTACTAGGTATGTATAACCCAGGACATGGGAAGTGTACTAGGTATGTATAGCCCAGCACTTGGGACGTGTACTAGGTATGTATAGTCCAGCACATGGGACGTGTACTAGGTATGTATAGCCCAGCACATGGGACCTGTACTAGGTATGTATAGCCCAGCACATGGGACCTGTACTAGGTATGTATAGCCCAGCACATGGGACCTGTACTAGGTATGTATAGCCCAGCACATGGGACCTGTACTAGGTATGTATAGCCCAGCACATGGGACCTGTACTAGGTATGTATAGCCCAGCAGATGGGACCTGTACTAGGTATGTATAACCCAGCACATGGGACCTGTACTAGGTATGTATAGCCCAGCACATGAGACGTGTACTAGGTATGTATAGCCTAGCACATGGGACCTGTACTAGGTATGTATAGCCCAGCACATGAGACGTGTACTAGGTATGTATAGCCTAGCACATGGGACCTGTACTAGGTATGTATAGCCCAGCACATGGGACCTGTACTAGGTATGTATAGCCCAGCACATGAGACGTGTACTAGGTATGTATAACCCAGCACATGGGACATGTACTAGGTATGTATCATGCAGCATATAGGACATGTTTTTTGTACACAGGGTGTAGCTAATGTGGGTGTTGAGGATAAGATATAACTAGTTCAACGGCTACAAGATGAATTCTGAAATTGTAAGCAGTATGCAGCCAATAAGACGGCTGTGTATAGGAAAGGTGCAGTCAGCGCTGGCTGTGATTGGTTCTCACCCAGTTCATTGGAGACGAAGGAGTCAGTCTGCACCTTCTCGCAGAATTTGTAGGTCTCGCAGCACACCAGCACTGGCACATTGTGGGCTTTGGCAATCAATGCGATCTGAGAGGTCCCGACCCGCGACATGACATAGCCGTTGGCCAGCAAAGCATGCGCCCCAAGGAACACCTTGGACACCTAGAAAGACAAACGTCATGCGTAATAACAGCTGCCATACTGAAGTGAAAAATGTCCACATATTCCAATCGCCCATAACACCGTCCCTGGCACCCCCGCTCATTTCATGTCTGACACATCTGAATGTTAAAGTGCGTCTCTAGACAAAACTTTATCTTGTTTGTGGTTAGAGGTACACTTTAAAGTCTAAATAAAGCCTCATACCATCAAATTCCAGCACTGCTGGTTATGATTTGCAAATACTTTACAATATCTTTGTGACCAAGTAAAAAAGCTGCTTTCTGCCCTCCCCCTCCAGTGCTCTGTGCAGGCGAAGCCGAGTAACAAAACACTCCCTCTCATCACATCTGCCAGACCACTCAGCACAGGTGTCCGCAGACAGGCTTGTGTCACAGAGAAAGGGAGGGGGAGGGCCATGTCCGGCCACAGAGGTGAAGGTGGGGGGCGCCCCTCGTCCGGCCACAGAGGTGAAAGGGGGGACGCCCCTCGTCCGGCCACAGAGGTGAAGGTGGGGGGCGCCCCTCGTCCGGCCACAGAGGTGAAGGTGGGGGGCGCCCCTCGTCCGGCCACAGAGGTGAAGGTGGGGGGCGCCCCTCGTCCGGCCACAGAGGTGAAGGTGGGGGGCGCCCCTCGTCCGGCCACAGAGGTGAAGGTGGGGGGCGCCCCTCGTCCGGCCACAGAGGTGAAGGTGGGGGGCGCCCCTCGTCCGGCCACAGAGGTGAAGGTGGGGGGCGCCCCTCGTCCGGCCACAGAGGTCAAGGTGGGGGGCGCCCCTCGTCCGGCCACAGAGGTCAAGGTGGGGGGCGCCCCTCGTCCGGCCACAGAGGTCAAGGTGGGGGGCGCCCCTCGTCCGGCCACAGAGGTCAAGGTGGGGGGCGCCCCTCGTCCGGCCACAGAGGTCAAGGTGGGGGGCGCCCCTCGTCCGGCCACAGAGGTCAAGGTGGGGGGCGCCCCTCGTCCGGCCACAGAGGTGAAGGTGGGGGGCGCCCCTCGTCCGGCCACAGAGGTGAAGGTGGGGGGCGCCCCTCGTCCGGCCACAGAGGTGAAGGTGGGGGGCGCCCCTCGTCCGGCCACAGAGGTGAAGGTGGGGGGCGCCCCTCGTCCGGCCACAGAGGTGAAGGTGGGGGGCGCCCCTCGTCCGGCCACAGAGGTGAAGGTGGGGGGCGCCCCTCGTCCGGCCACAGAGGTGAAGGTGGGGGGCGCCCCTCGTCCGGCCACAGAGGTGAAGGTGGGGGGCGCCCCTCGTCCGGCCACAGAGGTGAAGGTGGGGGGCGCCCCTCGTCCGGCCACAGAGGTGAAGGTGGGGGGCGCCCCTCGTCCGGCCACAGAGGTGAAGGTGGGGGGCGCCCCTCGTCCGGCCACAGAGGTGAAGGTGGGGGGCGCCCCTCGTCCGGCCACAGAGGTGAAGGTGGGGGGCGCCCCTCGTCCGGCCACAGAGGTGAAGGTGGGGGGCGCCCCTCGTCCGGCCACAGAGGTGAAGGTGGGGGGCGCCCCTCGTCCGGCCACAGAGGTGAAGGTGGGGGGCGCCCCTCGTCCGGCCACAGAGGTGAAGGTGGGGGGCGCCCCTCGTCCGGCCACAGAGGTGAAGGTGGGGGGCGCCCCTCGTCCGGCCACAGAGGTGAAGGTGGGGGGCGCCCCTCGTCCGGCCACAGAGGTGAAGGTGGGGGGCGCCCCTCGTCCGGCCACAGAGGTGAAGGTGGGGGGCGCCCCTCGTCCGGCCACAGAGGTGAAGGTGGGGGGCGCCCCTCGTCCGGCCACAGAGGTGAAGGTGGGGGGCGCCCCTCGTCCGGCCACAGAGGTGAAGGTG
This sequence comes from Lithobates septentrionalis, assembly GCA_037952835.1. Taxonomy (NCBI): domain Eukaryota; kingdom Metazoa; phylum Chordata; class Amphibia; order Anura; family Ranidae; genus Lithobates; species Lithobates septentrionalis. The sequence goes on along the minus strand of JBBDGP010002656.1, from coordinate 117,799 downwards.
GGGGGCGCCCCTCGTCCGGCCACAGAGGTGAAGGTGGGGGGCGCCCCTCGTCCGGCCACAGAGGTGAAGGTGGGGGGCGCCCCTCGTCCGGCCACAGAGGTGAAGGTGGGGGGCGCCCCTCGTCCGGCCACAGAGGTGAAGGTGGGGGGCGCCCCTCGTCCGGCCACAGAGGTGAAGGTGGGGGGCGCCCCTCGTCCGGCCACAGAGGTGAAGGTGGGGGGCGCCCCTCGTCCGGCCACAGAGGTGAAGGTGGGGGGCGCCCCTCGTCCGGCCACAGAGGTGAAGGTGGGGGGGCGCCCCTCGTCCGGCCACAGAGGTGAAGGTGGGGGGGCGCCCCTCGTCCGGCCACAGAGGTGAAGGTGGGGGGCTCCCCTCGTCCGGCCACAGAGGTGAAGGTGGGGGGGCGCCCCTCGTCCGGCCACAGAGGTGAAGGTGGGGGGGCGCCCCTCGTCCGGCCACAGAGGTGAAGGTGGGGGGCGCCCCTCGTCCGGCCACAGAGGTGAGGTGGGGGGCGCCCCTCGTCCGGCCACAGAGGTGAGGTGGGGGGCGCCCCTCGTCCGGCCACAGAGGTGAAGGTGGGGGGCGCCCCTCGTCCGGCCACAGAGGTGAAGGTGGGGGGCGCCCCTCGTCCGGCCACAGAGGTGAAGGTGGGGGGCGCCCCTCGTCCGGCCACAGAGGTGAAGGTGGGGGGCGCCCCTCGTCCGGGCCACAGAGGTGAAGGTGGGGGGCGCCCCTCGTCCGGCCACAGAGGTGAAGGTGGGGGGCGCCCCTCGTCCGGCCACAGAGGTGAAGGTGGGGGGCGCCCCTTGTCCGGCCACAGAGGTGAAGGTGGGGGGCGCCCCTCGTCCGGCCACAGAGGTGAAGGTGGGGGGCGCCCCTCGTCCGGCCACAGAGGTGAAGGTGGGGGGCGCCCCTCGTCCGGCCACAGAGGTGAAGGTGGGGGGCGCCCCTCGTCCGGCCACAGAGGTGAAGGTGGGGGGCGCCCCTCGTCCGGCCACAGAGGTGAAGGTGGGGGGCGCCCCTCGTCCGGCCACAGAGGTGAAGGTGGGGGGCGCCCCTCGTCCGGCCACAGAGGTGAAGGTGGGGGGCGCCCCTCGTCCGGCCACAGAGGTGAAGGTGGGGGGCGCCCCTCGTCCGGCCACAGAGGTGAAGGTGGGGGGCGCCCCTCGTCCAGCCATAGAGGTGAAGGGAGGGGGCACCCCTCGTCCAGCCAGAGGTGAAGGGAGGGGGCACCCCTCGTCCAGCCAGAGGTGAAGGGGGGGCGTGTCCAGCCACAGAGGTGAAAGGGGGGGCCATGTCCAGCCACAGAGGTGAAAGGGGAGGCCCATGTCCAGCCATAGAGGTGAAAGGGGGGGCCATGTCCAGCCATAGAGGTGAAAGGGGGGGGGGCCAAGTCCAGACATAGCGGTGAAAGGGGGGACCAAGTCCAGCCATAGAGGTGAAAGGGGGGGGGCAAGTCCAGCCATAGAGGTGAAGGGGGGGGCCAAGTCCAGCCATAGAGGTGAAAGGGGGGGGGCCAAGTCCAGCCATAGAGGTGAAAGGGGGGGGGCCAAGTCCAGCCATAGAGGTGAAAGGGGGGGGCCAAGTCCAGCCATAGAGGTGAAAGGGGGGGGCCAAGTCCAGCCATAGAGGTGAAAGGGGGGGCCAAGTCCAGCCATAGAGGTGAAAGGGGGGGGCCAAGTCCAGCCATAGAGGTGAAAGGGGGGGGCCAAGTCCAGCCATAGAGGTGAAAGGGGGGGGCCATGTCCAGCCATAGAGGTGAAAGGGGGGGCCATGTCCAGCCATAGAGGTGAAAGGGGGGGCCATGTCCAGCCATAGAGGTGAAAGGGGGGGGCCATGTCCAGCCATAGAGGTGAAAGGGGGGGGCATGTCCAGCCATAGAGGTGAAAGGGGGGGCCATGTCCAGCCATAGAGGTGAAAGGGGGGGCCATGTCCAGCCATAGAGGTGAAAGGGGGGGGCCATGTCCAGCCATAGAGGTGAAAGGGGGGGACAAGTCCAGCCATAGAGGTGAAAGGGGGGACAAGTCCAGCCATAGAGGTGAAAGGGGGGGGCCATGTCCAGCCATAGAGGTAAAAGGGGGGGCCATGTCCAGCCATAGAGGTAAAAGGGGGGGCCATGTCCAGCCATAGAGGTGAAAGGGGGGGGCCATGTCCAGCCATAGAGGTGAAAGGGGGGGGCCATGTCCAGCCATAGAGGTGAAAGGGGGGGGCCATGTCCAGCCATAGAGGTGAAAGGGGGGGGCCATGTCCAGCCATAGAGGTGAAAGGGGGGGGCCATGTCCAGCCATAGAGGTGAAAGGGGGGGCGCCCCTCGTCCGGCCATAGAGGTGAAGGGGGTGGGGGTGCCCCTTGTCCGGCCATAGAGGTGAAGGGGGTGGGGGTGTCCCTCGTCCGCCCATAGAGGTGAAGTGGGTGGGGGTGTCCCTCGTCCGGCCATAGGGGTGAAGGGATTGGGTTAGCCTGCCACAGAGGGGATAAGTGCTGATAACAGAGCTCATATATAATGTGTCTGACCTCACATCTATTTCTGGGACTTCGGTTGGGCTTTAGGATTCAGAAGAGTCCTGGAACGGAGAAGGGATCATACATCGGGAAGATGGGATCCTCCTGACACAGAACGATGCTGGGAACAGGGGCGGACTGACCATTGAGCCACTCGGGCACTTCCCGAGGGCCCTGGGCCACTAGGGGGCCCCATCAGGGTTGCCAGCCTCAGTAAAACCAGGGACAGTATGTATAAATCTGTGTTTTTTTTTTACATCTGTCGGTGTATACTGTGTGTACATGCATGTGTATACTGTGTGATTGTATACTGTGTGTGTGTATACTGTGTGGCCCCATAATCTCTGATTGCCTGGGGGCCCCATAATCTCCTATTGCCCGGTGGCCCCATGAGTTATCAGTCCGCCCCTGGCTGGGAGTCTCTTTATGGACATATTTGGATATGATGAGTGAAGACAGAACACATACACATGGATGCCAAAGATTTCCTCTACCAAACATCTGAGACCAGTGGACTCAGCGGACAGACCGGCGTATGTGCGTTTTCTCACTCACCTCTGGTAGGATGTAGGAGATGGCGGTGATCATGATGTATGTACAGTGGATGCCGCAGTTCACCAGTCTTCTCAACGTCTCTCTCCCCTCCAGCCGCGGCCGGCTGTCCGCCACGATCACCCGAAACCTCTTCTTGCTTTTGTGAGCCTCGCAGAGCGTGCAGGTCACCAGCGATGACCTGAAAGAACAAATCACACTTCATTTATACTGATTGGTAAAATCCATCCAACACCTGAGACCAGCAACGCTCCATCGCTTGAGACTATTTGTGACATCCCTGCACTGAGTTCCCAGGTCTCTATATATGTGCTGTGCCCATTCAGGCACTCCCACCTTCCCTGTGCTGGGTTCCTGGGTCTGAACACCTATTGTGCCAATTATGAGGGGGTTACCACCATCCCTGTGCTGAATTTCTGGGCCTGTACACCTGCTGTGCCCATTATGAGGGGTTCCCACCATCCCTGTGCTGAGTTCCTGGATCTGTATACCTGCTGTGCCCATTATGAGGCGTTACCACCATCCCTGTGCTGAATTGCTGGGCCTGTACACCTGCTGAGACCATTCTGAGGGGTTCCCACCATCCCTGTGCTGAGTTCCCGGATCTGTATACCTGCTGTACCCATTATGAGGGGTTCCCACCATCCCTGTGCTGAGTTCCTGGGTCCGTACAGCTGCTGTGCCCATTAGGGAGGGTTTGTGCTATTCTTGCTTTATAAAGTAACAGGAACACCTGGGAAGGTTGGAGGTCATCTACAACTCCTCTGTGTGCAGGGACAGATTGGGGAATAATGAGATATATCACTACAAGCGGGTGGGGATAGAGCCCTCAGTCCTGTGTAATAAGCTCTGAATAAGACTGATTTGGAGGTGTCCTGGGACTTCTCCAGCAGGAGGAACAGGAAGGGAAGTATAGGAGGTTATGGGGACCAGCCTTAAAGTGAACCTGTTGCTTTATCCTGCCTTTGCCCCCCCTCCATCACACTCACCAGCCATACACCAGGATGACATCATCCTCGCTGATCTTCTCTGCCGCATATTTGGAAATTGCCTTGGCGGCCAGCTGGATTCTCTCATGGATGTAACGGTCTATACACCGATTCAACTCTTCTTTTGCCTGCAGCACAAAGAGAGCACATGGTATAAAAAGGGCCCCAGGGACACAAACAGGGAGTCTATGACTCCACCATCTCTAATGAGGGCTACAGATCGCCAAGTACCAGTCTATGACTCCACCATCTCTAATGAGGACTGCAGAGCACCAAGTACCAGTCTACGACTCCACCATCTATAATGAGGGCTACAGATTGCCAAGTACGAGTCTACGACTCCACCATCTATATGGAGGGCTACAGAGCGCCAAGTACCAGTCTACGACTCCACCATCTATAATGAGGGCTACAGATCGCCAAGTACCAGTCTATGACTCCACCATCTCTAATGAGGACTGCAGAGCACCAAGTACCAGTCTACGACTCCACCATCTATAATGAGGGCTACAGATTGCCAAGTACGAGTCTACGACTCCACCATCTATATGGAGGGCTACAGAGCGCCAAGTACCAGTCTACGACTCCACCATCTATAATGAGGGCTACAGAGCGCCAAGTACCAGTCTACGACTCCACCATCTATAATGAGGGCTACAGATCGCCAAGTACCAGTCTACGACTCCACCATCTATAATGAGGGCTACAGAGTGCCAAGTACCAGTCTACGACTCCACCGTCTATAATGAGGGCTACAGAGCACCAAGTACAAGTCTACAGCTCCACCATCTATAATGAGGGCTACAGAGCACCAAGTACCAGTCTACAGCTCCACCATCTATAATGAGGGCTACAGAGTGCCAAGTACCAGTCTACGACTCCACTATCTATAATGAGGGCTACAGAGCACCAAGTACCAGTCTACGACTCCACTATCTATAATGAGGGCTACAGAGCACCAAGTACCAGTCCACGACTCCACCATCTATATGGAGGGCTACAGAGTGCCAAGTACCAGTCTACAGCTCCACCATCTATAATGAGGGCTACAGAGCACCAAGTACCAGTCTACGACTCCACCATCTATATGGAGGGCTACAGAGTGCCAAGTACCAGTCTACGACTCCACCATCTATAATGAGGGCTACAGAGCGCCAAGTACCAGTCTACGACTCCACCATCTATATAGAGGGCTACAGAGTGCCAAGTACCAGTCTACGGCTCCACCATCTATAATGAGGGCTACAGAGCGCCAAGTACCAGTCTACGACTCCACCATCTATAATGAGGGCTACAGATCGCCAAGTACCAATCTACGACTCCACCATCTATAATGAGGGCTACAGAGTGCCAAGTACCAGTCTACGGCTCCACCATCTATAATGAGGGCTACAGAGTGCCAAGTACCAGTCTACGGCTCCACCATCTATAATGAGGGCTGCAGAGTGCCAAGTACCAGTCTACGGCTCCACCATCTATAATGAGGGCTACAGAGTGCCAAGTACCAGTCTACGACTCCACCATCTATAATGAGGGCTACAGAGCACCAAGTACAAGTCTACAGCTCCACCATCTATAATGAGGGCTACAGAGCACCAAGTACCAGTCTACAGCTCCACCATCTATAATGAGGGCTACAGAGCACCAAGTACCAGTCTACAGCTCCACCATCTATAATGAGGGCTACAGAGCACCAAGTACCAGTCTACAGCTCCACCATCTATAATGAGGGCTACAGAGCACCAAGTACCAGTCTACGACTCCACCATCTATATGGAGGGCTACAGAGTGCCAAGTACCAGTCTACGACTCCACCATCTATAATGAGGGCTACAGAGTGCCAAGTACCAGTCTACGACTCCACCATCTATAATGAGGGCTACAGAGCACCAAGTACCAGTCTACAGCTCCACCATCTATAATGAGGGCTACAGAGCACCAAGTACCAGTCTACAGCTCCACCATCTATAATGAGAGCTACAGAGCACCAAGTACCAGTCTACAGCTCCACCATCTATAATGAGGGCTACAGAGCACCAAGTACCAGTCTACGACTCCACCATCTATAATGAGGGCTACAGAGCACCAAGTACCAGTCTACAGCTCCACCATCTATAATGAGGGCTACAGAGCACCAAGTACCAGTCTACAGCTCCACCATCTATAATGAGAGCTACAGAGCACCAAGTACCAGTCTACAGCTCCACCATCTATAATGAGGGCTACAGAGCACCAAGTACCAGTCTACGACTCCACCATCTATATGGAGGGCTACAGAGTGCCAAGTACCAGTCTACGGCTCTACCATCTATAGTGCCTTGAAAAAAGTATTCATACCCCTTGACATTTTCCACATTTTGTCATGTTACAACCAAAAACGTAAATTAATTTTATTGGGATTTTATGTGATTGACCAACACAAAAGTGGCACATAATTGTGAAGTGGAAGGAAAATGATAAATGGTTTTCAAATTTTTCTACAAATAAATATGTGAAAAGTGTGGCGTGCATTTAATTCAGCCCTCTTTTACTCTGATACTCCTAAATACTAAAATCTAGTGGAACCAATTCCCTTCAGAAGTCACCTAATTAGTAAATAGAGTCCACCTGTGTGTAATTTAATCTCAGTATAAATACAGCTGTTCTGTGAAACCCTCAGAGGTTTGTTAGAAAACCTTAGTGAACAAACGGCATCATGAAGGCCAAGGAACACACCAGACAGGTCAGGGATAAAGTGGTGGAGAAGTATAAAGCAGGGTTAGGTTATAAAAAAATATCCCAAGCTTTGAACATCTCACGGAGCACTGTTCAATCCATCATCCGAAAATGGAAAGAGTATGGCACAACTGCAAACCTACCAAGACATGGCCGTCCACCTAAACTGACAGGCCGGGCAAGGGGAGCATTAATCAGAGAAGCAGCCAAGAGGCCCATGGTAACTCTGGAGGAGCTGCAGAGATCCACAGCTCAGGTGGGAGAATCTGTCCACAGGACAACTATTAGTCGTGCACTCCACAAATCTGGCCTTTGTTGCCTTATAAGTTTATGTGAAATCTCCATTAATAACTGTAAAATATTGTATTGATGAATATATTTCATTTAGCTGGCATCTATGAAAGCCGGGCAAAAAGTTTCATTTAAGCTTTTGCTAAGAGCAGAGAATGTGGGCCAAGGCTTGTATATACAAACAATGCAGAGCCAATTCCATTGTTTTACACCTACTCCTTTGAAAGGATCCCATGTTGGGATATGCATTGGAGGGGGCCCAACCCATAATCAACACCTAACTTCCTGGGGAAATTCAATTAACACACTTGGCCAACATAGTCACAAGGATTTGCATGAAAGGGGGCCGACTTATGGAGTAAGCCCTCCAATCATGATCCAAGCTAGGCCAACCAATGAGACATCAGCCTGGTTTGATATACTCAGAGCCAAGGGGGAGGTAACCCCTCTCTTTCTGATAGACCAGCGAGCTGAAAGGAGCTTTGGTAAGGATGGGTAATTATGGGAAAGGAATGCCCTTTTACTTGTAACTAAATATGTGTGTAGATTACTGTATTGAGGAATATACCCTTTATTCCTTCATGTAAATACTTTATTTCAACCTAATATTTTCTTCCTTGGTGTAAGGCGATAGATAGATGATTGTGTATTAGCTAGACTTTCAACTGCTTCCTAATAAATGTTATTATATTTTAAGCTTTCACTCTTCGTCGAAAAGAACTCTTATTTAACCCACATAATATCTATGAGATATGAAAAATCTTAAATATAGATTTTTCAGGGTAACACCTTTATGTACCAGTCTACGACTCCACCATCTATAATGAGGGCTACAGAGCGCCAAGTACCAGTCTACGGCTCTACCATCTATAATGAGGGCTACAGAGCTCCAAGTACCAGTCTACGACTCCACCATCTATAATGAGGGCTACAGATCGCCAAGTACCAGTCTACGACTCCACCATCTATAATGAGGGCTACAGATCGCCAAGTACCAGTCTACGACTCCACCATCTATAATGAGGGCTACAGATTGCCAAGTACCAGTCTACGACTCCACCATCTATATGGAGGGCTACAGAGCGCCAAGTACCAGTCTACGACTCCACCATCTATAATGAGGGCTACAGATTGCCAAGTACCAGTCTACGACTCCACCATCTATATGGAGGGCTACAGAGCGCCAAGTACCAGTCTACGACTCCACCATCTATAATGAGGGCTACAGAGCGCCAAGTACCAGTCTACGACTCCACCATCTAGTGGCAAGAAGAAAGACATTGGTGAAAGAAAGCCATAAGAAGTCCTGTTTGCAATTTGCAAGAAGCCATGTGGGGGACACAGCAAACATGTGGAAGAAGGTGCTCTGGTCAGATCAAATTGAACTTTTTGGCCTAAAAGCAAAATGCTATGTGTGACGGAAAACGAACACTCAACATCACCCTGAACACACCATCCCCACTGTGAAACATGGTGGTGGCAGCATCATGTTGTGGGGATGCATTTCTCTTCAGCAGGGACAGGGAAGCCGGTCAGAGTTGATGGGAAGATGGATGGAGCCAAATACAGGGCAATCTTAGAAGAAAACCTGTTAAGAGTCTGCAAAAGACTTGAGACTGGGGCGGAGGTTCACCTTCCAGCAGGACAACGACCCTAAACATACAGCCACAGCTACAATGGAATGGTTTAGATCAAAGCATATTCATGTGTTAGAATGGCCAGTCAAAGTCCAGACCTAAATCTAATTGAGAATCTGTGGAAAGACTTGAAAATTGCTGTTCACAGACGCTCTCCATCCAATCTGACAGAGCTTAAGCTATTCTGTAAAGAATGGGCAAAAATGTCCCTCTCTAGATGTACAAAGCTGGTAGAGACATCCCCAAAAAGACTTGCAGCTGTAATTGCAGAGAAAGGAGGTTCTACAAAGTATTGACTCCGGGGGGCTGAATACAAATGTACACCACACTTTTCACATATTTGTAAATATTTTGAAAATAATAATTTTCCTTCCACTTCACAATTATGCGCCACTTTGTGTTGGTCAATCACATAAAATCCCAATAAAATTAATTGACGTTTTTGGTTGTAACATGACAAATGTGGGAAATTTCAAGGGGTGTGAATACTTTTTCAAGGCACTATATAAAGAGGGCTACAGAGCACCAAGTACCACAGTGGCATATTACAGTGGGATGTTGATGAATAGGAATATGAGCATTTAACCATGTCAATACAGGGCACTTTTACCCCCTTCCTGCCCAGGCCAATTTTCAGCTTTCAGTGCTGTCACACTTTGAATGACAATTGCGCGGTCATACAACACTGTACACATAAAAGAAATTTGTATCATTTCTTTCCACACAAATATAGCTTTCTTTTGGGTGTACTTAATCACCACAGTTTTTTTTTTTTGTTTTTTTACTAAATAAATGAAAAAAGGCCGAAAACTTTGAAAAAAACCCCCCAAAAAAACCCCCCACATTTTTCTTCGTTTTTGTTATAATATTTTACAAATAAATCTTTCTTCATGAAATTTAGGCCACAAACTATGGTATATATCTGAAAATTTATCAATCTTGATGTACTGACGGCCTATCTTATTTCTTGAGGCCTGAAAATGCCAGGACAGTACAATTATGACCCAAATGACCCCCTTTGGAAAGTAGACTGTCCAAGGTATTTAGTAAGAGGCATTGCACATTTTTTTGAGGTTGTAATTTTTTGTCACAATTTGAAAAACAATAAAAAAAAAGTTCTCTTACATTTAAAAAAATCTTTTTTACATACTGTCACCAGTGCAGTATGTAAAAATATTTTTTTAAAATGTGAGAAAACGTTTTTTCTTTTCATTTTTCAAAAATTGTGAAAAAAATTACAACAGCATCATCATATAAATGGTGTGGCGGTGAACAGGGACACTGACTGGTAACAGCATGTTAAAAAAAAAATAGTATTGTTTGGTCAGTGTGTAAAACAAAACAAAACAAAAAAAAAAAACCCAAATACTATTTAATTTTTTTTTTTTTTTTTTACACACTGACCAGAGTAACACTACTACTTTTGGAGGTGATCAGGATTTTATTATTTATTTATTTTTTTTACACAGTATAATCTGCTGCGATTGGTCACAGCAATCACATGGTACCAGCAGGTACACTGATCTGTCATCGCTGTGTCTGGCGGACACAGCTGGGACAGATCGCGCCGGTGCTTGGCCCGTCGGGCACGCATTAGACGTGTTCTGGGGAGGACGTTATATGACTTCCACCCAGAACGATAGGCCTCCTGCTTGGACAGGAAGCAGTTAAAGTGTTTGTAAAGCCCAACAATGTTAAATATACCATTGTAAATGTTTTGTTATGCCTGTTTAGTAAATGCAAAAAAAAAAAAAAAAACACACTAACAAAAACACAAAAAGAAAAAAAAAGAAAAAAAAAAAAAAAAAAAAACACATGCAGAAAGAGAAATGTGTAAAGTCGCGCAGTGTGGGATTCCCACTCACCTCCTCCTCTCCCAACTGCCGACCCATATTTGAGATCTCTTTCTTGATGTACTTTATGGCATTTCCCATACTGGCCGACAGGGGGCGACACTGAGTCAGGAAACTGCAAGAAAAAATAAAAAGAACCATCAGAAAAAAAAAAAAAAAAAAGGAAAAGAAAGGAAAGAAAACCGCCCCTAAAGATGGGGAGAAAGAAAATTGTCCCCAAAGATGGGGAGAAAACTGCACCTCCACTTATGGAGAGAATTCCCCCTCCCCACAGGCAAGGATGTAGAGAGACAGACCCCCCCCCCTACCACCATCAACAAAGAGAGAGATAACCCCCAAGAGGGGCAGAAAAAGATCAGCCCCCTGAGATACCGATTGCTCCCTCCAAGGATGGAGGGAGAGATCGATCCCCCAAGGGCTATAGAGAGACTGGTTTATCCCCATGGAGAAATACCGCGCCTCATCAGGGACAGACCACTCCCCCCCCAGGGTCAGAGAGAGACCGCTCCCCCACCCCCCTAGGGCAGGGAGAGACCGCTCCCCTGGGACAGCGAGAGACCACCCCCCCCCTCCCCAGGGACAGAGACCGCGAATGCTCCCCTCATCCATAGGGACAGGGAGAAACTGCTCCCCCCCCCAGGACAGAGAGAGATTGCCCCCCCCCCCCCAGTGCTAGAGAGAGACTGGCTTCTCCCCATGGAGAAATACCGCGCCCCCTCAGGGACAGACCCAGACCGCGCCCACTCAGCGACAGACCCAGACCGCGCCCCCCTTAGCGACAGACCCGTCAGGGACAGACTGCATCCCCCGCAGGGACAGAGAGAGACCGCTCCCTCCACCCCCCTCCTCCCCAGGGACAGAGAAAGACTGCCCCCCAAGGTAGGGACATAGACCCCCCCCCCCCTTAGCGACAGACCCGTCAGGGACAGACTGCATCCCCCCCCAGGGACAGAGAGAGACCGCTCCCTCCACCCCCCTCCTCCCCAGGGACAGAGAAAGACCACCCGCCCCCTCCCCAGGGACAGAGAAAGACTGCCCCCACCTCCCTAGGGAAAGAGAGAGATCGCTCCCTTCCCCAGGGACAGAGAGACACCGCCCCCCCTCCCAAGGGACAGAGAGAGACCGTCCCCCATCCCCAGGGACAGAGAGAGACCACTCCCCCCCCCCGGGACAGAGAGAGATCGCCCCCCCTCCCAAGGGACAGAGAGAGACCGCCCCCCCTCCCCAGGGACAGAGAGAGACCGCCCCCCCTCCCCAGGGACAGAGAGAGACCGCCCCCCGTCCCCAGGGACAGAGAGAGACCGCCCCCCCTCCCCAGGGACAGAGAGAGAGACCGCCCCCCCTCCCCAGGGACAGAGAGAGAGAGACCGCTCCCCCCCCCTCCCCAGGGACAGAGAGAGAGACCGCTCCCTCCCCCCCTCCCCAGGGACAGAGAGAGAGACCGCTCCCTCCCCCCCTCCCCAGGGACAGAGAGAGAGAACGCTCCCTCCCCCCCTCCCCAGGGACAGAGAGAGAGACCGCTCCCTCCCCCCCCAGGAACAGAGAGAGAGACCGCTCCCCCCCCCTCCCCAGGGACAGAGAGAGACCGCTCCCCTCCCCAGGGACAGAGAGGGACCGCTCCCCCCCTTCGCCCCAGGGACAGAGAGAGACCGCTCCCCCCCCCTCCCCAGGGACAGAGAGAGACCGCTTCCCCCTCCTCCCAAGGGACAGAGAGAGACCGCTCCCCCCCTCCTCCCCAGGGACAGAGAGAGACCGCTCCCCCCCTCCTCCCCAGGGACAGAGAGAGACCGCTCCCCCCCTCCTCCCCAGGGACAGAGAGAGACCGCCCCCCCCCTCCTCCCCAGGGACAGAGAGAGACCGCCCCCCCCCTCCTCCCCAGGGACAGAGAGAGACCGCCCCCCCCCTCCCCAGGGACAGAGAGAGACTGCTCCCCCCTCCCCAGGGACAGAGAGAGACTGCTCCCCCTCCCCAGGGACTGAGAGAGAACGCACCCCCCATCCCCAGGGACAGAAAGAGACCGCCCGCCCCCCCCTCCCCAGTGACAGAGAGAGACCGCCCCCCCCTCCCCAGTGACAGAGAGAGACCGCTCCCCCCTTCCCAGGGACAGAGAGAGACCCCCAACCTCCCCCACTCCAGAAAAACCACCCCAAGACAGATCGTTCCAAACATAGACTGCCCTAGAGACCAGCCCAAGAGAGAGAAGGCTAAACCAGCCTCAATACCTATTTCTATTAATGCCCCTACACCCCTCTGTTAAAGCACAAACCCCTCCTACCTAATGTAAGGCTTCAGTCTGTTGACCAGGTCACGTGACAGCTCCTCATGGGGTGGAGTGCTGTAGTCCTGGATCACCTATACAACATAGACAGCAGTGTGACAATCTATACCCAGTCAGAAGGCATCTAGGAGAGGTGACTGGTGTGAGTAACTAGCAGCAGGAACGGGTTGGCAGATGAGGGCCAAGTATCTGGAACTGGGAGGGGTTGGCAGGTAAGGAGACTAAAGAAGAGTTGGCAGATAAAAGGCGAGTATCTGTGACTCAGGCAGGGTTGGCAGGTGGGGGGGGGGGGGCAGTAATTTTAGGACAGTGTAAGGTTTGGCAGGAGGAGGGTGGGTATCTGGGTCTGAGGAGGGTTGGCAGGTATCTGGAACCGAGTAGAGGTGGGTATCTGAGATTGGGGTAGGGTTAGGTTTTGAGCAGATATCCAAGACAGGAGAAGGGCTATCTGTTGAGGGGTAGCTATTTGGCATGAAGGATGCGCCAACGGCTGAAAAGGTAGATATCTGGAAAGCAGGTAAGGGGAAGGTATCAAGAAATGAAAGGGGTGGCAAGGCAGAAAGTGGGTATGGTGAGCCTGGAAGTGATTGGCAAGTGAGGGGCCGAGATCTGGGATCAAGAGAGATTTGCAGGAGAGGGACAGGCTTCAAGAATATGGATGGGTTAGCAGGTGAAGAGGTGTGTATTTTGGAAGAAGTTGGTAGTTGAGGAGTGGCTATCTGGGACCAGTTGGCTGTTGTGGGGCTGAGTTGGCAGGTGAAGGGAAGGTATAAGGCAGGGCTCTACAAATTCCAGACGCCAGGTCGCAATTGCGGCTAGAAATTGCATCCTGGCGCCTGGGCTTTCCTCAGCCCATCAGCGTCATCGGTCCGAACTCCCGAGTGTGCGGTGTGCTGTGTGCTCTCACTCCCAGCGTCCCAAGCTGCCAGTTCCACTACAGCTTCCTTTGTTTGGTGGGCGGCAGAGGGGGCATCAGGGCCACGTGAGTGGCGGTGGACCACGGTTCACTCAAACTGACTGAAGAGCCGCATGTTGCATCAATGAGCCAGGATCAGAGCTTAGTTGGTCGGTGGAGGTAAAGAGGAAGGGGGGAGTTTTCATGGACCGGCCTGCCCATTGAATGTGTAGGTGCTACATTGCTGCTGCACAATTCCTTTACCTGTGAGCTGAGCTGTTTTTGGGATGTCTCTTTGCGGGATGGGGCTCCCTCCATGCTGGATAAGGATGTCTCTGTAATACAAGGATCTCTTTGCTGGATTGGAATGTCTCTTTGTTGAATATATGGGGCTATCAAATTCCCTTTGCCTGGCTCCAAACCTTTTTAGCTGACTTCTAGATTCAAAGCAAATTTGTCCAGCCCTGGTATAAGCAACTGAAAGGGGTTGGCTGGTGTGAAGTGATCTGAGCCTGGTGAGGCTGGCTGCTGCATGTGCTTGCCTTTAGCAGTGTAATTTATACAAGGTTGCACCGAGGAGGGGATAGCAAGTGAGGGGCCAGTATCTGGGAGAGAGAAGGTTTGGGAACGTGAGGGGCAGGTCAAGGGTGGGTATCTGGAACTGGGAAGGACTGGCAAGTGAGGGGCAGGCATCTAGGACTGGGAGGAGTTGACAGGTGAGGGGTAAGTAACTAGAACTTGGAATATAAAGGGGCAGATATCGGAAACTGGGGTGGGTATCTAGGACTGGGTAGGGGTTGGCAGGTGAGAAGTGAGTATCTGAGCTTGGGAAGGGTTGGCAAGTAAGGCACAGATATCTCGGAAAGATAGGCTAGTGGACAGGTTTTTGGTATTGGTGGGTGAAGATTTCGGAGGGAGTTGAGGGGGGGTTTAGAAAATGGTGACCGCTTCATAATTGGCTGGTGAGAGGCTGAGTTGGTAGGCGGGTGAGGGTATCGGCCTGAGAAGGGATGGTGAGGGAGGGTTTATCTTGGAAGGAGAAAGGTAGGTAGATGAGAGTGAGGTATCCTGGACTGAGAAGAGGATGGCAGGTGAAGGGTGGGTACCTGGGACTGGAAGAAGTTGACATTTGAGAGACAGGTATCCGTTACAAATAAAGGGTTGGCAGGTGAGGTGTGGGTATCTGGGGACAAGGTAGGGTTGCATGTGGTATCTGAGACTAGGGTTGGCAGAGAAGTAATGGCAGGTGAGAGGTAGGTATCTGGGTCTGGAAAGGATTGGGAGGTGAGGGGTTAGCATCTAGGAAAGGGAGTGAATGGCAAGTAAGGGATAGATATCTGGGGCTGGAAGGGATTGGCAGGTGAAGTTTCGGTATCTGGAACTCGGAACTATTGGCAGGTGAAGTTTGGGGATTTAGGACTAGGTAGGGGTAAGCAGCAGGGATTAGAAAGAGTTGGCAGGTATCGGACTGAGTAGGTATTTAGGACTGAACAGGGGTTAGCAAGTCAGGGTCAGGTTCATGAGGCTGGGAGGGGTTAAAAGGTGAGTGGCAGGTGTCTGGGACAGAGTAGGGGAAAGTATTTGAGACTTGGAGAGGTTGGCAGGTGAGGGGTAGGTATCTGGAATTGGTAGGGATTAAAAGGTGAGGAGCAGGTATCTGGGACAAGGTTGGGGTAAGTATCTGGGAATGTGGAGGGGTATTCAGGTGAAGGTAGGGTTTCAGAGTGGGTAGGTGTCTATGACTGAGGTGGGGTTGGCAGGTGAGGGTTGGGTATTTAAGCCTGGATGGGGCAGGAAGACGAATGGCAGGTATATGGGGAGAGGTTAGGATCAGGCGAACACTGAGGAGGGCGTACCTTTTTGAAGCAGTGCAGTAATGCTATACATCTGGCGTTGGAGCCGCTGATAATACCCTGCGAGTACTGGAGACCAAGCCTCACCACGGACGGGTGTATCGCAGAGGACGGGATGCTGAAAAAGAGAAGAGAAGAGATTAAGATCACAACAATAAAGGCATTTTTTTTAGAGCTCCACTGAGGAAAGAAAAGAGCCACAACGTTGCAAAACAACTGATCAATCAGCAAAGGGGCATCCCCAAGAGGTGGGGAGCCGCAACGGGAGGGCTGCGTGAGGTGGGGAGCCGCAACACATTTGGAGGGGCCCTCACCATCTACTCACTCACCTCAGTTGCTGGGTGAGGGGCATTTTTCGGCTGTACTGATGGAGATGAGAGAACAGGCTGACTTTGTTACCGTAGTCCTGCCGCAGAGGAACCTGGAACAAGAAAACAAGATAGATATCAGAAGAATGGATGGGCACAGGACAACCCCTGTCTGGCTTACACACACAGCAATTAAAGTATAATACAGACACTGCAAAGTCCCAGCATGGACTCCCTCTACCCCGATTGAACAGGACACCTCCAATCTGTGGAGAGACTGATATCTGAGCTCTGGGTGGAAGACTTTCGGCTCCATAGGGTGGCTTCAAGTACAAAAATACACAAATAGCAAAGCCATTTCCTCTGCTTCATAAATGTGCCTGTCTATACCTTTAAAGAGGTATGAGGGTCCCCTCGAGGCAAGCTGCTTGCGGTCTGTTCAACTCTATATAGGATTCAGCGGTGGAACCCTCTGTGCTTACAATTTATGGTCAGCCAGCCCCCTGAGAAAGTCTTCTAGGACAGAACATGTTGGGCGGAGCCTGTGCTAACATTATTCTGCTGGATTGAGCAGTAGCTGGGTTGTTTGTTTTGCTGCTTCATGTGAATACCTCTCTAAGTTGCTAATAAACTGTTAAAAACGGGGTTTACACTGTGGAGCTTGTTATTTATTTTCCTTGGTGTAATCCTGACATGCCGAGTGGAGGTACAGGCTACAGCTAAATTCCCTTTGATCTCTGCTGGTATGCCGTGTGGTTCCAAATCATCCGAAGGCACTTACATTGTGTATGAACTGATCTCTGAAGCTTTAAGGTCCGTTCCTCCTGTAAAAGGCTGTCATTTCAATTTAAAGAGACACTCATATAAAGCAGCAAAACAAACAACCCAGCCACTGCTCAATCCAGCAGCATGCCGACATCAGCACAGGCTCCTCCCCGACATGTTTCGTCCTAGAAGACTCTCTCAAGGGGCATGGCTGATGTCAAAACAAGTTATAATGCTTTAAACAATTATATTGGATATATTGGACTTTTATACACATTTTTTTCACCTAAGGGTGTTGTGCATGTTATATTAATTTAAAGGTATAGCGCAACAATTTTTGCTTTTTATACGGTTGTAGCTATGTGTTTTTGAGTGCTTCTGAACATTTATTTTTCCATGGTTGTTATTATTTCATATATTTTGCACCAAGTGCAGTTTTCTCTTTTGTTTTTGAGGACAATACATTAGCGATCTGCCCTTCTTGTAAGTCACACACAGCAGACACGGCACTAGCTCTAATCACAAACCACGCTGCACAAACCTCCAGCCCATGGCGGGCCGTGGCTGTCCCAATACTTGTCTTCTGGAGGATAACGGGAAAAAAAATTATCGTTAGCGCATTACAGGAAGAACCGGAGACCCAAGACCAACCTAAGGCGTTCGTGCCAGGGCGGGCACTCAGTCATTTTCAGTGGCACCTGGAAGATGGTCATGTGGCATGCACGCAGGCTCAGACTGGCCCACCAGAAGCTCCTCTATACCCCATACCATAGGCTGCAATTGCCTGCTCACTAGGCTGTTAATTACAAAGCCTGCCCTTCCCTTCTGTGCCTGCAGCCCACCCATCTCTAGGTTTCCAAGGCCTAGCTTCTGTCACTGATGTTCAGGCGCCAAGCCTCTTTCCATTACCAGTGTAGACCTAGCAGCACCTGCAGATATCACATGAAGAGCGTCCCCGTCGCTTCTCCTCCCTACTAGTGGAACCACAACCTTCAGCAGGCATGAATGTAAGACTTTGGCCTTTCTGATGATGCAGGAATTGGGGTGACCCGAGGTCTACAGCAGTGGTCTCCAAACTGTGGCCCTGGTGCCAGATACGGCCTTTTGCTTGATTTCATCCAGCCCTTGGTGCGCTTTTTTATCCACCGATGCCAAATAAGGGGCATAATTTCTCCAAATGACACTCACTATGGGGCACAATTCCTCTCAATGACTCCAACAGTGGGGTCCGATGACACCAACTATGGGGGGACAATTCCTCCCAATGACACGACCGATGAGACACTATTCCTCTCACTGACAGCAAAGATGGGGCATTGTTTGCTCCCACTGATGCCAGGACATTTTCTACTCCCGATGGCTATGGTCCGGCCCCCCTAAAGTCTGAAGGACAGCAAACTGGCAAGGTGATTTAAACAAGAGTCAATGGCTTGGTATTTTGGACAGCTATTTTATCTAAGAGAAATTCCCAAAACGTGGCCTGTTGGGGGTACTTGAGGACAGGGTTGAGAACCACTGATCTACAGCATACTATTCCTCACAGGCACACCAGTTGTCTACTTCATTGTATATTGACCCCTGCTAAGACTACAGACCAGGGTTTCTCAATCCGGGTTCCTCCAGAGATTTCTAGAGGTTCCTTAAGCGACGAGCAGTTTCTGCCCCTCAGATAAGCTCCCACTGATACCAGTGATCTGTAAAGGAGTCATTTTTTCCAGTGACCACAAGTGTAAGGAGCATTCTTCCCACTGACCATCACACTAATGAATCATGAGTTGGAGATATAGGAATTTTTAGCAGGGGTTCCCCGAGACCAGAAAGTTATTTCAAGAGTTCCTCTGTGTTGAAAAGGTTGAGAAAGACTGATCTAGACTGTACTCTGTAGCTGTCATTTTTCATGTCTGGCTTAATTCAGTAACCTAAAACTCACATGTTCCATGCCGTAATGATTATGGGGCTGATCTTCAGCTCCCAATGGTGCTCACTTTAGAGACTATTGATCATTAAAGCTCAGTGAATGGAGCCAACTACAAGGAAGTTGTGCCTCAGGTGAGCAGTCATTTTACGCTGGCCATACACTGATCGAAAGTTGGCTGGTTCCACAGGGAAAGCTTTGGTCAACATGAAAGACAAAAGGTTAAGGTTCAATAAATCTGATATTTTCTTGGAACACCAGACTCGGGACTCCATTGAGCCTTGTGGAAATGACAGATAATCATGATGAACATAAAGTGTGACTAAGTTCTCTATGTTGCCATGTAAGATGTATTATAAAACTCAATATAATGATCCAAATGTTGCTACCTTCATAATTCTTAGTTATGAGTTTTAACGTTGGAGTCAATGCTTCCCGAGTCCTAAGGCTGGGGATGGACATGGGTTAGCACACACATAGAAGGTGCTTCTTTGTAAAAGCTCAATCCGCGCCCCAAGCCTGTACTGCGTATATGAGCCCATGTCTCTTCTCTGGAATAAAGCCCCTTCGCACACCTACCTGCTGTCTCTCCAACTTCTTAGCCAGCTTCTTCTGGGCTGCTGGATCATCGACCTGGATGTGTTCCGGGAGGCGTTTCACTAAAAAAAAATAGGAAATGTAATAAGTGCTGTACAGCCCCCTTCCATGGAGAACATTGGAGACAATGGAGCTGGCACATCTCTTCTACGAAGCAGAGCGATCCATCACAACCTACCGGAACAAGGCTGTTACCAGAATATTATTCTACATGGAGAGAATACAAGGGGGTGGGTCAGAGAGCTCTGGGTGTCCTGAGCTGCATCAGTAGGAAGGTGGCCGTGCGAGGGAT
Source organism: Lithobates septentrionalis (assembly GCA_037952835.1). Lineage (NCBI taxonomy): Eukaryota > Metazoa > Chordata > Amphibia > Anura > Ranidae > Lithobates > Lithobates septentrionalis. The sequence goes on along the minus strand of JBBDGP010002656.1, from coordinate 98,357 downwards.
GGAAGGAGCACAAGAGGGATCTACTACATGGGACTGACTAAAGCAGACTTAGATGTGTGATTGGCAGTCTGGTGGTATACTCAGTAGTGTATTTAGGTTTTGTGCTGCCCTAGGCCTGACTAAACTCGTGCACCCACCAATTTAAATTTGACACACCTCTTCCTGCCAAGGCCACACCTCTTCCTGTTTAAGACCCGCCCTATCATCTGCAAATCACTGTTTTCTCCCGACAGGGACATCTCTCTGCGCCCTCTAGCCTGGTGAACATGATAGCTCCACAGTCAGTGTTGATGGGGGAATCGAGCAATTTTCTTTCCTGCAACCCATGGTTGCAGGAAAGAAAATTGCATGATCTACGGCCAACTTAACCGCTTGCCGACCGCGCCATAGCCGAATGACGGCTACAGCGCGGCTCGATAACTCTGGGAGGGCGTACATTGACGTCCTCCCAGAATCGCGCTCCCGCTCACCCCCTGGGGTGCGCACCCGGGAATATCCGTGACAGCGGCTGTTTACCATGTGATCGCTCAGTCAAATGACGGAGCGATCACTTGTAAACAAACCAGCATCATATCTGGTTCCTCTCTCTGTACCGATCGGTACAGTGAGAGGGGAGAGATCAGGTGCAGCAGCGCTGTGGGTCGTCAGTATATCAGGTGTGATCAATTTTCAGTGATTGGCACCATACCTTGTGGACTCTATAACTTTCACAAAGACCAAATAATATACACCGATTTGGGTTATTCTTACCAAAGATATATAGCAGTATAAATTTTGGCCAAAGTTTATGAAGAAAAATTACTAATTTGCAAAATTTTATAACAGAAACGAAGAAAAATGCTTTTTTTTTTTTTTTTTTTTACAGAATTTTTCTTTTATAGCGCAAAAAATAAAAAACCCAGCGGTGATTAAAGCGGGATTCCACCCAAATTTTGAACATTATCTCTATGCATTCTCTTCCTTGCCTAGATGCTGACATGCTGTGTAAAAAAAATTTAAATCGCCGTAATTACCTTTTTTTTTTCTAATCTTCTTAGCACTTCCTGGTTTTCCTCCCATGGGAGTAGGCGTGTTTCTAGCCTCTCCCAGACCTCCCACAGTCCCCTGGGAGCTAGTCTCAGGCTTCCCAGCATGCATTGTGCAACAGCGTCATCACAACATCTCGGTGAATGCTGGGAGCACAGCATTCACCGCATCCAGAAAATACATGCTTGTGGGCTTCAAATGCCCACAATGAAGATGGAAACCGCCTTCAGTGAATTTTATAAGTTATTCTTTACAACGAAATCGGACACAGGCGGACTTATTACACAGAACATGTGAGTAGATAATCATGAGAAGAAAAGTTTGTGAATGAACTCCAAAAAAACCCCAAAAAACGATAGATAGGTGGACCCCCGCTTTAAATACTACCAAAAGAAAGCTCTATTTGTGTGAAAAAAAGAACAAAAATTTCATATAGGTACAGTGCCCAGTGGTCAAGTGGTTAAGGGTTCTTTCACACCAGGTGCAGCGGGACTGTGATTTGTGGCTATTCCCACGCAGCCCCAACACAAGACAAGGAAAATTTACGGCCTGCGCTGCAGTGGTGTGCAGTGTACTTTTTTCCAGCTCAGCACAGGTCACCACACGGCAGCCGATAGAACTCTATAAATGTGACAATTCAATAAAGTTTGTTTGCAAAAAAAAACAAAAAAAAACTGAATGATCACTGTAACATCTCAAACTGATGTCAGAACAAATGCCAGCACTAAGTGATAACAAAGGCACTTCCAGCGGTATTCACCTGCTAAAATACCGCAAAATCACATTGGCCCAGCAGATAGGGTTGGACTAAATCCATATTTGTGGGTTATTGGACATACAATGCTGATCTGACCACACAGGTACCGCTCTTGGCTGTCGGTGCCACTTATCCCAGGAGGAACACCGGGGGTGGGGACCTGCCCAACTAATGTCCCATTTGATGGTGGTCATGTGACATTCACAAACCAGTTTCATAGTCAAAGAATTAGGACTCAATCAGGCCAAGAAATTACCCCAAAGTATGTCAACACACAGACGGAACTTTAATCTGTGTATGTTTAATTACAATACATTTGCTACATATGCTAAATTAAACAGGATTAACTGGCATAAAGAAGTTCCTATAGAAAAAAAAAAACTTAAAGACAAATCAGCAGGTTGCAAAAACCATGAGCAAAAAAAAAGTATATGTTCAAGCTTTACTTCTCATCCAGAAGACTACAAAAGCCCAGTATTTTCACCAACACCGGAGCTCTCAAGATTTAACCCCATCAATGCCAGGGAAACAGGTAAGATTCATTAGCGCTCAAAGAATGACTCACAAGAAAATAATCCTGTAATCACTTTATATATCTCTTCAAAGTTATCAAACAGGAAGGAAACCGCCTAAATGTCCTCTTCAGATTGGTCAGTGAGAACGCAAAGAATAAACCCTCTGCTGCCGCCAGTTGTACTAAATGCAGCCACCGGTCTGTCCGAACGTCAGGCCAGTCAACGCCCGCCGGCCGGTATTCTCATTCCGGCAGCAGTGCGGCCGCTTTATGGGGGCGCCAGACTGATTTGCCTCCTTGTCCTTGCCCCCCAGCGCAAGCCGGCGGAGACTCTTTTTGTGCGGGAGCTGGAAGGAGGCTGTTTGTGTGTGTATGGGGGGGGGGGGGAGGCTTTTTTGCCGCCCCCCTGCAACGTGCTGCCCTAGGCCTTGTCGTATCTTGTAGGCCAAGATACAGCGTTGGGTATACTGCACACAGACCTAGTACAAAGGGCACCCTAGCAGCCTTTGTCCGAGTAGCATTGTCCCTGGAAGGCATATCGGGTAATTGCACTCCCCAGAAATGGCAACACCAGTCTCCAGTGTCTCAGCATGTTAGAAGGAAATCAAACGTTTCAAACACACAAACAAGCCACACTCTTCTTCCTTCTCACTCAACACCTCCCCATGTGCTCTTGCTCTGCATTCTCTCCCCCATCTAGCCCAACCCTTCAATCCTTCCCCCTGCCTGCCCCTGCTCTTCCTTCTCCCCCCCATCTGCCCCCTGCTCTTCCTTCTCCCCCCCCCCCATCTACCCCCTGCTCTTCCTTCTCCCCCCCCCCCCATCTGCCTCCTGCTCTTCCTTCTCCCCCCCATCTGCCCCCTGCTCTTCCTTCTCTCCCCCCCATCTGCCCCCTGCTCTTCCTTCTCTCCCCCCCCCCCATCTGCCCCTGCTCTTCCTTCTCCCCCCCCATCTGCCCCCTGCTCTTCCTTCTCCACCCCCCCCCCATCTACCCCCTGCTCTTCCCTCTCCCCCCCCCCCGTCTGCCCCTTGCTCTTCCCTCTCCCCCCCCCCCGTCTGCCCCTTGCTCTTCCCTCTCCTCCCCCCCCCGTCTGCCCCTTGCTCTTCCTTCTCCCCCCCCCCCCATCTGCCCCCTGCTCTTCCTTCTCTCCACCCCCATCTGCCCCCTGCTCTTCCTTCTCCACCCCCCCCCATCTACCCCCTGCTCTTCCTTCTCCCCCCCCCCATCTGCCCCCTGCTCTTCCTTCTCCACCCCCCCATCTGCCTCCTGCTCTTCCTTCTCCCCCCCCCATCTGCCCCCTGCTCTTCCTTCTCTCCCCCCCATCTGCCCCCTGCTCTTCCTTCTCTCCCCCCCATCTGCCCCCTGCTCTTCCTTCTCTCCCCCCCCATCTGCCCCCTGCTCTTCCTTCTCTCCCCCCCCCCCCATCTACCCCCTGCCCCTCCTTCTCTCCCGCCCCAGGCTGCACCCGCTCTTCCTTCTCTCCCCCTGCCCTGGCTGCCCCCTGCTCTCTCTCCCCCCCCCTGTCTGCCCCCTGCTCTTCCTTCTCTCCCCCCCCCCAGGCTGCCCCTTGCTCTTCCTTCCTCCCCCATCTGCCTCCTGCTCTTCCTTCTCCCCCCCCCCATCTGCCCCCTGCTCTTCCTTCTCATCTGCCCCCTGCTCTTCCTTCTCCACCCCCCCCCCCCATCTACCCCCTGCTCTTCCTTCTCCCCCCCCCATCTGCCTCCTGCTCTTCCTTCCCCCCCCCCCCATCTGCCCCCTGCTCTTCCTTCTCTCCCCCCCATCTGCCCCCTGCTCTTCCTTCTCCCCCCCCCCCATCTGCCCCCTGCTCTTCCTTCTCTCTCCCCCCCCCATCTACCCCCTGCCCCTCCTTCTCTCCCGCCCCAGGCTGCACCCGCTCTTCCTTCTCTCCCCCTGCCCTGGCTGCCCCCTGCTCTCTCCCCCCCCCCCCCTGTCTGCCCCCTGCTCTTCCTTCTCCCCCCCCCCCCCCAGGCTACCCCTTGCTCTTCCTTCTCTCCCCCGCCCCGGCTGCCCCCTGCTCTTCCTTCTCTCCCCCCGCCCCGGCTGCCCCCTGCTCTTCCATCTCTCCCCCCGGCTGCCCCCTGCTCTTCCATCTCTCCCCCCGGCTGCCCCCTGCTCTTCCTTCCCCCCCCCAGGCTGCCCCCTGCTCTTCCTTCCCCCCCCCCAGGCTGCCCCCTGCTCTTCCTTCTCCCCCCCCCAGGCTGCCCCCTGCTCTTCCTTCCCCCCCCCCGACTGCCTCTTCCTTCTCTCTCTCTCTCCCCCCCCCGTCTGCCCCTTGCTCTTCCTTCTCTTCCCAACCTCCCCCCGTCTGCCCCTTGCTCTTCCTTCTCTCAACCCCCCCCCTCTGCCCCTTGCTCTTCCTTCTCTCCCCCCCCCCCCCCGTCTGCCCCTTGCTCTTCCTTCTCTCCCCCCCCGTCTGCCCCTTGCTCTTCCCTCTCCCCCCCCCCCCCGTCTGCCCCTTGCTCTTCCCTCTCCCCCCCCCCGTCTGCCCCTTGCTCTTCCCTCTCCCCCCCCCCCCCCGTCTGCCCCTTGCTCTTCCTTCTCCCCCCCCCCCGTCTGCCCCTTGCTCTTCCTTCTCCCCCCCCCGTCTGCCCCTTGCTCTTCCTTCTCCCCCCCCGTCTGCCCCTTGCTCTTCCTTCCCCCCCCCCCGTCTGCCCCTTGCTCTTCCTTCTCCCCCCCGTCTGCCCCTTGCTCTTCCTTCTCCCCCCCCGTCTGCCCCTTGCTCTTCCTTCTCCCCCCCCGTCTGCCCCTTGCTCTTCCTTCTCCCCCCCCGTCTGCCCCTTGCTCTTCCTTCTCCCCCCCCCCCGTCTGCCCCTTGCTCTTCCTTCTCCCCCCCCACCTGCCCCTTGCTCTTCCTTCTCCCCCCCCCCCGTCTGCCCCTTGGTCTTCCTTCTCCCCCCCCTCACTCCTCCTTCGCTGCCCCCTACTCCTCCTTCGCTCCCCCCGTCTGCCCCTTACTCCTCCTTCGCTCCCCCCCCCGTCTGCCCCTTACTCCTCTTTCGCTCCCCCCCCCGTCTGCCCCTTACTCCTCTTTCGCTCCCCCCCGTCTGCCCCTTACTCCTCCTTCGCTCCCCCCTTCTGCCCCTTACTCCTCCTTCGCTCCCCCCCGTCTGCCCCTTACTCCTCCTTCGCTCCCCCCCGTCTGCCCCTTACTCCTCCTTCGCTCCGCCCCGTCTGCCCCTTACTCCTCCTTCGCTCCCCCCCGTCTGCCCCTTACTCCTCCTTCGCTCCCCCCCGTCTGCCCCTTACTCCTCCTTCGCTCCCCCCGTCTGCCCCTTACTCCTCCTTCGCTCCCCCCGTCTGCCCCTTAAACCTCCTTCGCTCCCCCCCCCCGTCTGCCCCTTACTCCTCCTTCGCTCCCCCCTTCTGCCCCTTACTCCTCCTTCGCTCCCCCCGTCTGCCCCTTACTCCTCCTTCGCTCCCCCCGTCTGCCCCTTACTCCTCCTTCGCTCCTCCCGTCTGCCCCTTACTCCTCCTTCGCTCCCCCCGTCTGCCCCTTACTCCTCCTTCGCTCCCCCCGTCTGCCCCTTACTCCTCCTTCGCTCCCCCCGTCTACCCCTTACTCCTCCTTCGCTCCCCCGTCTGCCCCTTACTCCTCCTTCGCTCCCCCCCCCATCTGCCCCTTACTCCTCCTTCGCTCCCCCCGTCTGCCCCTTACTCCTCCTTCGCTCCCCCCGTCTGCCCCTTACTCCTCCTTCGCTCCCCCCGTCTGCCCCTTACTCCTCCTTCGCTCCCCCCGTCTGCCCCTTACTCCTCCTTCGCTCCCCCCGTCTGCCCCTTGCTCTCCCCTCTCCCCCCCCCGTCTGCCCCTTGCTCTTCCCTCCCCCCCCGTCTGCCCCTTGCTCTTCCTTCTCCCCCCCCCATCTGCCCCTTGCTCTTCCTTCTCCCCCCCCCCATCTGCCCCTTGCTCTTCCTTCTCCCCCCCCCCCATCTGCCCCTTGCTCTTCCTTCTTTCCCGTCCCGTCGGTCCCTTGGCCTTCCTTCTCTCCCCCCCTTACTCCTCCTTCGCTCCCCCCGTCTGCCCCTTACTCCTCCTTCGCTCCCCCCGTCTGCCCCTTACTCCTCCTTCGCTCCCCCCGTCTGCCCCTTAGTCCTCCTTCGCTCCCCCCGTCTGCCCCTTAGTCCTCCTTCGCTCCCCCCGACTGCCCCTTAGTCCTCCTTCGCTCCCCCCGACTGCCCCTTAGTCCTCCTTCGCTCCCCCCGACTGCCCCTTAGTCCTCCTTCGCTCCCCCCGACTGCCCCTTACTCCTCCTTCGCTCCCCCCCGTCTGCCCCTTACTCCTCCTTCGCTCCCCCCGTCTGCCCCTTACTCCTCCTTTGCTCCCCCCGTCTGCCCCTTACTCCTCCTTCGCTCCCCCCGTCTGCCCCTTACTCCTCCTCCGCCCCCCCGTCTGCCCCTTACTCCTCCTTCGCTCCCCCCGTCTGCCCCTTACTCCTCCTTCGCTCCCCCCGTCTGCCCCTTACTCCTCCTTCGCTCCCCCCGTCTGCCCCTTACTCCTCTTTCGCTCCCCCCGTCTGCCCCTTACTCCTCCTTCGCTCCCCCCCGTCTGCCCCTTACTCCTCCTTCGCTCCCCCCCGTCTGCCCCTTACTCCTCCTTCGCTCCCCCCGTCTGCCCCTTACTCCTCCTTCGCTCCCCCCGTCTGCCCCTTACTCCTCCTTCGCTCCCCCCGTCTGCCCCTTACTCCTCCTTCGCTTCCCCCGTCTGCCCCTTACTCCTCCTTCGCTCCCCCCGTCTGCCCCTTACTCCTCCTTCGCTCCCCCCGTCTGCCCCTTACTCCTCCTTCGCTCCCCCCGTCTGCCCCTTACTCCTCCTTCGCTCCCCCCGTCTGCCCCCTACTCCTCCTTCGCTCCCCCCCGTCTGCCCCTTACTCCTCCTTCGCTCCCCCCGTCTGCCCCTTACTCCTCCTTCGCTCCCCCCGTCCGCCCCTTACTCCTCCTTCGCTCCCCCCGTCTGCCCCTTACTCCTCCTTCGCTCCCCCCGTCTGCCCCTTACTCCTCCTTCGCTCCCCCGTCTGCCCCCTACTTTTCCTTCGCTCCCCCATCTGTCTCCACTCCCCCGTCTCACCTGTCTGGCTTTCCGAAGGCTGGCTCTTGGGTTTGGTTGGTGCAGGCCCCCCACCCTGCTCAGTCTTCTTGCTCTGTTTCTGTGCCCGCTCGGCTTCTTGCTTGGCTCTTCTCTCCGCCCTCAGCTCAGCCTTGCTTTTTCCTGCAGGTGGTGCCTCAGGCGTTGGGCCAGCAGCAGTTGGTGGTACTGGAGGGGCTGGTGCTGTGATGGGCAACTGTACCTCAGCTGGAAGACAAAATAGCCTGGTCAGGAAAACACACATACACCCAGAATGCCCATGTAAGCCCCAGGGCAGCACAGTGAAGATGGTGAGAGCATGGAGAGTGGTGGGGGATAAATTATAGGACAACTTTACCAAAGGTGTTAATGCCCCCTTTATACTTTGAGCTATAATGTGATTAATGTTCATTGTGGTCATCCAGACCCGGGACACCTCCTACCACCAAAATCAATATCAATCAGTGTAAAATAATACTTTTCTGAACAGCCCCGTCCTGCACAACAACCACGGCCTCCGTTGCTGCTGCCTTTTCCTTGTTCTTCTTCTGGTGCTTTTTCTCCTTTCGCAAGCGAAGCTTCTCCTCCTTGGAAAGTTCTGGACCTTTCCCCTGGACACAGAAGACACCAATTCAAACATCACTAAAGACTAGACATGTGCACTGACAAAAAATGTGTTCGCTTTCGTGTCCTTCGTTTTTTTGCTTTTTTTCGTAAATTCGGAAAACCGAAAATTCGGATCTCCGAATTTCGAATTTACGAATTTCCTAATTTCCCAATTTTTGGATTTCGAAGGTTTTATTATCATTATTATTAGATCGTTACGTTCCATTCGTTTAGATAATTTGTAATTTCGGATAAATCTGTATTTGTTACGTTCACAAACAGCCAAATTTGAAAGGAAATTCCAATAACTAACTAATAATAAATTTTAAATTATAGGTATTATTTAACATTTTCAGGTTTTCGAATCTTCATTCTTTTGAATTTTCAGATTTTCATTCTTATTCTTGGATTTTCACATTTCCAAATTTTAGAATTTAAATTTATGAAATTTCCTAATTTCGAATTTCCTAATATCCGAAATGTTGGAATTTCAATTTAGTTAATTCCGAAATTTCCGAAACTTCCAAATCTGCAAATTTTCGAATCTGCAAATTTTCGAATCTGCAAATTTTCGTATCTGCAAATTTTCGTATCTGCAAATTTTCGAATCTGCAAATTTTCGAATCTGCAAATTTTCGAATCTGCAAATTTTCGAAAACTTGAAAATTTGTAATTTTGGAAATTCGTAATTTCAGAAATTCCGAAAATTCGGAAATTTCAAAATGAACTAATTTATCAAAAAATTAATTCGTAACTAAATGAATTGCACATGTCTACAATGTAAAATAGAATGTGCAATCAGCGCAAAAATATTCCCCCTCAGAATGCAAGCTGAACACTAAAAGACTTTCACAGAAATCCGTAACAAAATGATAAAAATAAGAAGTGCAGTGCAATTTAACACAGACCAATATGCTGGTGAACTACAAGTCCCAGAAAGATGAAAAGATGACTCCACAGGTGAAGGATCAGCAATATCAAATGAATGGTGACAGACCCTTCACCTTCAATCTAAGTTCTCCTCTCACCTCGGAGCATGGACCCCTGAGCTAACAGGTAGTCATGCACGCAGGTCCCACACAAAAGGTAGGCAGCAAAAACAGGTCAGTTTAATCTCCAGATTGATAACATCAGTGGGGGCATCAAACCGTATATAGATAAAAAGAGGAGAGATCGAAGTGCTCACTGTGCAACCAATTAAAATGTATTAAGGTCCAACACGGACTACTCACATGAATAAGAACGAATACCGGCATATGGCACAACAGTGTGCCGAGTGTTTCCAAAGGATGGCAGCGGGTGACATCATCCGTGCGTGGCTCCTCCCCCATACGCGTTACGTTCATGTGAACTTCCTCAGGGGGGCCACAGCAGTTGTGGACTCCAATATATATCGGCCGAACTTCCCGTCCCCTAAGTGTATTCGTGTTGGCGAGCACGTCAATAATATTAAAAAAGGGCCTGAGGACCCACAGCGTCTCTAAACATTTCAGACAATGCCACGACAGGGATCCTAGATTCCTAAAATTCCGGGGTATTGAAAGGGTGGACAGACATTGGAGGGGTAATGATATCCGCCAAAGCCAAAAAGAATCATTCTGGATTGTGGAGGCTAAAGTTTTAACGCCCGAAGGGTTAAATGTTGATTTCTATTTAAATTGTTTTTATTTCTGATAAATACATTTTTTTAAGTAATAAATAAATATTTTTTACAATGTTTATGAATTTTAAATATTGTTTATGATGTTATGTGATCATGTTAAAGGATGGCATTGGGTGAGGATAGATATAGATAGCGATCTAGATATCTCTCTCTCTATATATATATATATCTATCTCTCTCTATATATCTCTCTCTATCTATATATATATATATATATATATATATATATATATATATATATATATATATATATACACACACACACACACACATACAGTGGGGATCGAAAGTTTGGGCACCCCAGGTAAAAATGTGTATTAATGTGCATAACGAAGCCAAGGAAAGATTGAAAAATCTCCAAATGGCATCAAATTACAGATTAGACATTCTTATAATATGTCAAAAAAGTTAGATTTTATTTCCATCATTTACACTTTCAAAATGACAGAAAACAAAAAAATGGCGTCTGCAAAAGTTTGGGCACCCTGCAGAATTTATAGCATGCACTGCCCCCCTTTGCAAAGCTGAGACCTGCCAGTGTCATGGATTGTTCTCAATCATCGTCTGGGAAGACCTGGTGATGTCAATCTCAAAGGTTTTAAATGGCCAGACTCATCTGACCTTGCCCCAACAATCAGCACCATGGGTTCTTCTAAGCAGTTGTCTAGAAAACTGAAAATAGTTGACGCTCACAAAGCTGGAGAAGGCTATAAGAAGATAGCAAAGCGTTTTCAGATGTTAATATCCTATGTTCGGAATGTAATTAAGAAATGGAAGTCATCAGGAACAGTGGAAGTTTAAAGCAAGGTCTGGAAGACCAAGAAAAATAGACAGAACTAGGGTTGTCCCGATACCGATACTAGTATCGGTATCGGCACCGATACCAAGCATTTGCCCAAGTACTTGTACTCGGGCAAATGCTCCCGATGCTTCCGCCGATACCTTGACTGTCAGCGGTGATGGACGTGTGGGGGAGTTACAAGCTTCTCCCCCCGCGGCTTTCAGCTGCTTAGTGACATACAGCGGTGATCGGTGCTTGTAATTCCCTCACACGCGATCACCGCTGACTGTCACCTCCTCCTCCTTAGTCCTCCTCCGTTCCTCTGTCCCCCTCCGCTGTCCTGCTCCATTGCTGTGTCCCCCTCCGTTCCTCTGTCCCCCCCCGCTGTCCTCCTTCTTTGCTCTGTCCCCCTCCGCTGTCCTCCTCCATTCCTCTGTCCACCTCCCGCTGTCCTTCTTCTTTGCTCTGTCCCCCTCCGCTGTCCCCATGCGTTCCTCTGTCCCCCTCCGCTGTCCCCATGCGTTCCTCTGTCCCCCTCCGCTGTCCCCATGCGTTCCTCTGTCCCCCTCCGCTGTCCCCATGCGTTCCTCTGTCCCCCTCCGCTGTCCCCATGCGTTCCTCTGTCCCCCTCCGCTGTCCCCATGCATTCCTCTGTCCCCCTCCGCTGTCCCCATCTGTACCGGCTTTCCGTTGTCCCCCTCTCTCTTCGTCTGTCCCCTCCGTTCTGCTGTCTCTCCGCTGTGTGAATGGAGAGAGTCAGCTGACTCTTTCCATTCACATAACTGAAACATTGTAATCTCCTGTGATTACAATGTGTCAGTTTATGAATGGAGAGAAGCTGCTGTGTTCTCTCCATTCATTCTCAGTGCAGCTGACGCTGCAGAGAAAGGGACTGGGGAATCTCTATCCTCAGTCTATTTCTCTGTCTCAAGGGGGAGATATCAGAGGTCTGTTAAGACCCCTGATATCTCACCAAAGCCCCCCAACAGGGCTGATTAAAAAAAACAAAAAAACACACACATAGTGCAATAAAGAATAAAAAAAAAAATTGTAAAAAATAATAAATGTAAATGAAAAAAACCAAAACAAAAACACACACACAGACACCGTTCACTATGCCCCCACCCCCACCCCCACCCCCCCCCCACCCCCCCCCCCTCAAAAAAAAAAAAAAAAAAAAAAAAAACTGTCACGTGACATTAAAAAAAAGTATCGGTAATCGGTATCGGCGAGTACTTGAAAAAAAGTATCGGTACTTGTACTCGGTCCTAAAAAAGTGGTATCGGGACAACCCTAGACAGAACAGCACGCAGGATTGTGAGAAAAGCAATTCAAAACCCATGTTTGACTGCATGATCTCTCCAGAAGGATCTGACAGACACTGGAGTTGTGGTACACTATTCCACTATAAAGAGATATTTGTACAAATATGGTCTTCATGGAAGAGTCATCAGAAGAAAACCTCTTCTACGTCCTCACCACAAAAATCAGCGTTTGAACTTTGCAAATGAACATATAGACAAGCCTGAGGCATTTTGGAAACAAGTTCTGTGGACCGATGAGGTTAAAAATGAACTTTTTGGCCGGAATGAACAAAGGTACGTTTGGAGAAGAAAGGGCACAGAATTTAATGAAAAGAACCTCTGTCCAACTGTTAAGCATGGGGGTGGTTCAATCATGCTTTGGGGTTGTATTGCAGCCAGTGGCACAGGGAACATTTCACGAGTAGAAGGAAAAATGGATTCAATAAAATTTCAGCAAATTTTGGATGGTAACTTGATGCCATCTGTGAAAAAGCTGAAGTTAAAGAGAGGATGGCTTCTACAAATGGATGATGATCCTAAACACACCTCAAAATCCACGGGGGATTACATCAGGAGGCATAAACTGAAGGTTTTGCCATGGCCTTCACAATCTCCTGACCTCAACATTATAGAAAATCTATGGATAGACCTTAAAAGAGCAGTGCGTGACAGACAGCCCAGAAATCTCAAAGAACTGGAAGACTTTTGTAAGGAAGAATGGGCAAAGATACCTCAAACAAGAATTGAAATACTCTTGGCTGGCTACAAAAAGCGTTTACAAGCTGTGATACTTGCCAAAGGGGGCAGTACAAGATATTAACTCTGCAGGGTGCCCAAACTTTTGCAGATGCCGCTTTTTTGTTCTCTGTAATTTTGAAAGTGTAAATGATGGAAATAAAATCTAACTTTTTTGACATATTATAAGAATGTCTAATCTGTAATTTGATGCCATTTGGAGCTTTTTCCATCTTTCCTTGGCTTCGTTATGCACATTAATACACATTTTTACCTGGGGTGCCCAAACTTTCGATCCCCACTGTGTATGTGTATGTATGTATATATATATATGTATATATATATATATATATATATCTATATATATATATATATATATATATATATATATATATATATATCTATATACCCGAGTATAAGTCGATCCGAATATAAGCCGAGGCACCTAATTTTACCACAAAAAACTGGGAAAACGTATTGACTCGAGTATAAGCCGAGGGTGAGAAATGCGCATCTACTGTAAGTGGAAAAAAAGAGGGTCAACAATGCCCATTTGCAGCTGCATACCTCCCTGTGTCCGTTGCAGCCTCCTCTGTGTGCACTGCATGCCTTCCCTGTGCCGATCCGCCTACCTGATCAGCCCGTGTCATGCAGTCAGATGGCGGCCATTCCAGTGTACAAAAGCCACGCCTCCTCCTCGTTGGTGATAGACTGAACACTAAGTTTCCAGGCAGTCATTGTTCAGTGTTCCGCCTATCACGGACATCCTCTCATCCTCGTCTGTGGGATGAGGACGAGAGGACGTCCGTGATAAGTGGAACACTGACTCACTGCTGGTAAAATGAGTGTTCCCCTATCACCGTCAAGGAGGAGGCACGGCTTTTGTACACTGGTCGGCTGCCATCTGAGCATTACACACGGGCTGATCAGGTATGCAGATCGCAGTGACTCGATTTTAAGCCTAGGGGGGCACTTTAAGCACAAAAAACTGTGCTGAAAAACTCGGCTTATACTCGAGTATACATGTGATATATAGATACAGATAGATAGATAGATATATATATATATATATATATATATATATATATATCTATCTATGAGATTAGCCAGGTTAGATATGCCGATCACCCAATAGGGGGCAGCGGTCTGGCTGTGAATGAATTTACAAGCACTATTTTCCTTTATAGTTTTTTTTTTTTACATAGTTATGTCTTTTTGTGTATATTTTGTATATAAGACCTTTACGAGAGCCTATTCTGATGCTTGGAGCACATGATCGGCAGCTAATCTATGTTTAAGCCCCGTTTATCGGCACTCGTATGTGTTGTCCTTTGGCATGACAACGGAGTACTTTAAATAAGCTGCTGGGTGGCGCTGTGGCCCTGCCCTGCTGAGGAAGTTCCGAGGACCGTAACGCGTATGGGAGAGGAGCCACGCACGGATGACGTCACCCGCTGCCATCCTTTGGAAAAACTCGGCACACTGTTGTGCCATATGCCTGTATTTGTTCTTATTCATGTGAATAGTCCGTGTTTGACCTTAATACATTTTAATTGGTTGCACAGTGAGCACTTCGATCTCTCCTCTTTTTATCTATATACGGTTTGATTTCCCCACTGTTGTTATCAATCTGGAGATTAAACTGACCTGTTTTTGCTGCCTACCTTTGGTGTGGGACCTGCTTGCATGACTACCTGTTAGCTCAGGGGTCCATGCTCCGAGGTGAGCGTAGAACTTAGATTGAAAGTGGACGGTCTGTCACCATTCATTTGATATTGCTGATCCTTCACCAGTGGAGTCATCTTCTCATCTTTCTGGGACTTGTAGTTCACCAGCATATTGGACTGTGTTTTAGCACCGCACTTCTTATTTTTTATCACTAAAGACACCCTCATTCATGAGAATCCCCATCACAGCCACCAGACACCCCCGCTCATCAGAGTCCTCATCATTGACACCAGACACCCCCGCTCATCAGAGTCCTCATCACAGACACCACCAGAGATACCCCCACTCATGAGAGTACCCATCATAGGCACCACCAGAGACATCCTCACTCAGTGTCCTCATCACAGACACCACCGGAGACATCTCTCAACGCTGGCACCCCTGTATGTGTACATGACATCCCCAACGCCCCTCTGTGTGTGTACCCCTTGCCCCTGGTGTACCCCCCTCCATCATGTGTACTCTCCCTCCCACCTAGGTGTACCACCATTCTCTAGGCGTACCCTTCCTCCCCCAACTGCCCCCCCCCCACCATAAATGTACCCTTTATCCCCCAGGTGTATCCCCCCCACCATCAGGTGCACTCCTCTTAGATGTACCCTTCATCTGTCAAGTGTACCCCCTTCCACTAGGTGTACCCTTCCTCCCCCTGGTGTACCTTTCTCTCATCAGGTAAACCCCTATCCACCAGGTGCACCCTTGTACCTTTCCTCCATCAGGTGTACCCCTTTTCCTTAGCATACCTTTCTTCCATCAGGTGTACCCTCATCCCCTGGGTCTACCCTTCCTCTCCCAGGTGTACCTCTCTTCCATCAGGTGTACCTTTCTTCTTTCAGGTGTACCCTCCCCATTGCTCCTGGCTGTGTCTGGGGTCTAAGTGAGAACCCAGCTCCCTGTTGTTATTATGACCCTCATTGTGTACAGATGCATGATGGCCCCAGGCTGGGGGGAGTGACACACACAATACAGTACCTTGGCTAGGTGAGACTCCACCATCTTGTTCTTCCCCCCACCTGAGAGAAGAGAAGAGAACATTATTATCTCATCATAGACACAAACTCCACCTGGATATGACAGGACAGACACTACACCCCCCTCCCCTAATATGACATCCAATGATAGGACAGACACTACATCCCCCCCCCCCCCCACAATATGACATCCAATGACAGGACAGACACTACACCCCCTCTAATATGACATCCAATGACAGGACAGACACTACACCCCCTCTAATATGACATCCAATGATAGGACAGACACTACATCCCCCCCCCCACAATATGACATCCAATGACAGGACAGACACTACACCCCCTCTAATATGACATCCAATGACAGGACAGACACTACACCACACCCTAATATGACATCCAATGACAGGACAGACACTACACCACACCCTAATATGACATCCAATGACAGGACAGACACTACACCACACCCTAATATGACATCCAATGACAGGACAGACACTACACCCCCCCCCCCCCCACACACACACACACAATATGACATCCAATGACAGGACAGACACTACACCCCCTCTAATATGACATCCAATGACAGGACAGAAACTAACCCCCCCCCCCCAATATGACATCCAATGAAAGGACAGACACTACACCCCCTCTAATATGACATCCAATGAAAGGACAGACACTACACCCCCTCTAATATGACATCCAATGAAAGGACAGACACTACACCCCCCTCTAATATGACATCCAATGACAGGACAGACACTACACCCCCCTCTAATATGACATCCAATGACAGGACCCCACCATACAGCCGGGTACACACTAGAAGGTTTTTTTTTTTTTTTCCCCTACCCAGCGGGCTGAATGAAAAAACACCTGAGAGGTGGGTGTAGTAAATGATGTCTGCGCGGCCACCTCCTCCCGCCCCCCCCTGTGCTATTGTCTCCTGACTGAGGACCCCCTCCCCATAGAACACCCACCGATCACAGCCATTGGACGATGGACAATGTGACAGAAGGCCCAATGTTGGACACTTTCTGGTGAACTGACCAATAGCGGCCCCGACGTCAGCCCGTGTGTATCTACCATCAGGTTTGCTAAAGATTCTGTCACTAATTGAAATATTTTGTTTCCAATATTATTTATTTTAGGTACTTGTATAGCGATGTCACTT
The DNA here is from genome assembly GCA_037952835.1 of Lithobates septentrionalis. NCBI lineage: Eukaryota > Metazoa > Chordata > Amphibia > Anura > Ranidae > Lithobates > Lithobates septentrionalis. Next base: position 82,005 of record JBBDGP010002656.1, on the reverse strand, counting down.
TACACAGCGATTTACATGTACATTGTACATTCACATCAGTCTATTCTCTATGGACATTCCATTCTGTCATTCCTTGTAGTATGTTGCTCATAGGAGAGCACACACAGGACTCCCCCCTGATTTTATATATATATATATATATATATATTGTACAGGGGGGACACAGACAGTTCATATTTTACACTAGATGACTCCTTATGTCAGGTATGACATCAGAGGAATGCCATGTGTGTATATACAGTGTGTGTGTATGTATATGTGTGTGTGTATATATATAATGAGGAAGAGATGACACAGGTCGGTTTACAGGACACACACACCGGTAATCCCCCCTCTTCTCACCCGGAGGATCGGGTCCCTCCATCTTCCTGTTGGCTCCTCCTCCTCACCGGTCTGTCACTGTGCGACCACGAGGAGAGAGGCGGAAGTGGAGATCACGTGACGGGTCACATGGCCGAGTGATAACAACACGTCACCAAACAGCGACAGGACAGAGGGGCGGAGACTGAGGGAAGGGGGGCGGGGATATGATCGTATTGCTTTCAATGGAATTATTACAGAGTACAGTCCGCGATCAATCTTGCTATATAGAAGGTCTCACAGCGGAGTATTAGAGCGGGCGAGTAGGGCAGTGTGGCTGAGCTGAAATCACAGTGGGCGGAGCTGGTATCCGAGTAGGAGGAGCTGATATGTCAATGTGGCTGGGCTGGTGTCAGAGTGGGCGGGGCTAATATAACAGTGCGGACGGAGCTAATATATGGGTGGCGGTACTGATATCGGAGTGGGCGGAGCTGGAACGACTGGCGTGGATCAGAGTGGGCGGAGCTGGTATCCGAGTAGGAGGAGCTGATATGTCAATGTGGCTGGGCTGGTCTCAGAGTGGGCGGGGCTAATATAAAAGCGTGGGCGGAGCTGGCATCCAAGTGAGCGGAGCTATTATATGGGCGGGCGGGGCTGAAATTAGAGTGAGCGGAGCTGGAATGACAGTGTGGCTGGGCTGGTATTAGAATGGGCGGCGCTGGTATCCGAGTAGGAGGAGCTGATATGCCGGTGTGGCTGGGCTGGTATCAGAGTGGGCGCGGCTAATATGACAGTGTGGGCGGAGATGGAACCAGAGCGGACGGAGCTAATATATGGGCGGTGCTGATATCGGAGTGGGCGGAGCTGGAATGACTGTGACTGGGATCAGAGTGGGCGGAGCTGGTATCCGACTGAGTAGGAGGAGCTGATATTACAGGATGGCGGAGCTGTTATTAGAGTGGGCGGGGCTGATATGACAGAGTGGGCGGAGCTGGTATCAAAGTGAGCGGAGCTAATATATGGGCAGGCGGGGCTGGTATCAGAGTGGGCGGAGCTGGAATGAATGTGGCTGGTATCAGAGTGGGCGGAGCTGATATTACAGGGTGGTGGAGCTGTTATTAGAATGGGCGAGCTGATATGACAGCGTGGGCGGAGCTGTTATCAAAGTGAGCGGAGCTAATATATGGGCGGGCGGGGCTGCTATCAGAGTGGGCGGAGCTGATATTAGAGCAGGCGAGGCTGATATTAGAGTGGGAGAAGCTGGTATCAGAGTGGGCGGGGCCAATATAACAGTGGGTGAAACTAATATCAGAATGGGAATGACAGTATAACTGACCGAGCATGTACCAGAGTGGGTGGTACTGATGTCAGAGTGGGCGGTACTGGTATTAGTGTGGTGGGCGGAGCCGGAATGACAGTATGACTTAGCAGGTATCAGAGTGGGCGGAGCTATTATTAAAATGGGTGAAGCTTGAAATGCTAGTGCAGTGCTAATATGACAGTGGGCTGAGCTAATATCTAGGACCATCAAGGGGTTAACTATGCGCCTAACTATATGTAATGTGCACTGCTTTTAGTACTAGATCTCTTTGTTTCTTCTCCCTGCTCTGCAGGGAGAAGAAACAGAGAGATTGTTCCTTCTGTACAGATCTCTGCGTTGATTGTCAACACAGAGCTCTGGGCTGTGATGGGACACAGCTGACCAGCAGGTTCTGACCGTGAATCATTGGCTGGGACTTGCTGACAGCGGGTGTCAGCGCAGGGGTGGCGCAAATGCACGCCCTCAACCAGGAAGCAGGCAGAGATGTACCAGTACCTCGCTTTGCCTGCACTCATAGTTGCCAACATTGCAAAAAAAATATGTGGGACACTTTTTTGGCTGTAGGCGGAGCTGTACAATAATTAGGGGGTGGGGCATTTGTTTGTAGGCGTGGCTTAGCAAAAATAATACAAGTGCGGCGCGCGAAGCGTGGCGTGGCTTAAATGGGCGTTGCTCAAGAGGGTGTGGTTAGAGTCTGAGATGAATGAGGGATGAAGAGGGAAAGGGGGAGAGGGGAATGACGGGACAGCAGCCCCAGATCCTACACAATAGAAATATGTGTATTCTACAAAGTTTAACAATCAGCAGATAAAGATACTCCAAACACCTGGTGTTAACGCTTCAATCATCCCGGCACCATGGTTGTTATGGTGTCAGGATGATTGAAGCGCATTATTTCTATTATTACATTGCAATATAAAATTAAATCATTCAACTCACCATAATGCCGAATCAGTGGGATCCCTGAGCGTGCCACTAGCCACGTCGCCTGCCCCGGCAGAGTCTGTCCTCGCATCAGGTGCCCCCAGCAGAGTCATTATAGACCCCCTCAGTGCAGACCACACTCCATCAGTGCAGACCCCCTCAGTGCAGACCCCCTCCATCAGTGCAGATCCCCTCCATCGATGCAGACCCCCTACATCAGTGCAGACCCCCCCTCTATTAGTGCAGACCCCCTCTATTAGTGCAGACCCCCCCTCAGTGCAACCCCCCTTCTATTAGTGCAGACCCCCCTCAGTGCAAACCCCCCCTCTATTAGTGCAGACCCCCCCTCAGTGCAGCCCCCCTCTATTAGTGCAGACCCCCCCTCAGTGCAACCCCCCTTCTATTAGTGCAGACCCCCCTCAGTGCAGCCCCCCCTCTATTAGTGCAGACCCCCCTCAGTGCAGCCCCCCCTCTATTAGTGCAGACCCCCTCTATTAGTGCAGACCCCCCTCAGTGCAACCCCCCTTCTATTAGTGCAGACCCCCCTCAGTGCAGCCCCCCCCCCTCAATTAGTGCAGCCCCCCCTCTATTAGTGCAGACCCCCTCTATTAGTGCAGACCCCCCTCAGTGCAACCCCCCTTCTATTAGTGCAGACCCCCCTCAGTGCAAACCCCCCCTCTATTAGTGCAGACCCCCCCTCAGTGCAGCCCCCCTCTATTAGTGCAGACCCCCCCTCAGTGCAACCCCCCTTCTATTAGTGCAGACCCCCCTCAGTGCAGCCCCCCCTCAGTGCAGCCCCCCTCAATTAGTGCAGCCCCCCCTCAATTAGTGCAGCCCCCCTCAGTGCAGCCCCCCCTCTATTAGTGCAGCCCCCCCATCTATTAGTGCAGCTCCCCTCAGTGCAGCCCCCCCTTTATTAGTTCAGCCCCCCCCTCAGTGCAGCCCCCCCTCAGTTAGTGCAGCCCTCCCTCAGTGCAGCCCCCCTCTATTAGTGCAGACCCCCCTCAATTAGTGCAGACCCCCCTCAATTAGTGCAGACCCCCCTCAGTGCAGCCCCCCTCTATTAGTGCAGCCCCCCTCTATTAGTGCAGACCCCCCTCAGTGCAGACCCCCCTCAGTGCAGACCCCCCTCTATTAGTGCAGACCCCCCTCAGTGCAGCCCCCCCTCTATTAGTGCAGACCCCCTCAATTAGTGCAGCCCTCCTCAATTAGTGCAGCCCCCCCTCAGTGCAGTCCCCCTCTATTAGTGCAGACCCCCCTCAATTAGTGCAGCCCCCCCTCAATGCAGCCCCCCCTCAATGCAGCCCCCCTTAGTGCAGACCCTCCCCTCGTCCAGGAGCGGCCGGTGTTCTGGCGAGAAAGTTCCCCTCGGCAAGTAAGGACCCCCTGTACTGCGCAGGCACAGCGCTTGCGCAGCACGAGCCGGCAGAAATAGCCGAGTTGGGGAACTTTTCGGCAAGACACGGCGGCGCCGTGCCTTCAGTGGAGAGGGGAGGGGCCGTGCAGCTAAAGAAGCCGATTCATTGGCTGCGCGGATCGAGCCCCCTTCCTCTCTCCACTGACTGAACACTAGGGGGAAGATCGAGCAGCGGCGCCGGCCGCCATTTTGCTGGAGCCAGCTGCTCCAAAAAAAACAAAAAAAAAAAAAACAACATTCCCGATTTTCCTTATGGAAAATCCCGATTCGGGACGAGGGTCCCAAAATCGGGATTGTCCCGGGAAAATCGGGACTGTTGGCAACTATGTACATTGTGGGCGGGCATGTCTGCAAGTGGTTAAAATAAGAAGGTCCAAGGGTGCTTGTGAACCAACCTCCGGAAGGGCTGGCTCTTTTAGGCTCACCAGTCACCACACTTTTAGGCTCACCACACCTTCTTGTCCAGAAGAGTCACGGGAGCGATCGTCCCGACCTCAGACCATCCTCAATTGTAATGAAGTATGGGAGACACAGACCCGGGGAGACTTCATCATTTACTACTTTTTTGAAAATGACCCCCCCATTAAAAAAAAAAAGAAATGCACCTACAATATATAGGGGTCCCTTCTGACACCGGGAATCACCAGCCAACTAGACAGTTCAGTTGCCACTGCGCCTCTCAACCCTGAAGTCAGTATGCTTTCAACCAAGAGGACATGACGTCACAAACTGGAAGTGCCTCCTCTTTGCGTTTCGTCACATCCGGACATCTTCAGGAAATGGATCGGCTGGGACCATCTCCGCTCTCTTAGTAGTCAATTCAATTAACTCTTTGGCCCTTGTCACACCTCAGCGTTTTGGAGCTTGAAGCTCCAAAATGCTGGAGGAGGAAAAAAAAGAAAATCAATTATTCTCTATGGAGATGGTTCACATCTTCACTCCAAGTTGCCTGAAGCTCAAAAAAGTCCTGGAGCTTTTTTTTGTAACTCAAAATTGGGCAGATTTGCAACTTTTTGGTGCATTTTTATTAACATAGAAATTAATGGAAATAAGCCATTTACGTGTTTGTGTGCTCATTCGCGCGCTTTTCGCATGTATTATTACATATTAACTTCATAAATGAAGTTAATATGTAATAATACATGAATAAATAATTATCCCATGTCGAGACACACAAAGAGACTTCTAGCCTTAATACAGTCGGCCCCGGGTTACAAACAAGACAGGGACTGTAGGTTTGTTGTTAAGTAGAATCTGTTTGTAATTTTGAACTGGTACATTTTTTAAGTGTAGCTCCAGCCCAAAAAACTATTTTTAAGCTTTTTGGAAAACATAGGGAAGGGTTATCACCCCTGTGACATTTGTTTTGCTGTCTGTGCTCCTCTTCAGAAGATTTCACCTCACTTTCTGTCCCAATGACAATTGGATTTAGAAAATGTTGGGTTGTTGTAGAAACAAGCTTTGGTGATAAAGCATCAGTGGAAAGGAGACACCCTTTCCCCACAATAACTCTTACAGGAGAGAATTTCCCTTCCTAGGGGTAGATTTCATCTCACTTCCTGTTGTCTCCCTCCGTTTGTAAGTAGGAGTGGTTTGCAAGTCGGATGTTTGTAACTAGGGTGACCGCCTGTATTTTGTAGCAGCCAGGGTCACCATAGCCAGGTCATGGAAATCTTCCACGGTTCCCTTCAACTTACTAAAGGTCCAAACTATCTTGGATAATGGTAAACGAGCGCCTGTCGGTGATTCTAAATGATAAACTTGTCCCGTTCGAAAAGACTTGGGACCTTTGGATTAAATACCTGTCACAAACCCTATGAGACAGCTATGCCATGTAATGTCTTCTATCTCCCCCCCCCCCCTTTTTTTTTTCTCCTCTGCGATAGGAGCAGAGAAGTGAAACCAAGCATTAGAGAGAAAGGTGCATTGACTATATTCTCTCTACTTGTCCTACCATATTTGCCCTTCATGGGCGCTCAGGTCACCCCGGGAATCCACGATTGCCTGAGAGTTATGACTGGCCAATGCTCCAAATAGGTGTTGTGAGTTCCTCATAGTTTAGTGTAATACTTTCCTTTTTATATGCTATTCCACACCTACTGATTTCTGAGTAAGAGGCGAGTTTCTTAGCTCTAAAATAGAAATGGTTGATGGTCTACTACCACATCCTGATGTTCCTCAGAAGTGTGGGAGGTGACAAGAGCCATTATGCATATACAGTATCTATATAGGAGAAAAACGTACACGCTGCTATGGTGATCTTATGATGTTCTGATCCTACAATTATACCTGGAGTAGCGTTTTGGCTTGGTATTTTGGGGGGGGGGGGGGGGGGGTCTTTGCAGACGTATCAGCAGGATTCCCATCAGTTATCTGTTGAGCTTTATTTGACCTTTTAGTCAGACCCGGAGGTGAGCAGCTAATCTATGCATTTATTTGGTGGTGGCTTTTCTTTTTTTCTTTCTTGATTCCTTTCGTTGTTGGATTGACCAGTCATCTTGTTCACTATATATATATATATATATATATATATATATATATATATATATATATATATATATATATATATATATAAATATAATTTTTTTTTTTTTTTTACTTGGACAATTTTTTTGCACTTTGTTTTGTTTTCTTCATTTCACAATTTTATTTGGACTTTAGTTATTATTTTAACCATTAGGTGTTTCTGAATCACACATTATATGTTCATAAAGTAAATGGCGATGCAATACGTTTGATGTTAGTATGTACTCTTAACTGTCGCAAAGATTCACACCCTGGTTTATAGCCAACGACTGTTTATTGTCATAACGGCTATTGCTGACGTTGTATACTTTAAAAATTCTGAATAAAAACCATTGAACATGAAATAATTAACCCCTATCCTTAAATACATTAGTAATCATTTATAGTTATTATTTTGTTAATTATATTAAAGCGGAGTTCCAACGACAATGAATATATATATATATATATTCATTGTCGTTGGAACTCCGCTTTAATATAATTAACAAAATAATAACTATAAATGATTACTAATGTATTTAAGGATAGGGGTTAATTATTTCATGTTCGATGGTTTTATATATATATATATATATATATATATATATATATATATATATATATATATATATATATGTATATATATATATATATATATATGTATATATATATATATATATATATATATATATATATATTTTTTTTTTTTTTTTTTAAACAATTCATGAGTGACACTCACTTCTTTTGTGAAATTCATCCCCCGATGTCCGGTTTCATATAGATAATGAAGTTATAAAATTCGACCCTGACCGTTTTCATCTTGCTTGTGGGCATGTGAAGCCCACAAGCATACAGTTCCGGGACGCGGTGCTGCTGCGCTACCAGGGACCACATAGCAACAGGCATAAAAAAAAGGTAAGTAAAAAAAAAAAATAATAATTTTCTTCAAATGTTTTTTTAATTTATTTCATAGACATTAATGTATTTTTTTTTTTTTTTTTGGGTGGAACTCCACTTTAACACCCAAACAACAAAAAATAATATTAATAAATTATTATTTTATTTATTTTGTGTTAGGGTTCTTGGTTTTTAAGGGTAAGGTGTTAACGCATACTATTAAATGATTGTATTTATTATTTTTATTTGTGTATTTTACACTTAAAAATCATATTAGGGGAAAACACCCAAATAAAAATAATCATATTTGTGTATTTTACACTTATTTATTTAAAGTAGTATTAGCACCAACAAAAAAATAATTAACCCTAACCTGTGATAGTGTGGCTGCTGCATTCCTTTTCCTATTTTAGCCCCCCCCCCCCCACCTTCTGTTTTCATCTGGTGATCTGGCCAGTAACACACATCCTGTATTAGAGCGCCTCCTCTGTGGATGAAGGAGCACAGGGGGCACAACAGACAGCAGAAAAATAACAGTCTTACTAAGCAGGTGAAAATAAAATACCACCAAATGATCAAATCCAAGTTTCCTTTATGTACAGTGTTGCATGACCGCGCAATTGTCAGTGAAGTAGTGCAGTGCCGTGTCGAAAAAAAAAAAAAAAATCTTCCGAAGGTCAAATGGTTAAAAATAGGTTTGCCTACATTTTAATTACAGATGTGGAACAAATACAAAAAGATCCAAAGGACTGCACACTTAAAAACTGCATTCACTTTATTGATAAGCTTTAAAAAACACCATAAACAGCAACAGTAGACACCGTGCAACCAGAGCAAGGAAACACTTTCTTTAATAATAAATGGAAGACATACACATTTATAAACTGATTGAGTCACTACCGGTATTTTACATACATTTTCCAATTCTTACCCAGCTTCTTTATCCTCGGTGAGAGCTCCAGAAGTGGTAAGGCTCCCATACAGAACAGGAGAAGCAGGAGGGATCCGGTCCCTGCAGACATTGCCTAGAAATGTCTCTGGAGAAGCTGGTGACATGATGAGGCTTTTATCTACAGTAGAAGAAAGATGGGAGGGCGAACAAAAAGGTAGAACCCGCTTCCATAGAAAGGAATAGGAAAAGGAAATAAAGAAGCTTCTTGTGTACTTTACCGATAATCAAAATTCTGATTTTCGAAACCGTGTTACCAGAATGATATTGGTACTTGATACTTGGCTTTGGGTTTTAATACCTTGCCACCCGCGCTACAGCCAAAAGACAGCTACAGCGTGGGCTTACTCTAGCGGGAGGACGTCCACGGATGTCCTCCCGTGATTGCCCTGTCCGTGCACTCCCTGCAGCGCGCTCTGTGATCGGGCTGTCCTTAGGACTCAGCTGATCACAGATCGGGGTGAAGGGCCAATCACTGCAGCTATTTACCAAGTGATCAGCTGTGTCCAATAACAGCTGGACACAGGATGTAAATAGAAACCTGGTTATCGGCTTTCCTTTCCTCACGCTGACAGCATTAAGAGAGCCAGTGACTAGCTTCTGCATAGTTGCCAACATTGTAAAAAAAAATTTCGGGACACTTTTTTGGCTGTAGGCGGAGGCTTATCATAATTAGGGGGCGGGGCATGCGTTTGTAGGTGTAGCGTAGGTAAAAAAAAAAAAGTGAAGCGCAATGAAAAATGGGCGAATAGTGGGCATGGCTTAAATGGGCGTGTCTCAAAGGGGGTGTGGTTAGAGACTGAGATGAATGAGGGATGGAGAGGGAAGGGGGGGGGGATGGAGGGACAGCAGCCCCAGATCCTACACAACAATAGAAATATGTGTATTCTAGAAAGTTTACAATCAGCAGATAAAGATACTCCAAACACCTGGTGTTAGCACTTTAATCATCCCTGCACCATGGTTGTTATGGTGTCAGGATGATTGAAGTGCATTATTTCTATTATTACATTGTAATCTAGAATAAAATCATTCAACTCACCATAATGCCGAATCAGTGGGATCCCTGAGTGTGTCACCTGCCACATCGCCTGCCACCAGCAGAGTCCGTCTTTGCATCAGGTGCCCCCAGCAGAGTCCGTCCTTGCATCAGGTGCCCCCCGCAGAGTCCATCCTTGCATCAGGTGCCCCAGCAGAGTCTGTCCTTGCATCAGGTGCCCCCAGCAGAGTCCGTCCTTGCATCAGGTGCCCCCAGCAGAGTCCGTCCTTGCATCAGGTGCCCCCAGCAGAGTCCGTCCTTGCATCAGGTGCCCCCAGCAGAGTCCGTCCTTGCATAAGGTGCCCCCAGCAGAGCCCGTCCTTGCATAAGGTGCCCCCAGCAGAGCCCGTCCTTGCATCAGGTGCCCCCAGCAGAGTCTGTCCTTGCATCAGGTGCCCCAGCAGAGTCCGTCCTTGCATCAGGTGCCCCAGCAGAGTCTGTCCTTGCATCAGGTGCCCCAGCAGAGTCCGTCCTTGCATCAGGTGCCCCAGCAGAGTCCGTCCTTGCATCAGGTGCCCCCAGCAGAGTCCGTCCTTGCATCAGGTGCCCCCAGCAGAGTCCGTCCTTGCATCAGGTGCCCCCAGCAGAGTCCGTCCTTGCATAAGGTGCCCCCAGCAGAGCCCGTCCTTGCATAAGGTGCCCCCAGCAGAGCCCGTCCTTGCATCAGGTGCCCCCAGCAGAGTCTGTCCTTGCATCAGGTGCCCCAGCAGAGTCCGTCCTTGCATCAGGTGCCCCAGCAGAGTCTGTCCTTGCATCAGGTGCCCCAGCAGAGTCCGTCCTTGCATCAGGTGCCCCCAGCAGAGTCCGTCCTTGCATCAGGTGCCCCCAGCAGAGTCCGTCCTTGCATCAGGTGCCCCCAGCAGAGACCGTCCTTGCATAAGGTGCCCCCAGCAGAGCCCGTCCTTGCATAAGGTGCCCCCAGCAGAGCCCGTCCTTGCATCAGGTGCCCCCAGCAGTGCCCGTCCTTGCATCAGGTGTCCTAGTAGCGGTGTCTCTGCCGCGATTTCAGAACAGAGGCCAAGGGGGTATACAAAATAGTGTCTCTGCCGGCCGCGTGGTTACAATAGAACCCCCGCCCCTTTCCATAACAGACCGGCAGCGGGGCCGAGTGGGTCGGGGTGGGCGGCGACGCAAGAGCTCCGTCTCTATTGTAGCCACCCAGCCGTGTTTCTGGTCTTCCTAAAAATGGCCGCGGGCCTCTAGCGGCGGAAGGCGAAAAATTGGGAAAAACCGGATTTCTCGGGACATTTCCCGGGAAACAATAAAATCGGGAAAAGAGTCTAAATCCCGGGAAATTCGGGACAGTTGGTAAGTATGCTTCTGTTAAACCAGTGGTTCTCAACTCCTGTCCTCAGGACCCACTAACAGGCCAGATTTTAAGTATTACCTTGGGGAGATGCAGACTAAAATACTGCAATCTCTGAGCAGCAAATGATAACTGAAATACATCACAGGTGATATCATTTGCTGCTCAGTGATTGTAGGATTCTAGTCTGCAACTCCCCAAGGCAATACATAAAACCTGGCCTGTTAGTGGGTCCTGTGAACCACTGTGTTAAAGGGGCATTTACACTGATAATCAGTGCCTCTTCAGTGTCACCTACCAGTGCCCCCTACTAGTGCAGCCTCATCAGTGCCACCTACCAATGCAGCCTCGGCACCCATCAGTGCCACCTCATCAGCGCCCATCAGTGCCACCTACCAATGCAGCCTCGGCACCCATCAGTGCCACCTACCAGTGCCTTCACAGCACCTACCGATGCAGCCTCAGCACCCATCAGTACCACCTACCAGTGTCTCCTCATCAGCGCCACCTACCAGCACAGCCCCAGCGAAGGAGAAAAAAATAAAATATACAATTCTGTAAACCGGTAAATTTTAACTATGAAAGGGGGTGGGGAAAACACACCATAGTCCATACTCGCGATCTCCTGTGTACCCGACGCTCAGTCCCGCCTCCTGGCCCGGCATTGGACCACTGTTCTGTCTATCATATGAGCCGGGCCAGGAGGCGGATCTGTGAGTGACTGAGCGCTGAGTACATAGGAGGAGATTGCGGCTCTGGCGAGGCTGCAATGATTGGCAAAGGCCAGGCTGCAACCCTCATTTTGCTTCAAAGTTATTAAATTTTTTTTTTTTCCCCTGAAACTTCCCTCATAAAAATTAAGGTGCGTGTTATACGCCGATAAATACGGTAGAATAAATAGAATATAATTAATTTCTGAAATTCTAATGGAATAAAATTTGTATTAGAATAGAGTATATTCGAAAATAGGATGCCCGGTGCTTTGGCCAGTCGTGAAACAGGTCTCACTGACCTGCCTCCTGATTGGCGGAGAGGCACTGTGGTGTAGAAAAAGTGAAAATGAATTTGCTATGGCCACACAACAGGGTGGGATCAGGGCACACTCTTTGCGCCCCGAGCCCACCCTTTTTTGAAGCCTATTAGAGCCTCAGGCTCTAATCAGGTGCTTAAAAAAAAAAAAACACCCCCCGCCCACGCTGCCATAGGAGTCCATGTGTCCGGCATCCTGAAAGGGGCCGGGCGCATGGATAGGGAGGCGGCAGCAGGGATCGGGGGGGGGGGCAGCGCCTGTGCGCACACATTGCATGAGCCGCCCCTGGTAGGGACTGAGATAGGAAGAAAAGGAATGGAGAAAAAAACTGCCTAGATGAAGATAAACATGAGAAAAGTCCTGGACGCATTTCACACTGCAGTCACTGCTTAATCATAGCTATGATTAAGCACTGACTGCAGTGTGAAACGCGTCAGCTTCCCTTTTCTTGCTGTGGCATATATGTACTTTTATTGTTTTTACTGAATAAAGGCGATTTCTATTTGAGTGCGGCTGTCCAGGACTTTTCTCATGTTTATCGTTACAAGCATTGCCGGCACCTGAGGCTTCCAGTCTGGAGGAGAGGTTTCTGATTGACCTCCTTAGAGCGGTGATTTCTTTCTGCCTAGATGAAGAGATGGGGGAAATTCAACCTACCTAGACCAGATGAGTGGCATCATAATCAAGAACAAAGAGTGGCGATATTGCAGCAAGAATACGCAAGTCTATCGTTATCAGTAGATGGCGGGTATAAAGGTTTTGTATAACATAGACCCTTGCAATAGAAGTTTTGGTAAAACACAAACATACAGCTGTATAGAAGATGAAAAAAAGAGAAAAAGAAAAAAAAAACAAAAAAACGAGAATATAATACCAAAAACGAATCTGTTAGGTCAATCAATTCCCCAAATCCCCCTTTATAGTCATAGAACTCCATAAATAGGAGAATGGACTATTATAATAATACAGGGTAGTCATTAGTTACCTTATACTTTTAAGCGAGAAATATCACGGAATTAGCAACTAGGGGGGATTTTAACCACCTCCGGACTGCCCACCGTCGTTTTACCTGATGACTTTGAAGGAGGATATCGTTGTTATGGCAGCAGCTAGCTACCATAACCCCGGTATCCTCGCGTTCGGCCGGCTACCAGATAAAAGTGGTCTCTGCGGCGGATTCGCCGCAAGATCACTTTTATCAGGGGCAAGAGAGGGCCCCCCCTTCCGCCGCGATCCGGTGCCCTCCGCCGCTTACCGCAGCGGTGGAGGCGATTGCGTCTGTCCCCTTGCTGGGTATGGAAACGAGTGAGGAGAAGATGGCCCTCACCCGTCTCCATATCACTGCAGGGCGGAAGCAACGTCAAAACGTCCCTTCCGCCCATAGCTCTTAAAGGGCCATTTTTTTTTCATTTTTTTAAATGATCAAATTTTTTATTTTATTTTTTTAATTGCATTTTAGTGTAGATATGAGATCTGAGGTCTTTTTGGCCCCAGATCTCATATTTAAGAGGTCCTGTCATGCTTTTATTTCTATTAGAAGGGATGTTTACATTCCTTGTATGAGGAATAAAAGTGACACAATTTTTTTTTTAAAGACAGTGTAAAAATGTAAAAAAAAAGGTAAAATAAATAAGAAAAAAAAATATTTTTTTAAACGCGCCTCGTCCCGATGAGCTGACGCGCAGAAGCGAACGCATACGTGAGTAGCGCCCGCATATGAAAACGGTGTTCAAACCACACATGTGAGGTATCGCCGCGATCGGTAGAGCGAGAGCAATAATTCTAATTTTTAAGGGTAAAAGTTTTGTCGCCATTCCACGAGCGGGCGCAATTTTGAAGCGACATGTTGGGTATCAATTTACTCGACGTAACATTATCTTTCGCAATATAAAAAAAAATTGGGCTAACTTTACTGTCGTCTTATTTTTTAATTCAAAAAAGTGTATTTTTTCCAAAAAAAAGTGCGCTTGTAAGACCGTTGCGTAAATACAGTGTGACAGAAAGTATTGCAACGACCGCCATTTTATTCTCTAGGGTGTTAGAAAAAAAATGAATAATGTTTGGGGGTTCTAAGTAATTTTCTAGCAAAAAAAAAACAGTTTTTAACTTGTAAACAACAAATCTCAGAAAGAGGCTCGGTCCTTAAAGCGGTTGTATACCCGCAAATTTTTTTTTTTTTTCCTACCCCTGTAAAGCGAAAGGCATAATGAGCTAGTATGCACCGCATGCTAGCTCATTATGAAATACTTACCTTAGAACGAGGCGTCAGTATCTTACCTGGTCCACGCCGAGGGAGCTGTCATGTTGCCTCGGCGTGTCTTCCGGGTATCGCGGTTCCAGCGCTGTGAGTGGCTGAAACCGCGATGTCGTCAGCCGAGAATCCCCTGTGCGCATGCGCCGCTGCAGTCAGCGGCTCATAGCAAGGGGAATATCTCCTAAACCGTAAAGGTTTAGGAGATATTTTTTTTTACCTACAGGTAAGCCTTATTATAGGCTTACCTGTAGGTAAAAGTAAAAAAAATGACTATACAACCACATTAGGTGGTTAAATAGAATCCTGCATTAAATAATGCTGTTGCAAGATGATAGCCGCTGGCATCTGTTCAAGCTGTGGAAACAAAGCCTAATGGTATAGTGTCCAAAACGCAGTTTCTTATTAAAGGGGGGTTCCGGCCGCTATACATAATTTTTTTTAAAGTCAGCAGCTACAAACACTGTAGCTGCTGACTTTTAATAAGGACACTTAGCTGTCCAGCGAGCCCGCGATGTCGCCCCCCCCCCGAGGCTGATCCGTCCATCGGATCGGCCGCCGGCGCCTCCATCTTAACGAATGGTCCCTTTGCTTCCTGGGACACACACAGTTCCCAGAAGGCAACGGGGCCGCTCACCGAAGAGGAGGAAGCGCCGAGGAGTAGGAAGAGGCAGATTAGGAAGACTGCCTAGCAACAAGGGTTTCAGGTAAGTTAAAATTTTATTTTTTTTTCAAATTTTTTTTCAAATTTTTTTACGATTTTTGATGCTATTTTTTATTTTAGGGTGGCCCTCCACTTTAACTGTTAAGCCTCATACACACGATTGGACTTCAAAAAAACTTTCTGATCAAAGGGCGTTGGCCGTGAACTTGGTATGCATACACACGGCAGGACTTTTTCAGCCAACTTTCGCCAAATCACGTGGTTTTTCAGCTCTTTACCGCCACCCTTTGGTCAACTTCTGTATTGTTGTCTGATCTTTTGCATTGGTTCTGAGCACGCGTGTTTGTACTTTTGGACTAAAGTCCGATGGATTTGTGTACACGGACTAGCCGACGTAGGACTTTTGTTGCAGGAAAGTTTGTCTGTTTGCACAGCCAACATTTGTCCGATGAAAACCGAAAAAGTTTGTCCGATAGAGCTAAATGAATCGTTAAAATCTCCTTGCATAGATGGAACAACTAGAAGGCTTGCTTCCCGCTGTGACAATACCTGGTAAAAGCAGTCAGTGGGGGGCTGGCTTGGTGAAGCAATTCTGTGATGGCAAAACCTTCAAGCGTTCCTCAGAAATCCACTGAGAAGGTGGAAACCAGCATGTGCAGAGCCGGATGGACTGTATGAAGCCTCAATCAAAAGCCCCCCGTGGTAGATTGTGAGATGGCGAGACAGCCACGGAACGATGAGGGGCCATCATTGCCATTAAATAACATTTCTAATAATATGACGTTAATAACAAGAGTCCCCCTTTACATCAGAGTCCACAGAGTTCCCCTTTTACATCTGAACTCGTAGAGTTCCCTTTCACTGTAAGGGGGGACCAGGGGCGGACTGACAACTCATGGGGCCCCCGGGCAATAGGAGATTATGGGGCCCCTGGGCAATAGGAGAAGATTATGGGGCCCCTGGGCAATAGGAGATTATGGGGCCCCTGGGCAATAGGAGAAGATTATGGGGCCCCTGGGCAATAGAAGATTATGGGGCCCCCAGGCAATAGATTATGGGGCCACACAGTATACACACACACACATACAGTATACACACACATACACACAATATACACACACAGTATACACACTGGCAACCCTGATGGGGCCCCTTAGTGGCATGGGGCCCTCGGGCAGTGCCCGAGTGCCCGAATGGTCAGTCCGCCCTGGGGGGGACTCTGCATACTCTGGTGTAAGGGAGAACTCTGGGGACTCTGACATAAGGGATGCTCTGGGAACCCTGATTTAAGGGGGAACACTGAGAACTCTGATGCACGGAGAGGACTCTGATGTAAGGGGGGAACACTGAGAACTCTGATGTAAGGGGGAACACTGTGGCCTCTGGTGTAAAGGTGAACTCTGATGTAAGGGGTGCTCTGAGAACCCTGATTTACCTTAGTGTACTCACTCAGATGCAGGACAGAGAAGGGGGGGAGACTTCAGTCACAGACAGGGATGGATGGTGAGCTCACTCGTCCCTTGGCAGTCAGCACCTCTCATCCAGATGTATCTGAGGCTGCTGGACTTCAAATTTCCAGCCCCTCCACTAGGGCTGGGAGATTTTCGAAAAAAAAAATCTGCGATTGTCTTAAAAAAAACTCGATTCACGATTTGAATCGAGTTTTTTTTTTTTTTGGACACCGCGCCGGTCCTGAGGAGCTGTGGGCAAGAGTTTTTAGGCGAGGCCGCGGCTTCGGCCTAGTCCGCGGCGTCTGGCCTCGCAGACTAAGCCGAAGCCGCGGCCTCGCCTAAAAACTCCTGCCCGTAGCTCCTCAGGACCGGCGCGGTGTCAGCGCCGGTCATGGAGAGCTGCAGGCAGGGGTTTTTAGGCGAGGCAGCGGCTTCGGCCTAGTCCGCGGCGCCTGGACTGGGCCGAAGCCGTGGCCTCGCCTAAAAACTCTTGCCCACAGCTCCTCAGGACCGGCGCGGTGAAAAAAATAAAATTGGTTTGCTTAAATTTTGAATGGATTTGACCTCTCAACTCGATTCAAGATTTCAATTGATTTTTTACCCAGCCCTACCCCCCTACTTCCCTTTTCTGAGGCACAGTGCCGGGGATTGGAGTGTGGGCAGACACAGAGGGGTAGGGGTGGGAGGTAGAGGTGCAGATCGAGCTCTCTCTCCTCTCATATATGTATGTGGGGGGGGGGGATTGTTAGTGCTGGCTTTGGGCAGTGTGAAAGAGAGTGCAACAGACACTCAGCTTAGACAACTGCAGCCAACAACCCTGTTGGGAAGCCATAGCCCGGTCTGAATAATGTGTCCGGGTTTCGGGAAGTCTGAAATGCGGATGCATGATTCCAAACCCAAACTGTCCGGGTGAATCCCGGGCAGGTGGCAACCCTACTGTGTATAATCACAGCGGGAGTGGGTCGCCGGCGGCCGCGCATGCGCACCCCTAGACCCGGAAGTGCAGGATCACGTGTCCCCATTAGGCAAATCGCACGCTAGCAGTTTGTTGTGTACACCCCACATTATTGGGTATTTTGGGGTTTATTAAAGGCAAATCCACTCTGCAATACAAGTGTACTCACTGTAAATCCGAGGGGAAGCACTGGTGATTTTATCATCCAATCATGTCGAAGCAAAGATGCTTTTTTTTTTTTTTTTTTTGTTTGTTTTTTCCTTGCATGTCCCCCTCGGATCTCCAGCAACTCCACTTCCAAATGCACTTGTAGTGCAAAGTGGATTTGCCTTTAGTAAATAAACCCCAAAGTCCAAGATACCTAATAATTTAAAGTGTACATAGCAAAATGCTAGAGTGCAATTTACCTAATGGGGGAAACTATTTGGACTGACCTGTGTGTCCCCAAGGAAAGACATTGGTAGAATTTTACCCTCACTTCCTGTTTGGCTATGTGACAGGAAGTGAATACATTTGAAGGAGAAACTGGTGAAATTTGGGAGGTGTCCTCACCCTATCAGGGGTGCAGACATCCCCAAAAACTGACAAGACTTCTAATCCCTCTGCATTCTATCCCCAAGCAAAAATAAGAAAGGATTTAATTTAGTTTAACTTTGCAAAGACACATTCCTAAGTTCAACTGTGATACATTTCAATGGCCCATTTAGACCTTGTTTAATAGAAAACACCAGTTGCCTTTCACTATAAACATTTGTTAGTCCAGTCCTGGCAATCTGCATCTGCTTTACTATTACTTTACATCAAAACATGGATTCCTGCAGCTAAATGCGCGAGCGCTGTCTATGCGAGTGCTGTGCGCGCGGAGGTATGTACGCGTAGCTGGTTCTGGAAGCGGTGGTCAGCACACAGGAATGACATCACGCCCCCTACAGGAAGTTGCTTGTACTGCTGCTAATTTCTTCCCACCACCGTGCCCCGCTCACTGTTCTCTGAGGATGAGATGATCCTTATATGCAAATTAAGAAAATTATTATTTATTTTTTTAACACGGAGTGGTGTTTGTGTGGGTCCCTAACACACATTCATACATATTGGGGCCAATTTAGACTGGATCTGATTTACCTACCAGCATGTTTTTAGAGTGTGGGAGGAAACCGGAGTACCTGGAGGAAACCCACGCAGGCACAAGCAGAACATGCAAACTCCAGGCAGATGGTGTCGCGGGCGGGATTCAAACCAGCAACTCTTTTTGCTGGCAGGTGAAAGTGCTACCCACTACACCACTGTGCTGCCAAAATATATCTTTATAGATGTAGGTTCTTCATAGTTGCCAACATTGCAAAAAAAAAAAAATGGGGGGACACTTTTTTGGCTGTAGGCGGAGCCGTATAATAATTAGGGGGTGGGGCATGCGTTTGTGGGCATGGCTTAGCAATAAAAACCAAAACTGCGGCGTGGTTTATGTGAAATAGTGGGCGTGGCTTAAATGGGCATAGCTCAAAGGGGGTGTGGTTAGAGTCTGAGATGAATAAGGGATGGAGAGGGAAAGGGGGAGAGAGGAATGAAGGGACAGCAGCCCCAGATCCTACACAACAATAGAAATATGTGTATTCTAGAAAGTTTAACAATCAGCAGATAAAGATACTCCAAACACCTGGTGTTAGCGCTTCAATCATCCCGGCACCATGATTGTTATGGTGTCAGGATGATTGAAGCGCATTATTTCTATTATTACATTGTAATATAAAAATAAATCATTCAACTCACCATAATGCAGAATCAGTGGGATCCCTGTGCGTGTCACCTGCCACCAGCAGAGTCCATCCTTGCATCAGGTGCCCCCAGCAGAGTCTATCCTTGCATCAGGTGCCCCTAACAGAGTCTGTCCTTGCATCAGGTGTCCCCAGCAGAGTCTGTCCACGTATCAGGTGCCCCCGGCAGAGTCCCTCCTTGCATCAGGTGCCCCCAGCAGAGTCAGTATAGACCCCCTCAGTGCAGACCCCCCCTCAGTGCAGACCCACCTCATCAGTGCAGACCCCCCTCCATCAGTGCAAACCCCCTCAGAGCGGACCCCCCTCCATCAGTGCAGACCCCCTCAGAGCAGACCCCCCTCCATCAGTGCAGACCCCCTCAGAGCAGACCCCCCTCTATCAGTGCAGACCCCCTCAGCAGACCCCCCTCCATCTGTGCAGACCCCCCTCCATCAGTGCAAACCCCCTCAGAGCAGACCCCCCTCTATCAGTGCAGACCCCCTCAGAGCAGACCCCCCTCCATCAGTGCAGACCCCCTCAGTGCAGACCCCCCTCCATCAGTGCAGACCCCCTCAGAGCAGACCCCCCTCCATTAGTGCAGACGCCCTCAGCAGACCCCCCTCCATCAGTGCAGACCCCCTCAGAGCAGACCCCCCTCCATCAGTGCAGACCCCCTCAGAGCAGACCCCCCTCCATCAGTGCAGACCCCCTCAGAGCAGACCCCCCTCCATCAGTGCAGACCCCCTCAGTGCAGACCCCCTCAGAGCAGAACCCCCTCAGTGCAGACCCTCCCTCCATCAGTGCAGACCCCCTCAGAGCAGAACCCTCTCAGTGCAGACCCCCTCAGCAGACCCCCCTCCATCAGTGCAGACGCCCTCAGCAGACCCCCCTCCATCAGTGCAGACACCCTTAGAGCAGAACCCCATCAGTGCAGACCCCCTCAGCAGAACCCCCTCCATCAGTGCAGACCCCCTCAGCAGAACCCCATCAGTGCAGACGCCCTCAGCAGACCCTCCCCTCCCATAACGCCCCCCAGGCCCCAGCAGTGAGCACATACAGCGGCCGCTGGTGTAGCGTTCGGCGCCGTGTGTTCAGTGGAGAGGGGAGGGGCCGATCCGTGTGAGAGGAGAAGCCGATTCATTGGCTGCACGGATCGAGCCCCCTTCCCCTCTCTACTGAACACAAGGGGGAGCGATCAAGCGGCGGCGGCGGGACCGGACGCTATTTTACTGAAGCCAGCTTCCCAAAAACGCAAATTGCAAACATTCACGTTTTTCCCTGGGCAAATCCCGATTCGGGACAGCCTCCGATCGGGGCGAGGGTCCCAAAATCGGAATTGTTGCCAATTATGGTTCTTGTGTCAACCAGCAGAGAGAAGTTGGGTAGATGCCACACTCCCAATTCTGGAGGCATAATAATGGTCTAGCACAGGGGGCTTTAAACTGCGACCCTCCAGTTGTTCAAGAACTACAATTCCCATCATGCCTAGTCATGTCTGTAAATGTCAGAGTTTTACAATGCCTCATGGGATGTGTTGTTCCGCAACAGCTGGAGAGCCGTAGTTTGAAGATTCCTGATCACATGTCTTGAAAAAAGGTGTTTTTTCATGTGCCTTGTATAATGCTCAAGAAATATTGTTAGAAAAATACAAGTGGGTCATGGCACACCTACATTCCAAATTTGGCACCTAAGATGGTCATGCACTATGCAATCTGATTGGCCAATCTCTGTACAACTCGATATTTCGGCAAAATAGGTAATAGGAAGACGCACTTGAACAATTAATTCAAATTATAGGAGAATCAAACAGGCTCTTGCACTAAATCAAATTTATTTAAGATCTAACTGATTACAGTGTATGGTCACCTTTAACCACTTAAGGACCGCCTCACGCCGATGTACGTCGGCAAGGCGGCACGGGCAGGCAAAATCACGTACATGTACGTGATTTGCCTCCCGCGGGTGGGGGGTCCGATCGGACCCCCCCCCGCCGCCCGAGGCGGTCCCGTTCTGTCCCCCGGCGATCAGAGACGAGGGGGAGGCCATCCGTTCGTGGCCCCCCCCTCGCGATCGCCGCCGGCCAATGGGAACACTCCTTTGCTGCTGTATGCTAAACAGCAGCAAAGGAAGTGATGTCATCTCCCCTCGGGTCGGTATTTTCCGTTCCGGCCCGAGGAGAGACGACATGTGAGTGAGTGCACCAACACACACACACACAGTAGAACATGCCAGGCATACAAAACACCCCGATCTCCCCCCCGATCGCCCCCCGATCCCCCCCCAATCACCCCCCCCCCTGTCACAAACTGACACCAGCAGTTTTTTTTTTTTTTTTTTTTCTGATTACTGCTGTGTCAGTTTGTGACAGTTACTGTGTTAGCACAGTTACTTTTACCCCCCTGTAGGTCTAGGGTACCCCCCTAACCCCCCCTAATAAAGTTTTAACCCCTTGATCACCCCCCGTCACCAGTGTCGCTAAGCGATCATTTTTCTGATCGCTGTATTAGTGTCGCTGGTGACGCTAGTTAGTGAGGTAAATATTTAGGTTCGCCGTCAGCGTTTTATAGCGACAGGGACCCCCATATACTACCTAATAAATGTTTTAACCCCTTGATTGCCCCCTAGTTAACCCTTTCACCACTGATCACCGTATAACCGTTACGGTTGACGCTGGTTAGTTCGTTTATTTTTTATAGTGTCAGGGCACCCGCCGTTTATTACCGAATAAAGGTTTAGCCCCCTGATCGCCCGGCGGTGATATGCGTCGCCCCAGGCAGCGTCAGATTAGCGCCAGTACCGCTAACACCCACGCACGCAGCATGCGCCTCCCTTAGTGGTATAGTATCTGATCGGATCAATATCTGATCCGATCAGATCTATACTAGCGTCCCCAGCAGTTTAGGGTTCCCAAAAACGCAGTGTTAGCGGGATCAGCCCAGATACCTGCTAGCACCTGCGTTTTGTCCCTCCGCCCGGCCCAGCCCAGCCCACCCAAGTGCAGTATCGATCGATCACTGTCACTTACAAAACACTAAACGCATAACTGCAGCGTTCGCAGAGTCAGGCCTGATCCCTGCGATTGCTAACAGTTTTTTTGGTAGCATTTTGGTGAACTGGCAAGCACCAGCCCCAGGCGTCAGGTTAGCGCCAGTACCGCTAACACCCACGCACGCACCATACACCTCCCTTAGTGGTATAGTATCTGAACGGATCAATATCTGATCCGATCAGATCTATACTAGCGTCACCAGCAGTTTAGGGTTCCCAAAAACGCAGTGTTAGCGGGATCAGCCCAGATACCTGCTAGCACCTGCGTTTTGCCCCTCCGCCCGGCCCAGCCCAGCCCACCCAAGTGCAGTATCGATCGATCACTGACACTTACAAGGCACTAAACGCATAACTGCAGCGTTCGCAGAGTCAGGCCTGATCCCTGCGATCGCTAACAGTTTTTTTTGTAGCGTTTTGGTGAACTGGCAAGCACCAGCCCCAGGCAGCGTCAGGTTAGCGCCAGTACCGCTAACACCCACGCACGCACCGTACACCTCCCTTAGTGGTATAGTATCTGATCGCATCAATATCTGATCCGATCAGATCTATACTAGCGTCACCAGCAGTTTAGGGTTCCCAAAAACGCAGTGTTAGCGGGATCAGCCCAGATACCTGCTAGCACCTGCGTTTTGCCCCTCCGCCCGGCCCAGCCCACCCAAGTGCAGTATCGATCGATCACTGTCACTTACAAAAGACTAAAACGCATAACTGCAGCGTTCGCAGAGTCAGGCCTGATCCCTGCGATCGCTAACAGTTTTTTGGTAGCGTTTTGGTGAACTGGCAAGCGCCAGCGGCCTAGTACACCCCGGTCGTAGTCAAACCAGCACTGCAGTAACACGTGGTGACGTGGCGAGTCCCATAAGTGCAGTTCAAGCTGGTGAGGTGGCAAGCACAAGTAGTGTCCCGCTGACACCAAAAAGACAAACACAGGCCCGTCGTGCCCATAGTGCCCTTCCTGCTGCATTCGCCAATCCTAATTGGGAACCCACCGCTTCTGCAGCGCCCGTACTTCCCCCATTCACATCCCCAACCAAATGCAGTCGGCTGCATGAGAGGCATTTTTATGTCCTCCCGAGACCCCTACCCAACGAACCCCCCCAAAAAAGATGTCGTGTCTGCAGCAAGCGCGGATATAGGCGTGACACCCGCCATTATTGTCCCTCCTGTCCTGACAATCCTGGTCTTTGCATTGGTGAATGTTTTGAACGCTACCATACACTAGTTGACTATTAGCGTAGGGTACAGCATTGCACAGACTAGGCACACTTTCACAGGGTCTCCCAAGATGCCATCGCATTTTGAGAGACCCGAACCTGGAACCGGTTACCGTTATAAAAGTTAGTTACAAAAAAAGTGTAAAAAAAAAAAAAAAATATGAAATAAAAAAAAATAGTTGTTGTTTTATTGTTCTCTCTCTCTCTATTCTCTCTCTCTATTGTTCTGCTCTTTTTTACTGTATTATATTCTGCAATGTTTTATTGTTATTGTTATTGTTATTATGTTTTATCATGTTTGTTTTTCAGGTGTGTAATTATTTACACTTTACTGTTTACTGTGCTTTATTGTTAACCATTGTTAACCATTTTTTTGTCTTCAGGTACGCCATTCACGACTTTGAGTGGTTATACCAGAATGATGCCTGCAGGTTTAGGTATCATCTTGGTATCATTCTTTTCAGCCAGCGGTCGGCTTTCATGTAAAAGCAATCCTAGCGGCTAATTAGCCTCTAGACTGCTTTTACAAGCCGTGGGAGGGAATGCCCCCCCCCCCCCACCGTCTTCCGTGTTTTTCTCTGGCTCTCCTGTCTCAACAGGGAACCTGAGAATGCAGCCGGTGATTCAGCCAGCTGACCATAGAGCTGATCAGAGACCGGAGTGGCTCCAAACATCTCTATGGCCTAAGAAACCGGAAGCTACGAGTATTTCATGACTTAGATTTCGCCGGATGTAAATAGCGCCATTGGGAA
This sequence comes from Lithobates septentrionalis, assembly GCA_037952835.1. Lineage (NCBI taxonomy): Eukaryota > Metazoa > Chordata > Amphibia > Anura > Ranidae > Lithobates > Lithobates septentrionalis. Next base: position 58,231 of record JBBDGP010002656.1, on the reverse strand, counting down.
ATTGGGGAAGCATTTTATCACACCGATCTTGGTGTGGTCAGATGCTTTGAGGGCAGAGGAGAGATCTAGGGTCTAATAGACCACAATTTTTTCAAAAAAGAGTACCTGTCACTACCTATTGCTATCATAGGGGATATTTACATTCCCCGAGATAACAATAAAAATGATTAAAAAAAAAAATATGAAAGGAACAGTTTAAAAGTAAGATTAAAAAAGCAAAAAAATAATAAAGAAAAAAAAAAAACAAAAAAAAAACACCCCTGTCGCCCCCTGCTCTCGCGCTAAGGCGAACGCAAGCGGCGGTCTGTCGTCAAACGTAAACAGCAATTGCACCATGCATGTGAGGTATCGCCGCGAAGGCCAGATCGAGTGCAGTAATTTTTCCAGTAGACCTCCTCTGTAAATCTAAAGTGGTAACCTGTAAAGGCTTTTGAAGGCTTTTAAACATGTATTTATTTTGTTGCCACCGCACGTTTGTGCGCAATTTTAAAGCATGTCATGTTTGGTATCCATGTACTCGGCCTAAGATCATCTTTTTTATTTCATCAAACATTTGGGCAATATAGCGTGTTTTAGTGCATTAAAATTTAAAAAAGTGTGTTTTTTCCCCAAAAAATGCGTTTGAAAAATCGCTGCGCAATTACTGTGTGAAAAAAAAAAATGAAACACCCACCATTTTAATCTGTAGGGCATTTGCTTTAAAAAAATATATAATGTTTGGGGGTTCAAAGTAATTTTTTTGCAAAAAAAAAAAACTTTTTCATGTAAACAATAAGTGTCAGAAAGGGCTTTGTCTTCAAGTGGTTAGAAGAGTGGGTGATGTGTGACATAAGCTTCTAAATGTTGTGCATAAAATGCCAGGACAGTTCAAAACCCCCCCAAATGACCCCATTTTGGAAAGTAGACACCCCAAGCTATTTGCTGAGAGGCATGTCGAGTCCATGGAATATTTTATATTGCGACACAAGTTGCGGGAAAGAGACAAATTTTTTTTTTTTTTTTTTTTTTTGCACAAAGTTGTCACTAAATGATATATTGCTCAAACATGCCATGGGAATATGTGAAATTACACCCCAAAATACATTCTGCTGCTTCTCCTGAGCACGGGGATACCACATGTGTGAGACTTTTTGGGAGCCTAGCCGCGTACGGGACCCCGAAAACCAAGCACCGCCTTCAGGCTTTCTAAGGGCGTGAATTTTTGATTTCACTCTTCACTGCCTATCACAGTTTCGGAGGCCATGGAATGCCCAGGTGGCACAAAACCCCCCCAAATGACCCCATTTTGGAAAGTAGACACCCCAAGCTATTTGCTGAGAGGTATAGTGAGTATTTTGCAGACCTCACTTTTTGTCACAAAGTTTTAAAAATTGAAAAAAGAAAAAAAAAAATGTTTTTTCTTGTCTTTCTTCATTTTCAAAAACAAATGAGAGCTGCAAAATACTCACCATGCCTTTCAGCAAATAGCTTGGGGTGTCTACTTTCCAAAATGGGGTCATTTGGGGGGGTTTTGTGCCACCTGGGCATTCCATGGCCTCCGAAACTGTGATAGGCAGTAAAGAGTGAAATCAAAAATTTTCACCCTTAGAAATCCTGAAGGCAGTGATTGGTTTTCGGGGTCCCGTACGCGGCTAGGCTCCCAAAAAGTCCCACACATGTGGTATCCCCATACTCAGGAGAAGCAGCTAAATGTATTTTGGGGTGCAATTCCACATATACCCATGGCCTGTGTGAGCAATATATCATTTAGTGACAACTTTATGAAAAAAAAAAAAAAAAAAAGTGTCACTTTCCTGCAACTTGTGTCAAAATATAAAATATTCCATGGACTCAATATGCCTCTCAGCAAATAGCTTGGGGTGTCTACTTTCCAAAATGGGGTCATTTTGGGGGGTTTTGTGCCACCTGGGCATTCCATGGCCTCCGAAACTGTGATAGGCAGTGAAGAGTGTAAGCAAAAATTTACACCCTTAGAAATCCTGAAGGCGGTGATTGGATTTCGGGGCCCCGTACGCGGCTAGGCTCCCAAAAAGTCCCACACATGTGGTATCCCCATACTCAGGAGAAGCAGCTAAATGTATTTTGGGGTGCAATTCCACATAGGCCCATGGCCTGTGTGAGCAATATTTCATTTAGTGACAACTTTTTGTAAATATTTTTTTTTTTTTTTTTTTTTGTCATTTTTCAATCACTTGGGACAAAAAAAAATAAATATTCAATGGGTTCAACATGCCTCTCAGCAATTTCCTTGGGGTGTCTACTTTCCAAAATGGGGTCATTTGGGGGGGTTTTGTACTGCCCTGCCATTTTAGCACCTCAAGAAATGACATAGGCAGTCATAAACTAAAAGCTGTGTAAATTCCAGAAAATGTACCCTAGTTTGTAGACGCTATAACTTTTGCGCAAACCAATAAATATACGCTTATTGACATTTTTTTTACCAAAGACATGTGGCCGAATACATTTTGGCCTAAATGTATGACTAAAATTTAGTTTATTGGATTTTTTTTATAACAAAAAGTAGAAAATATCATTTTTTTTCAAAATTTTCGGTCTTTTTCCGTTTATAGCGCAAAAAATAAAAACCGCAGAGGTGATCAAATACCATCAAAAGAAAGCTCTATTTGTGGGAAGAAAAGGACGCAAATTTCATTTGGGTACAGCATTGCATGACCGCGCAATTAGCAGTTAAAGCGACGCAGTGCCAAATTGGAAAAAGACCTCTGGTCCTTAGGCAGCATAATGGTCCGGGGCTCAAGTGGTTAAAGATCAAGATCATAAAATATGAATTTATTGGGTTTAGAAACACTTCTCTGTTCTTTGTAATGTATTGAAAGATTTGGGTACAAATAGAAAAAAAAACACATTTCAAAGATATATTATAAGTAATAGGAATGAGATTAGCATCAAAAGGGTTAAATAACTGAGTACACCTATTAATTGCCTAACAAGACACATCCAGCGAGATGAAATGAACCAATTGTATTAGGCATGCGCTATTATCAATGAGAAAAATCGCAGTTAGCCTAGCGACAGTTGCAGTTTATTATCGTTTTGCGCTTCAAAGTGCGCCGGTTCGCACGTTCGGTTAATGACTAAATGACACCAATTAAGGTGTGAACCGGCGCAGCGCATTCTTCTTAGTAAATCACCCCCCATAGTGTACAATGGAACAGGGGCAATAGATAATAACAATGATACATCAGAATAGTGATATAGTGAAGTATGGATTATTGTGATACTGATACACTGTAACAAAATGGTTTATAATAGTGATATATTAGAATAGTCATACTTGTAGTGATACCAAATTTTGGCTCTAAGCCAGGCACGTCTTTTTCACGTACAGTTTGCTGTGATTTTCACCCAATTTCTCTAGCAGCAAAATTGCACCACGTTTGGGGTGTCATTAAGAATGAATGGCACCCAAAAGCATGTTGCACATTTTTTTTCGCAATTTTGGCGCTATTTGAAAACATGGGCAGAATCATACTTTTTCTGCCCGATCGTTCAGATGTGAACAGGTCCTTAGTAGCAGAAAAGGTAAGTTATAAGAAAACCTATTACTTTGTGTTGAAATGGGGTTTGGTATTTTGGTGATGAAAAACTTTTGAAGTATAGAGCTGACCTATATGAGATAGTTCCCTATTCTAATTTATATAACCTGAATGGGGGAAAACGACAGGTTACGTTGATGAGAATAATATACATTAGAATAGGGAACTATCTCATGTAGGTCAGCTCTATACTTCAAAAGTTTTTATATTCATCACCAAAATACCAAACCCCATTTCAACACAAAGGAGTCATTGCAGTGATCCCATCAGAGAAGGAGCACTAATGCTATAACATTGCAGGGGTTGTCTGCCATTGAACCTCCAGCTCTGTGCAAGCTTCTGGGAAAAGCAGTGAGCAAGTTAAAAATAATTAGTATGAGAGCTCTGTATAATTCTGTCCATTAACACAATACTGTTGCCATAACTTAAAGGAAGAGACAGTTGGGATTTTAGATAGAGGCAGCCCTAGGTGCTCCGTTCAATCTTAATACCAATAAGTTATTATATGGATTATACAGTATATCAGTTGCCTTATCTATGAGTTTAATAAAAAATGTAGTTTTCTTTTAATAAATCCATGTTGCACTGATGGATAAGACTTGTGCAGCCATGTTCTGAGGCATGCTGGAAGCTATTGTCCAAAATCTGAGTTGTCAGTGACCACAGCATCTGCCAGTAGGAGAAACTTTACAGATGTATGGATCATATATGACCCTAGGTCCACCGATCAGAATGCCAGTGATGTCGCCAGTCTTGGGGTAAACGTGTCACATCTCCTCATTCTCTCTACATATCTTTATACAACCTTCACCTAGAAATAATGCAGCATGGATCGGTTCTGTGAAGGTGGTGGTGAAGGTGTGGAGGTGTCGGATCGGGATACCCAACTCATAAAATGAGATCTTCCCGGCCTCATAATCCAGATTTATTCTGACTTTGGTTACTGAGAAATTACCAGCTAAAGTGGTGGAGTTGTTGCCACCACAGTTCACTGACAACTGATTAGAGTACCTATGCAGACACCAGGAATTATTTTTAATCAAGCCTCCAAAAAATAATGTCCTGTCTATAATGGGGTAACACATCCCAATTCCCCAGTCTGATGATCCCCCAACATCCACATCCCAGTAATGTCTCCCTGAGGAGAAACTCTGACTGCTCAACACCTTAGGAGAATCCATAAATCTCTTTGGTCTTACAGGGCGATTTAGGTTTCTGGTTATCCTGCGTGCAGTCTTCCCATCATCTAAAAGATATACATTATTATGAGCCGTGTCTTCATCCAGTGTTATTTCTGCAGGTTCTGGTATGCTTATCCCTTTATTTACCCCTGTTACTATATCATATAATCCTGTATGTAATAGGGGCAAGATCTCAGTCACAATCACATCCCCCCCACCATGAAGGAGTTTATCACATTTCTTTTTGTCCTTCTCATCTCCATCCTCAGTATCACACACGTCACCCGTGTCCGATTCCTGTAGGAAAGTCAGTGGATCCGTCATGTTACGTATCTCCTCGATGTGACGTATCTTCCTGGACAGCTCGTCCTTCTTTATCTCCAGATCCTGAATTAAATCAGAGGCTGGGAATGAAACTTTCTCCACCTGCCTGGAGATCTTATTAAGAATGCTCCTCTCCAGGATGTCTAGTTGTCTTCTGATGTCTCTGAATAGGGCGGTGACTTTCTTGGTTACACTGTCGGCACCGTATTGTATTTTTCTTTTGTACTTCTGCAGACTCTTGATGCTTTCCTCCATCTCCTCTCTCTTTTTCACCAACTTCTGCAGAGCATTGGTCAGGTTCTCCTTCTTCTTCTCAGAGGCCTCCTCCAGTGCCTCCACCTGGTGTTCCTTATGGTCTCCATGCAACCTGCAGGACCCACAGAGACAGACCGAGTCCTCGGTGCAGTAATACTCCAGGATCTGCTCATGGACGGAGCATTTCCTGTTCTTCTGGGGAGTGGTGAGGTCAGATAGGACATGTTGGGATGACTTGCTGTGGACTCTCAGATGGTCATCACACAGAGAAGCTTCACAATGCAAACAAGATTTAACAGCGGGTACAGGAGAGTGAATACATTGCGTACAGAGGATCTTGCGCTTCTTCTTCTCCGGCTCGGTAGATTGGAAACTCTCCATTATGTTGCACAGTGCTGTGTTCCTGCTAAGTTCAGGTCGCTCCTGGAACTCTTCTCTGCATTCAGGACAGCAATAAACTCCAGACCCCCTCTGGGTATCCAGCACACCTTCTATACAGTCCCGGCAGAAGCTGTGTCCACATCGCAGTGTCACAGGACTGTTATAAATGCTCAGACATATGGAACATTTCCTCGCATCAGAAAACGCCATCGCCGACTGCAGAAGAGAGAAACGAAACTAAGTAGATGTGTGTCAGAGGGAGGGAGTCAGAGGAGGATTTACTTGAGATATCTCCGTGTGCAGAACAATAGGGAGGGAGGGGAGAGATCTGTTGATCACACCATCCAAGATTTTACTGATGGGATCAGAACACTCAGGGCATTTATAGTGACATCATACATCCATATCCTAGCTGAAGTCTCTACAGTTATCTTATTATATGATATTTCTGCTGATGTCTATACAGTCATATAATTGTAGCACTACCCCCGCACGGGCTGCTTGTGACAGGCACACCTGCAGGCACTACTCCTGCACAGCCAGGCAACACGCATTCTCCGCTTGCATACAAGCACAAGAAGTCAGTCCCTTGGCTTTGTTTTAATGTTTTATTGGGGGTAACAACTTGGATGGGGTGAAGGGATTTATGGGATGCCAACTTGAATCAAAGAACAACAAAAGGAGACAACTTCCTTCCTCTGTGTGAAAGATCCTGGACTGCTTTCCTTCCTGCACTCAAACAGTCTTTTGCGGATTAGTAGAAAAAGTCCATTACAGACTAGGAGTTCTTAGCCCCTCTTGACAAAAACTCACAAAAATTAGGCAAAACTGCATGCAGGAGTGTATCTTATCTAATGTAGAGCTGTTCCCAGCTCCACTGCTTGCAGGCACTATGAGCCCTCCTGGCTGCCCTGAAGATCTCAGAAGGCAAGGATTAAAAAAGGTTAAGAACAACACTGTCCTTTTAGAAAGGCTTTCTACATGTGGCAGTGTCTCCCCTAAAAAATGTGTGCGGATGTATTCACTCTGTCCTCCTTGCTCCCACTGCTCTCAGGCGAGATTTCCAATCAAACCGTGATGTTGAAAGGATCTTCCTAAGCTAGTCCGAGCCCAGCCTGTAGTAAAAGACTCCCCTAGACCTTGGGGATCCCTCCCAGGCCACTGACAGCCTCCTCAGCACTCCATCTTCCACCCAACTCCCTGCTAGCATGACTCATCCATATTTAAGGGCTGACCTAGCCACCCTGCCAGGACAGTAGTGCAGTACTACAGTTTGCAGATCAACCCTCCTGGCCTCCACCCACTAACTTCTAGAAGGTTCTCCAAACTTCCAGATCCAAGGGGAAACCTGTCTATTTGAGTCATCCAGGCCGACCTGAAGTAAACCCCGACCCAGATTCCAGACTCACAAACTAACCACGAGCTCCAACACAAATTTGCCTGCACCAACACCAGTAGCACACCAGAGGGCGCCACTGGCTGGAAAAAAATGAAAAACAGCTCCTGCAATTAGAAGCAAGGGCATCCCATTAGAAAAATAAGAGGGGAAAAGGTAAACCACTTGGAAAGGGGGTTCCAATAGTCAAATAGTCAATATCAAAAATAGATATATACATATTTTTTTTTCAATATGTTCACGTAGCATATATACATCCCAACTACAGGTCCCTGTAGCTAACAATGTTATCAAGACATGAACATATATACGTGTTTACCAATAGGTTTTTTATAAATGAAAAAAACAGGCCAAAGAACATTATAAATTTCAATGTAACCAGCCAAAAAGGCCGGCATCTCAAATCATAAAAGACTCCTACCGGAGTCGCATATCCGGCACCCATTATCCAAAAAGTTTTTTTTTTTTAATTATGAACAAGCAAGACAGTATACCCCATTCAATACAACAATAGAGTACTTAGGAAATTCCCCCTCCCCTCCCACAAAGACCCCCGAACACCCTAGAAAAACTAAGGAGTCAACTAACCTCCCCCTTGTGTAAATCAAACTATATACATAAAACCAGGGGCAATTGTAGATGGAGTATACTTTTCCAGAACCCCATCTTTTATAACGGTGTGCAGTACTTTTAACCCTTAAACCACACCTTCCTAAACTTCTTGGGGGAACCCCATGCCTTATATGTCATATGATACAGAAAAAACATCCCTAACGTCAGTTTTTCCGTATATATCCACCTCATTCCGATGAGCTTTTGTACCCCAAAATGGAGAATCCTAAGGAATAATTTGGTATACACATTCAACTCTTCTTGTTCAAAAATTCCCAAGAGGCAACACAAGGGGTTGCATATATTTGTCAGCTATAAATTCAGTCACCATAGACCATAGAGGCCTTATCTTGGTACATTTTCACACCATGTGAAGAAAAGTTCCTTCAGCCCCCAGGTATTTGTGACAAGTTGTAGATTCTCTCTTACGCATATGGAATAATATAACTGGTGTATAGTACATCTGATGGAGATACCTACGCTGAATCATCCTATCCATCGAGGATATGACCGTGGTATCAAGGACCTCCTGCTATAGCTCTTCCGACAACTCCGGTGCAAAGGCCATCCATCTAGATCTTGCCCTACCTATCAACCCAGGGTCTCTAGGCCCCACCGCCTGATAATACCCAGAAATCCTCTTAGCTGGATCAGGGTCCAACAGAGTAGTTTCCAAAGAGGTATTTTGAACCCGTACCTCCCCACCACCAAACTGCGCTACTGCCGCATGATGCATTTGAGCATATCTAAAGCGCCGGGCCCTGGGTATCCTAAACTGGTCCCTTAGTTTATCAAAAGTGTGTATCTTACCTTCCTGGTATATATGATGTAGGTACTTTATCTCAAATTGGGCCCACACATCCTTCCTCCAATTTGAGGAACCCAGTCAGAGACTTATTACACCATAGCGGACTATGACTATTAAAGATATATCTCCAGTGGCGGCAGGTGCGCACTGTTACTATTAAAGATGTATCTCCAGTGGCGGCTGGTGCTCAAACTTTTTTGGGGGGGCGCAAACAAACTAAAAAAAAAAAACATCAATTGCAGCTACTGTGCCATCAAACGCAGCTACTGTGCCATCAAACGCAGCCACTGTGCCCATCAAACGCAGCCACTGTGCCATCAAACGCAGCCACTGTGCCATCAAACGCATCCACTGTACCATCGAATGCATCCACTGTCCATCAAACGCAGCCACTGTGCCCATCAAACGCAGACACTGTGCCCATCAAATGCAGACACTGTGCCCATCAAACGCAGCCACTGTACCCATCAAATGCAGACACTGTGCCCATCAAATGCAGACACTGTGCCCATCAAACGCAGCCACTGTACCCATCAAATGCAGACACTGTGCCAGACACAGTGGCTGCCATCAAAACGCAGCCACTGTGCCCATCAAACGCAGCCACTGTGCCCATCAAATGCAGACACTGTGCCATCAAACGCATCCACTGTGCCATCAAATGCAGCCACTGTGCCCATCAAACGCAGCCACTGTGCCCATCAAACACTGCCACTGTGCCCATCACATGCAGCCACTGTGCCATCAAATGCAGCCACTGTGACCATCAAACGCAGCCACTGTGCCATCAAATGCAGCCACTGTGACCATCAAACGCAGCCACTGTGCCCATCAATTGCTGACAATGTGAAGACTCGCTTAGGCACAAAAAGTTTACCAATAGTTATGAATCACCAGAGCACCTCCCCCTAAAGGAAAACCCTCCCAGCAGAAACTGTAGTAAATGAAGAAAGTTCCAAAAGTCCAACATTTGGGCAGGAGGACAGCCATCCATAACAAACCTGCAGGGGAACAGAGAAAATACAGCCCTGACACTATCTGTACATTCTGCTAACCGGGGATTATGATCCTGCTGGCAGAAAACTTTTTACACAAGAGTCTTTGAAGGAGGAGCCCCCCCATAACCACAGTAAACAGTATTCTAGGCTTTACCACCACATTTTCTCCATGGGCCACACATCCGGAAAGGGTGGATGGCATGGTCCGGACTAGTCAGTTCAAACAAAAGGTTTTCCCCAAACATCAGCTGCTTTTCTTTAGGCTGGAATTCTGCGTCAGCGCCTTTTTCACAAGTACATCTCCCAATTGGGCAGTCTGATGACTTCTCCACTGGGATCCCGCTTGGCCACTGGGTAGCTTCTGCTGGGCCATCCGACCTTAACCATACCTACCCTGTCCTTGTAGATGGCCCAGTGGCATCACTGGGGGGGGGGGCAGAGGGGGGGGCCACACGGGGTGACACCTGGGCACAGTTCTCACCCCTACACTGATCTCTCACGTCTCACCAGCTGCCTCACACAGCGGGGCATACCGAGGCCGCCTCCCCTCCTCTGTTTACATCTACACTGGTTGAGGAGGGAGTCCAAGGGACACACCGCTGGGGGGGAGCGCTATGGGAGGGGAGAGGGGGGTCTGCACTGATTGGGGGGATCTGCAGTGAAGGGGGGCTGCACTGATGGAGGAGGGGTGGTCTGCACTGAGGGGGGTCTGCACTGATGGAGGGGGTGGTCTGCACTGATGGAGGGGGTGGTCTGCACTGATGGAGGGAAGTCTGCACTGATGGAGGGGGATCTGCACTGAGGGGGGTCTGCACTGATGGAGGGGGTGGTCTGCACTGAGGGGGGTCTGCACTGATGGAGGGGGGTCTGCACTGAGGGGGGTCTATACTGATGGAGGGGGGTCTGCACTAAGGGGGGTCTATACTGATGGAGGGGGGTCTGCACTGATTAATGGTCGATGGATGGGTCTATACTGATGGAGGGGGTCTGCACTGAGGGGGTCTATGCATATGGAGGGGGGTCTGCACTGAGGGGGTCTTTACTGATACATGGGGGTCTGCACTGAGGGAGGGTCTATACTGATGGAGGGGGGTCTGTACTTTGTAAGGGGGGTCTGTACTGAGGGAAGGGATCTATACTGTGGGAGAGGGGTCTGTATTTAGTGGGGGGGGGTCTATACTGAGAGAGGGGGGTCTGTACTTGATGGAGGGGGGTCTGTAGTTAGTGGAGGGGGGTCTGTACTGACGGGGGATTATAGTTGATGGAGGGGGGTCAGGGTGACCATTTTTTCCGCAACGGGTGACACTAACCCTAGTGACGCCACTGGATGGCCCTTCCTCAGCTCCAGTCCTGCCGGATATCCTGGAATCAGGCCCAAGCTTGTTGATTGTGAGGCCCCCTCCTCCCCTCCAAAAAAATGTTTCCTCCTCCTAGCAAAAATCCCCTCCCGCTACCATATTACCCTTTCTAGCACAAACTCCCCAAAACAACACCTCTTAGCACAAATATTCTTTCCCCATTCCTCATCCCAACACAAATCACCTTTCCTAGGACACCTCCCCAAATTTCCCCTCCTAGAAGAATTTTGTCCCCATTGCAATTGCAAAAAGGTCACACACAGTCAGAGCACAAAATGCACACTGCAAATCCTATACAAGAGAAGGGTGGCTATGTTCCTACATACAGTGGCACCATGGAGAATGAATGTAGCTAGCCACCTTCCAGGAAGTCGGAACACAGCAACATAAAAAAGGAATTTGGAGAATTGGAGGAGGCCAAGAGCAATAGAAGGGACTTTTTTTTACAGATTTGAAAATAGATACATGAATAGATTTTTTTAAACCAATGTCCATCTTGAACCATTTGAACCCAGAGCCTTCTGACAGCTGCAATCTTTTGGAAATCCCTACCCATACCTCTCCCTAACACATTATTCTTGGATGCAGCCAAACCCAGATTAAGAGTTAAAGGGAAACCATAATGGTCTGGAGGTCCATTTTATTTCAAATGGTCTTAAAGCCTATACACTTATAAACAGAAGGGTTTTCTTGTTGGTCGTTTGTAAGTAAACATTTAATACAGGATGCAGACTTGACATTTATAGGTTTTCTACAGAGAGAGAGAACAGGCAGAAACTGTTTTCAGACTGTCCCTCTCTAAGTCAATCTCCATACCATCACTTATGAACAAAGCAGGAAACATTTGAGGTCTGCTTGACTATTAAGGCTACAGGATGTTGGTTTCTCAGTATGGATGTTTTTGAGCGTGTGGTGAGGAATGCCTTGCTTGAAAATCCATGCATGTGAAGTTTATGTTCCAGCCTTTGTTAATAGTTGGTAAAAGGTGTGCAGCCAACATGTTTCAGGGGATAATGGATCCCCCTTTTTCAGGGTTCTTAGTGGTAAAATGGGTGTTTGCTTTGGACCTACTTTGGGGACCTTATAGGGGTCCTCATATATTCTCTGCATCATGACTTTAAACAACTTCTAAAAAAAATGAATCAGAGAAGCTTGAAGGTATGACTGATATGGGGCTGTGTTTGCCCTTCTTTGTCTGCAATTCAGAGGAAACTCAGTAGGATGTACTGCATCCAGAGAAACACAAAGCAGGGCAAACACAGCCCCGCAACTGCCAACCACATCACACCATTGAAGTAAATGAGGTATCTGCTGATCTGGGTTTGATATTTACTGTAGCAGGAACTTTAGGCCCGTCTACATGAGCCCTCAAATGGGTCAGCTTTCTGGAGAACCTCTATTCCACAGCCAGGCAGAAACACCAAAGCAAAGAAGAACTGAATTTGGCCAAGGCCATTCTCAAGACCTCATGTTCATATTAACTGCTTCAAAAGGGAAAAAACAACCTTCAAAAACGCTAAAATTTTTTGGAAGTAGAACAAATAATAACACTACAAAAAACGAGACCCTTCTAATGATCTTTATTAAGTAGCAGCAGATGCATTGCTGATATGAAGGAATCTTCAAACATTTGCAGGGAATCCATTATGGCCGTGGTGGAAATGTCTCTGATGTGGAGCATCACTGATAGACTCCGACCAGAGCTCTCCTATCTTCATTTGTACCATGTGGTTGCTCTTGCCCATTTCATCATAATTTTTACTTTTTCTCACCTATTTTTTTACCTGTTTTCATTTTTTTTCTTTATCCATTAGTGCACATCATTACCCATATACACTCTATTTTCTAGCAACCATCCTGTCAGACCATGCTGGATGGTCCTGTTTGCCCGTTTTTCCACCTGTACTGTTTTGCGCTGCTGGCCCATTTTGGATCCTTTAACCACAGCTCCCGGGTCAGACGTCTCCGGTGTGACTTTGGCATGCAGCATTCAGCATCTTTGTGAGTATGAATGCCTTAGTCTGATTCCCACATTTCATACATTTCCATATTCATTACTATGTTATATTTTTTAACCATTTCTACTTTAAAGATCGTGTCTATGCATCAACGCCGGAAGAGTGAGACTGAACTCATGAACTCACAAAACGCGTTGGGTCACCATAGATGCTATGACACACTTACTATGGACTATTTGATTACTGTATGTAACCATGTAATGGATTTGTATATTTGGGCCAACTGTTTGGCATTATGACACCTTTTCCCAGTTCTATTGCTGGCATATACTTAAAGTGGAGTTCCACCCACTTTTACAACTCATCAGCATCCCTCACTAAACTGCGCACTGTAAACAAATTGGATATTTTTTTTCTCAGCACCTACTGTATATCTGCTGTATTCATTTTTCACTTCCTCCTCCCTGGCCGTGGCCCATCGCATCATTTCCTGTTTGCAATGCCTTCTGGGAAGGGGTGGTAACTTCCTCTGACACTGCCGTTGCTATGGAAACTTGACCTGAAACCACTGCTTGTGCTGCACTGAGCATGTGTGAGATCTGCAAGGATGAGATCCAGGAAGAAATACAGTCTGGCTTCAGATGCCCACACTTAAGATGGCCACGGCCTGCTGTAAGTTTATAAAATAACAAACTACTGCTATAAACAAAAACAAAACAGACCTTAGTTTACAGACTAACTTTACTAGAATACATTAGGCTTGTGTATTATAGGGGTATTTTTATTTAAAAAGTATAATTTCGGCTAGAACACCACTTTAAAGGGGTTGTAAAGGTTCGTGTTTTTTCACCTTAATGCATCCTATGCATTAAGGTGAAAAAACACCTGGCTGTCACGCGCCATCCATCCCCCCCCCCCCCCCCGTTTTACTTACCTGAGCCCATTTACCTGCTCTGCACGTCCCCCAGTGTCCTCTTCTCCACGGAGTCTCGGCGTTGATTGGATAGATAGATAGCAGTGCAGCCATTGGCTCCCGCTGCTGTCAATCAAATCCAATGATACGCCCGCCGGGGGGCCGGACGGAGTCATACACTCTGTGTCTATGAACGCAGAGTGTATGAGACGGGAGCGCACCCTCAAGGTAACCCCCTCAGGAGAGAGCTTCCCAGAGGGGGGTTAGCTATTGCGGGGAGGAGCCGAGAGAGCCGCTGTGGGACCCCAGAACAGCAGGATCGGGGCCACTCTGTGCAAAACGAACTGCACAGTGGAGGTAAGTATGACATGTTTGTTATTTAAAAAAAATAAAAAATGAACCTTTACAACCCTTTTAATAAACCTGTACTATGTTTTTATTACTGGCTGTGTGGCGCTTCATCTAAAGTCCCTATGGGAAAAACTCTGTATTTGTATGTGCCTCTGGGAGTCTGTAGTTGTCAGTCTTGCAAAGCCTCATGGGGATCGTGGTTCCACAACAGCCGGAGTGCTGAGGTTGCCTCGCCCTGCCTTAGAGGTTTGTATAAACTGGGCTTACAGCCAAAGCACGAAGGTGCGATTATACTGATAATAGAAGTGAGTATTACATGACTGTGCATGATGTCATAAGCCTAGGCTAAATTACAAGAAACAAGAAGTGGGCTGTATAATAGGGTGACCAGACGTCCCCAGTTCTGTGGACAGTCCCTGGACTGAGGGACACTATCCCCGGAGCCAATCAGTCCCCAAATTTGTCCCCGGATTGCAGGGCGGCTCTGCCATGGGTCCTGCTGGGTCTATTGGACAGGCAGCGATTTGAGAAGGGCGGCTCTTTCATTAGGCTAATGAAAGAGCCGCCTCTGGGGGTGAGTAGCAGAGCTCCCTGCTCTACCGCACTGGCTGCTCTTAGTCTCGGGCCCCCCATCCGTGTGCTCAGCACCTCTTTTGGGTCCCTCTCTCCTGCTCCATGCAGCGCTGCTCAGCCAAGTGTCTTCCCCAGCCAGAGTCCTGCCCCCCCCCCCCCGATTCAGCTTCATCCACCAGAGTGCTGTCCCCCCCCCCCCCGATTCAGCTTCATCCATTCCGGCTCCCGCGCAAACAAAGTTTAAGCACACAGGAGCTGCAGTGCAGGAGCCGTATGAGAGCCGGAGGACACTGCAGGCTTGTCTGCTAGGCCAGCCCCCCGTCATACAGAGACCTTCCTCAGAGTAAGAGATACTGTATGCTGATCGCCGTGTCCGTGGTGCTGAAAGGAGCCCAGGAAACCATTAATGAGTGCCCTGCAGTCTGCTCATGGTGAATGAAACGACCCCCACACACCATCCCATACCCCACTCCATCTCCCCTGGGGACGGGGATCCATTTTTACCTGGGGACAGGGACCCCAATTCCCCTGGGGACAGGGACCTCTTCTCACTTGGGGACAGGAACCCCTTTTCACCTGGGGACAGAAACCCCATCTCCCCTGGGGACAGGGACCCCTGTTCACCTGGGGACAGGGACCCCTTTTCACCTGGGGACAGGGACCCCATCTCCCTGAGGACAGGGACCCCATCTCCCCTGGGGACTGGGACCACTTCTCACTTAGGGACAGGAACCCCTTTTCACCTGGAGACAGGGACTCTTTTTCACCTGGGGACAGGGACCCGATCTCCCCTGGGGCCTGGGACCCCTTCTCCCCTGAGGACAGAGACCTCTTTTCACTTGGGTACAAGGACCCCTTTTCACCTGGGGACAGGGACCTGATCTCCCCTGGGGCCTGAGACCCCTTCTCCCCTGAAGACAGGGACCTCTCTTCACTTGGGTACAGGGACCCCTTTTCACCTGGGGACAGGGACCCCTTTTCACCTGGGGACAGGGACCCCATCTTCCCTGGAGACAGGGACCCCTTTTCACCTGGGGACATGGACCCCATCTCCCCTGGGGCCTGGGACACCTTCTCCCCTGAGGACAGGGACCCCATCTTCCCTGGGGCCTAGGACCCCTTCTCCCCTGAGGACAGGGACCCAGGGCACCTCTTTTCACTTGGGTACAGGGACCCCTTCTCCCCTGGGGCCTGGGACCCCTTCTTCCCTGAGAACAGGGACCCCATCTTCCCTGGGGACTGGGACCTCTTCTCACTTGGGGGCAGGAACACCTTTTCACCTGGGGACAGGGACCCCTCCTCTCCTGGGGACAGGGGCCCCTTCTCCCCTGGGGACCCCATCTCACCTGGGGAGAGGAACCTCATTTCACCTGGGGATGGGGACCCCTTCTCACACTTTACCCCAGAACGGCTCTTTATGCATTTGACCCATTGTGTTTAACCACACTGCTTCTTAACATTTGGTAGTCATATCCCCAAAAATTCTAAGAAGCATCTTTTTTTTATCTCATGGAGCAAATGTGAGAAGTAACATATATATTATACAATCATTACATAAACACATACACTGCATATATCATCGGAGGAAAATATGCTTATAAAATAGTTTACCATTTGCCAATAAAAAAAAAAAATATGTCCCCGGATTTCATTTTAAATATCTGGTCACCTGTATAAGGTGATCTGTACTGGCAGAAAAAAAAGTTTTACAATCCAAAGTTTACACAACAAGGGCAGAAGATTTAATAGATGGAAAGATGAAAAAAAGACTAAAGGTCCACTTTAAGGAAATGAAACCAGACTGTGTGTGATTAAAGGAAGATTTATTAATAATGAAGCAAAACCCAACCAACACCAGCAAACAGAATACAAGGCAAAGTGACAATATACTGGAACAGTAAGCCAAGGGGCACAATACCCAACTATAATACCATATATATACAAAAAGGGGGGACACGGATAAGCAGGGTAAGGCAGGACCTGCCAGAAGTGGAACCAGAAAGGGGGTCAGAACTGGGATCAGGAACAAGGAGCGCAGATATGAAGAAGAAGGGTACAGGATGCTGGTACTGGAACAGGATCACAGCAGGAACCAGGAGCAGCGCATCAATAACCAGCTACATGGCACACAGGCAAAACACTGAGCCCGTGAAGGAAGCGAGGGGAGGGTTTATATACCTTCCCAGCAGCCAGCATCAGGTGGAGATTTGCTGGCTACTCGGAGACACCTGCTGGTGGACAACGGAACTAAAAATTTAGATAGGGGGCGCCCAATTTTATTCTTGACTAGGGCAGCACAAAACCAAAATACACCACTGCATGTAGCAATCAGCCCGCTGAACTTGACACATTTTAGCGAATGGGAAAGCGTGCTAAAAGCTCCTGCACCCGCGTGCACTAGTATCTTTATCAGCAAAAATGGGGTTCTCTTCTCTTCCTCCTTCCTTCCAGAGCAGCTCCTGTATTCCTGTGACCACCACTGCTGGCTTCTGAATACGGGAGCGCTGCACTGACAGGAAGAGGAGGAGAGAGAACACAACCGCAGCTCCTCCCAGCTCTCTCTTCCTCTCCTTGCCACTTCTAAAACTGGGCTGACAGAAGAGGTGATGCCACTGTCACTCATCCTGTCAGCCTTGTAAGCAAAATTAGCTGACCACACTGCTCCCCCCCCCATCCCTATAGTACACTGCTGTGCCTGGGATGAATAGTGCAGATTGTCGGATAATCCCTCAGATGATCTATGCATGCCCAGTACAAAACCACACTCCAACTTATCTGCCGATCAGCTAGCATGACGTCAACACTGCGCATGCGCAGATCCTCGGAGGCATTATCCGACGATCAGCAAAGCATGGAGGTAATAGACAGAACAGGTTCTATTGGTTGGGTGGGTGGGATTGCAAGCGGCAGGGAAGTGTTGCCCCCGGTCACCAGTGAAGAGGTTCTATTGGTTGGGTGGGCAGGAATGCAGGCGGCAGGGAAGTGTTGTCCCCGGTTACCAGTGAAGAGGTTCTTTTGGTTGGGTGGGTGGGAATGCAGGTGGCAGGGAAGTGTTGTCCCCGGTTACCAGTGAAGAGGTTCTATTGGTTGGGTGGGCGGGAATGCAGGCATCATGGAAGTGTTGTCCCCGGTTACCAGTGAAGAGGTTCTATTGGTTGGGTTGGCGGGAATGCAGACGGCAGGGAAGTGATGTCCCCGGTTACCAGTGAAGAGGTTCTATTGGTTGGGTGGGCGGGAATGCAGGTGGCAGGGAAGTGTTACCGGTTACCAGTAAAGAGGTTCTATTGGTTGGGTGGGCGGGAATGCAGACGGCAGGGAAGTGTTGTCCCCGGTTACCAGTGAAGAGGTTCTATTGGTTGGGTGGGCGGGAATGCAAGCGGCAGGGAAGTGTTGTCCCCAGTTACCAGTGAAGAGGTTCTATTGGTTGGGTGGGCGGGAATGCAAGCGGCAGGGAAGTGTTGTCCCCGGTTACCAGTGAAGAGGTTCTATTGGTTGGGTGGGCGGGAATGCAGACGGCAGGGAAGTGTTGTCCCTGGTTACCAGTGAAGAGGTTCTATTGGTTGGGTTGGCGGGAATGCAGGCGGCAGGGAAGTGTTACCGGTTACCAGTAAAGAGGTTCTATTGGTTGGGTGGGCGGGAATGCAGACGGCAGGGAAGTGTTGTCCCCGTTTACCAGTGAAGAGGTTCTATTGGTTGGGTGGGTGGGAATGCAGACGGCAGGGAAGTGTTGTCCCCGGTTACCAGTGAAGAGGTTCTATTGGTTGGGTGGGCGGGAATGCAGACGGCAGGGAAGTGTTGTCCCTGGTTACCAGTGAAGAGGTTCTATTGGTTGGGTGGGCGGGAATGCAGGCGGCAGGGAAGTGTTGTCCCTGGTTACCAGTGAAGAGGTTCTATTGGTTGGGTGGGCGGGAATGCAGGTAGCAGGGAAGTGTTGTCCCCGGTTACCAGTGAAGAGGTTCTATTGGTTGGGTGGGCGGGAATGCAAGCGGCAGGGAAGTGTTGTCCCCGGTTACCAGTGAAGAGGTTCTATTGGTTGGGTGAGCAGGAATGCAAGCGGCAGGGAAGTGTTGTCCCTGGTTACCAGTGAAAAGGTTCTATTGGTTGGGTGGGCGGGAATGCAGACGGCAGGGAAGTGTTGTCCCTGGTTACCAGTGAAGAGGTTCTATTGGTTGGGTTGGCGGGAATGCAGGCGGCAGGGAAGTGTTACCGGTTACCAGTAAAGAGGTTCTATTGGTTGGGTGGGCGGGAATGCAGACGGCAGGGAAGTGTTGTCCCCGTTTACCAGTAAAGAGGTTCTATTGGTTGGGTGGGTGGGAATGCAGGCGGCAGGGAAGTGTTGTCCCCAGTTACCAGTGAAGAGGTTCTATTGGTTGGGTGGGCGGGAATGCAGGCGGCAGGGAAGTGTTGTCCCCGGTTACCAGTGAAGAGGTTCTATTGGTTGGGTGGGCGGGAATGCAGGTAGCAGGGAAGTGTTGTCCCCGGTTACCAGTGAAGAGGTTCTATTGGTTGGGTGGGTGGGATTGCAGGCAGTGGGGAAGTGTTGTCCCTGGTTACCAGTGAAGAGGTTCTATTGGTTGGGTTGGCGGGATTGCAGGTGGCGGGAAAGTGTTGTCCCTGGTTACCAGTGAAGAGGACCTTTTGGTTGGGTGGGTGGGAATGCGGCAGGGAAGTGTTGTCCCCGGGTTATCAGTATACAGCTGTCGGGTGTCACTCTGTAATCCTCGGTGTCCGGTGTTCTGTCGAATACTGGTGGTTGTCGGTTCATGCCTCCAACGATCTGCGCATTCGCAGTGCTGACGTCACCCCAGCTGATCGGCAGATCGGCTGGGGTGACGTCACAACTGTGCATGCGCAGATCATCAGAGGCATTATCCGATCTGCACTATTCAACAGAACAGCGGCCCTGGTAATACCTATTTAAATTAATAGTGATACATTACATTAGTGATAAGTGACACATTGGAATACAATTCATATTTTAGTGATAGATTAGATTGGTGATAATAAAAGTGACAAATTGGAATAAAATTTATACTAATAGTGATAGATTAGTGATGATAATATCGATACACTGGAAAACCTGTTCTTATTAATAGTGTATTAATAGTGATACATTAGATTAATGATGAATATAGTGATGCATTGAAATACCTGTTTTTCTTATTATTAGTGATAGATTATAATAGTGATAATAATAGCGATACTTTGCAATACCTCTTCTTATTAGTGACTTATTCAATTAGTAATAATAATTATTATTATTATATAGGATTTATATAGCACCAACAGTTTATGTAGCGCATTACAATAAAAAAGGGAGACAATACAGTTGTAATACAATAAAATACAAGAGGATTAAGAGGGCCCTGCTTAGAAGAGCTTAAAATCTAATAGGGTGGGGCAGGTGGTACAAAGGGTTGTAACTGTGGGGAATGAGCTGATGGAAGTGGTAGGAGATTAGTCGGAGGTGTGATAGGCTTCCCTGAAGAGATGAGTTTTCAGGGATCACCTGAAGGTAGCAAAAGTAGGGGATAGCCGGACAGGTTGAGGTAGCGAGTTCCAGAGGATGGGAGAGGCTCTGGAGAAATCCTGGAATAGTAATACATTTGAATTCTTGTTCTCATTAATAGTGATAGATTATAATAGTGATGCAGCAGAGCAGTAATTGTTAATAATAATGATACATTGGAATAGTGACAACTCATTCTAATCATACATCATAACAGAATAGTCATAATGACACACTGTAACAGAATGGTCTATAATAGTGATATATTAGAATAGTCATACCTGATGTGATACAATCAAGTAAAAGGTAGCACAAGGAAGGCAAGTATTAGACCACATTCACCTTTTGTAGCATCTGCCAGTAGGAGACTTTTTACAGATTTATTGATTTATATGTGAACCTAGGTCCACCAATCAGAATACCAGTAATGATGCCAGTCTTGGGGTAAATGTTTTACACCTCCTGATTCTCTCTACATATCTTTATGCAACCCTCGCCTAGATATAATGCAGCATGGAGCGGCCAGCTGAAGGTGGCAGTGAAGGTGTGGAGGTGTTGGAATGGGATACCCAACTCATAAAATGAGATCTGCCCGGCCTCGTAATCCAGAATTATTCTGACTTTGGCTACTAAGAATTTACGATCTAAAATGGTGGAGTTGTCGTTATATTTCACTGACAACTGATTCGATTTTCCCTCTAGGCACCAGGACACGAAATTACTTCCAATTTCTGAACCATTTTGTGCCTTGCCTATATGTGCATAACAAACACCAACTCTCCAGTGTGAAGATCCCCTAACATCCACATCCCAGTAATGTCTCCCTGAGGAGAAACTCTGACTGCTCAACACCTGTTTTATCATTCCTGTAAATCGCTTTGATGTTACAAGACGATTTATGTTTCTGGCTACCGTGCGTGCGGTCTTCCCGTCATCTAAAGTATATATATTACTATGAGCTGTTTCTTCATCTAGTGTTATATCTGCAGGTTTTGATAGAATTATCCATCTATTTACCCCTTTTATTATATTAAGTAGACCTGTATGTAATGTGTGTGAGATTCCAGTCACATCCAGTTCCCCCCCACCATGAAGGAGTTTATCACGTCTCTCTTTGTCCTCCTCATCTTCATCCTCAGTATCCCACAATTCACCTGTTTCTGATTCCTGTAGGAAAGTCAATGGATCCGTCATGTTACATATCTCCTCGATGTGACGTATCTTCCTGGACAGCTCGTCCTTCTTTATCTCCAGATCCTGGATTAAAACAGAGGCTGAGAATGAGACTTTCCCTGCCTTCCTAGTTATCTCTTTAAGAACTCTCCTCTCCAGGATGTCCAGTTGTCTTTTGACGTCTCTGAATATGGTGGTGACTCTCTTAGTTACACCGTCTGCACTGTCTTGCACTTTTAACTTCTGCAGACTCTTGATGCTTTCCTCCATCTCCTCTCTCTTTTTCACCAACTTCTGCAAAGCATTGGCCAAGTTCTCCTTCTTCTTCTCAGAGGCCTCCTCCAGGGCCTCCACCTGGTGTCCCTGATGGTCTCCATGCAGCCTGCAGGACCCACAGAGACAGGCCGAGTCCTCAGTGCAGTAATACTCCAGGATCTTCTCATGGATGGAGCATTTCCTGTTCTTCTGGGGAGTTGTGAGGTCAGATAGGACATGTTGGGATGACTTGCTGTGGACTCTCAGATGGTCATCACACAGAGAAGCTTCACAATGCAGACAAGATTTAACAGCAGGTACAGGAGAGTGAATACAGTACGAACAGAAGATCTGGCTCTCTTTCTTCTCCTCCATCTTCTCTGGCACGGTAGATCGGACACTCTCCATTATGTTGCGCAGTGTAATGTTCCTGATAAGTTCAGGTCTCTCCTGGGACTCTTCTCTGCATTCAGGACAGCATTAAACTCCAGACCCCCCCTGTGTATCCAGAACACCTTCTATACAGTCCCTGCAGAAGTTGTGTCCACATCTCAGTGTTTGGTATAAATGTTCAGACAGATGGAACAGTCCAGCTCCTTCCTCGCATCAGAGAACGCCATAGCTGACTGCAGAAGAGAGAAACGAAACTAAGAGAGGGAGTCAGAGGGAGGGAGTCAGAGGGAGGGGGTCAGAGGGAGGGAGTCAGAGGGAGGGGGTCAGAGGGAGGGAGTCCGAGGGAGGGAGTCAGAGGGAGGGAGTCAGAGGGAGGGGGTCAGAGGGAGGGAGTCCGAGGGAGGGAGTCCGAGGGAGGGAGTCAGAGGGAGGGAGTCCGAGGGAGGGAGTCCGAGGGAGGGAGTCCGAGGGAGGGAGTCCGAGGGAGGGAGTCAGAGGGAGGGAGTCCGAGGGAGGGAGTCCGAGGGAGGGAGTCCGAGGGAGGGAGTCCGAGGGAGGGAGTCAGAGGGAGGGAGTCAGAGGGAGGGAGTCAGAGGGAGGGAGTCCGAGGGAGGGGGTCAGAGGAGGATTTACTGATATTACTGATATCTCTGTGTGCAGAAATTTATAGTGATGTTATAAATCCATATCCTAGCTAATGACTCCATAGATATATTATGATCTAATAAGTCCATCCCATCTAATAGAACTACAATTTTGTTATATGTTAGCTCCATTCTAGCTTATAAGTCCACAGTTATATTGGTATTGAGGTTGAGCGACTGATCATAAAAACTGGAGCTACCAACTTTAATTTGAGCCCTACTGAAGTCAGCAGGGGCGTGGGGGAATCTTGAAAATCAATTCTGCCCATTTTCAAAGGTAATAGCCAAGGGATTGTCAAACACAGGGCATGGGGTGTATGGCGTTACCAAGGAGGACATACTGTATATCAGGGGGCGTTGCTAGGTCTACAAAAGATCTGGGGCTAGAGCCCATAGCAGCGAAGTAAAGAAAGTCATATGCTTGGGCGGGCATACATATACGTATATAATATACGCGTGTGTGTATACAGTATATCCATTTCATGTCTAAGCCTATTTCTGACATGTATTGCTTACAAGTTAAAATCCATATTTTTTGCTAGAAAATTTCTTAAAGAATAAAATGGCGATCGTTGCAATATTTTATGTCACACAGTATTAACGCAATTTTTTGGAAAAAAATACACTTTCATGAATTAAAAAAAAACTAAACAGTAAAGTTAGACCAATTTTTTTGTATAATGTGAAAGATGATGTTACGCCGAGTAAATAGATACCCAATATGTCATGCTTTGAAATTGCGCACACTCGTGGAATGGCGACAAACTACGGTACCTAAAAATCTCCATAGGCGACGCTTTAAAAAAATATAACGGTTACCAGGTTAGAGTTACAGAGGAGGTCTTTTGCTAGAATTATTGCTCTCACTCTGACGATCGCGGCGATACCTCACACGTGTAATTTGAACACCGTTTACATATGCGGGTGCGACTTACGCATACGTTTTCTTTGCTGCATGAGCTCGCAGGGAAGCGGGCACTTTAAAAAAAAAATGTCCTATTTATTTCATTTTTTTTTTTTTTTTACATTATCACTTTAAAAAAAAAAAGAGTTCTGATCACTTTTATTGCTGTCACAAGGAATGTAAACATCCTTTGAGTAATAGGTGGTGACAGGTACTCTTTATGGAGGGACCGGGGGGTTTAAAAGGCCCCCAATCCCTCCTTTGTACTTCAAAGTATTCAGATCACCAAAAATGGCGATTCTGAATACTGTAATTTTTTTAAAATTGGCGCCATTGGCAGCCAAATAAACCAGAAGTGACGTTGTGACGTTGGTTCCGTGTTTTTACATAGGAGACTGGAATGAAGCCGTTTCTGGCTTTGTTCCAGTTTCAGCCTAGCCGGCGGAAGTGCCAGATCGTGGATCGGTTCTCTCGGTGGGACTGGGGGCCGGGATGAACGGCAGGGTGGCTTTTAGCCACATCGGTTGCTATCAATAAAGAGCCGAGCGCCAGCTCTAAAAAGCGGTGCCGGGATGATGCCAGCTGCAGGCATCACCCCAGTATAACCCCTTCAAGCCGACGCTGCATGTGTGCGCACGGTTGGTGCTAAGGGGATATATATATATATATATATAATTTATATATAAAATACCGTCACATATCTGAATATGGATCCCATGGTTTGTTATTATTGATATACAGTATCTCACAAAAGTGAGTACACCCCTCACATTTTTTGTAAATATTTTATTCTATCTTTTCATGTGACAACACTGAAGAAATGACACTTTTCTACAATGTAAAGTAGTAAGTGTACAGCTTGTATAACAGTGTAAATTTGCTGTCCCCTCAAAATAACTCAACACACAGCCATTAATGTCTAAACCGATGGCAACAAAAGTGAGTACACCCCTAAGTGAAAATGTCCAAATTGGACCCAATTAGCCATTTTCCCTCCCCAGAGTGATGTGACTCGTTAGTGTTACAAGGTCTCAGGTGTGAATGGGGAGGAGGTGCGTTAAATTTGGTGTTATCGCTCTCACTCTCTCATACTGGTCACTGGAAGTTCAACATGGCACCTCATGTCCTCTCCGCGGCCGCCTGGCTGCCAGTTAAACTCAGTCCATCGGCGCCGGGGGGCGTAAACATTGAGGGGGGTGGAGCTAGATGAGAAGCCTTCGGCCTTCTACGGCCGCCCGTATAGGTCAGCCATCGGTGCCAGGGGGCGTGACTGCGAAGGGGGAGGAGCCAGAGCAGACACCTGCTGCTAACAACTTGAAGCCGGATAACAGAAAACGTGAGTGCAGCCCCGTGCTCTCCGCCACCCCCCTATAACCTGGATAGGAGGAGCGGTGGGGGCGGCTGCATATAGAACAATCATTCTCTCCATCTTCTATATGCAGCCGCCCCCACCGCTTCTCCTATCCTGCTTATTTCTGCTGCCCCCCCTGGGCTCTCCACACCACCACTTTGCCTCCTCATGCTCTTTGCCATCCCTCCAGTGCTCTCCACCTCCCCCATGCTCTCTGCCTCCCCCCCCAGTGCTCTCCACCTCCCCCATGCTCTCTGCCACCCCCCAGTGCTCTAAACCGCCCTCATGCTCTCTGCCGCCCTCCCAGTGCTCTCCGCCACCCCCCATGCTCTGCGCTCACCCCCCTGTGCTGTTCATATCCCCCCACGTACTCCGCTTCCCCCCTGTGCTCTCCACATCCCCCCCATGCTCTCCGCTGCCCCCTCATGCTCTCCACTGCCCCCGTGCTCTCCACCTCCCCCCTGTGCTCTCCATCTCCCCCCATGCTCTCCGCCACCCTCCCTGTGCTCTCCACCTCCCCCAATGCTCTCTCCGCTGACCTCCCTGTGCTCTCCACCTTCCCCCATGTGCTCTTCACATCCCCCCCATGCTCTCCACCAGCCCCTCTGTGCTCTCCACCTGCCCCCCATGCGCTCTTCACATTCCCCAATGCTCTCCACCGCCCTCCCTGTGCTCTCCATCTCCCCCCATGCTCCCCCCTGCCCATCCTGTGCTCTTCACCTCCCCCCGTGCTCTCCGGCGCCCTTCCTGTGCTCTCCACCTCCCCCCGTGCTCTCCACCTTCCCCCCATGCTCTCCGCCGCCCTTCCTGTGTTCTCCACCTCCCCCATGCTCTCCGCTGCCCCTTGTGCTCTTCTCTTCCTCCCTGTGCTCTCGCCCCACCCCATGTTCTCAAGGTACTTCCCTGTGCTCTCCATCCCCCCATACTCTTTTCTGGTCCCACCTCACCCCCCCCCCCCCCCCACACCTCTGCTGGGTTCCCCCCTCCCCTCTCTCAGGGAATCTGTCAGGGTGGAGAGTGGGGAAGGGGCCAGTTAACATGTCGTGGGCTGCTCAATCCAAAATGCCCGGGCCTATTTTTTTGTCCCAGTCTGGGCCTGGCTGCAGCACAGTGGCCAAGACCATGCAGCGGTTTAACAGGACAGGTTCCACTCAGAACAGGCCTCTCCATGGTCGACCAAAGAAGTTGCGTGCGCGTGCTCAGCGTCATATCCAGAGGTTGTCTTTGGGAAATAGACGTATGAGTGCTGCCAGCATTGCTGCAGAGATTGAAGGGGTGGGGGGGGGTCAGCCTGTCAGTGCTCAGACCATACGCCGCACACTGCATCAAATTGGTCTGCATGGCTGTCATCCCAGAAGGAAGCCTCTTCTAAAGATGATGCACAAGAAAGCCCGCAAAGAGTTTGCTGAAGACAAGCAGACTAAGGACATAGATTGCTGGAACCATGTTCTGTGGTCTGATGAGACCAAGATAAACTTATTTGGTTCAGATGGGCAGCAACCAGGTGAGACAAGTGTGTCTGGCATACAGTCAAGAATAGTGGTGGGAGTGTCATGGTCTGGGACTGCATGAGTGCTGCCAGTGTTCTGTCAAGAAGTGCCCCCCCCCATCGAATAGTGCCCACGCATGCGCAGGACGGAGCCGCACTTCAGCTGATTTGCAGATCAGCTGGAGTGACATGACCAGGGCACAAGCGCACATCATAGGAGGCATCTCTCGATGGGAGCTACCATTTCATGGGCACAATTGAAACCTATAGAAACAGCGAGGGGAGACCGTAGTTCTCTCACATTGTGCCTCGCTGTTGCGGGGCGGCTCTACAGTGTGCTGATGGTCCGGTTTTGTCTGTGTTGCAGGGTGGGTTTGCTGTGTTGAACAGCCGGTTTTGCCTGTGTGACAGGGCGGGTTGCAACACAGACAAAACCAGCTCTTCGACACAGCCACTAGCCAACCTCCAGCAGCAGCAATGCACAATCTGAGAACTACGGTCTCCCCTGCTGCTTCTATAGGTTTAAATTGTGCCTGTGATATGGTATCTCCCATTGAGAGAAATCTCTTATGATGTGCGCATGTGCCCTGGTTATGTCAGCCCAGCTGATCGGCAAATCAACTGTTGTGCTGTTCCGTAAGGTGCATGCGCAGGATATCCCAGGCACTATTCGATGGGGGGGCACTTCTTGACAGAACATGGGCACTGGGGAGCTACAGTTCATTGAGGGAACCATGAATGCCACCATGTACTGTGACATACTGAAGCAGAGCATGATCCCCTCCCTTCAGAGACTGGGCCGTAGGGCAGTATTCCAACATAACGACCTCAAACTGTCATATACCTGGGTGTCTTTGAACCCGGATGTTCCTGGTCCCACAGCTGAAGTCTTACCTGTTGTGCCACAGAGGAGCCCTGGAGTTATTGCAATGTTCTTCCAGCTTGATGCATTGCCTTGGACTCACTAGCCCCACCTGCTGCCAGCTACAGACAATATACAATTAAAGCGGGATTCCGTCCTAAAAAAAAAAAAATTAAAGTCAGCAGCTACTAACACTGTAGCTGCTGACTTTAAATAAGTACTTACCTGTCCTGGGTGCCCGCGATGTCAGCTGCCCGAGGCCGACCCGTCACCTCGGCTCTCAGGTCCAGGCACCGCCATCCTAGGAAAGGGAAACAGGCAGTGGAGCCTTGCGGCTTCACTGCCAGTTTCCTACTGTGCATGCGCGAGCGGCGCGGCGCTCCGTTCTGTGAATGGCCCCGTGGTGTTCTGGGAACACACACAGTTCCCAGAAGACAACGGGGCCGCTCACCGAGGAGAAGAACTCACCACGGAATAGGAAGAGGCAGATTAGGAAGACTGCCTATCAGCAAGGGTTTAGGTAAGTTTAGTTTTTTTTTTTTTTTCAAATTTTTTTTTAAACTTTTTTAGGATTTTTGGTGATTTTTTTTTTTTCAGGGTGGCCCTCCACTTTAAGCAGCCCATAAATAGCAGCACTTCCTGTTACTCAGTGCCTGTTTGTTTGGACTTGTTCCTTGGGTGAATTGATAGCTCTGTGATTTTGACTACTGTGCATTGAACCTCTGCCTGAATTCTTGACCACTCTCCAGCCAGCTGATTTGGTCCTTCACCGCCAGCTCACGTATGACCTCCTCCTGCCTGACCAATTTTTGGATTTCGATTCTGTACCGTTTTGCCTGACCTGACTACGTTTTCCTCTGAATCCTCAGCATACAAGCTCCACTTCGGACATTACCTACCACAGGTACCTTACACAAACAAACCTCCAAGATGACCACTGCCTTGCTAAAGAAGCTGAGGGTAAAGGTGATGGACTGGCCAAGCATGTCTCCAGACCTAAACCCTATTGATCATCTGTGGGGCATCCTCAAATGGAAGGTGGAGGAGCGCAAGGTCTCTAACATCCACCAGCTCTGTGATGTCATCATGGAGGAGTGGAAGAGGACTCCAGTGACAACCTGTGAAGCTCTGGTGAACTCCATGTCCAAGAGGGTGCCCATCAATTCTACATATTAGTGCCTCCTCATCAGTGCCGCCTATCAGTGCCACCTATTAGTGCCCATCAGTGCTGCATATCAGTGCCACCTATTGGTGCCCATCAGTGCTGCATATCAGTGCCCATCAGTGCTGCATATCAGTGCCACCTATTAGTGCCCATCAGTGCTGCATATCAGTGCCACCTATTGGTGCCCATCAGTGCTGCATATCAGTGCCCATCAATTCTACATATTAGTGCAGCCTATCAGTGCCACCTATTAGTGCCCATCAGTGCCGCCTATCAGTGCTGCATATCAGTGCCACCTATTGGTGCCCATCAGTGCTGCATATCAGTGCCCATCAATTCTACATATTAGTGCCTCCTCATCAGTGCCGCCTATCAGTGCCGCCTATCAGTGCCCATCAGTGCTGCATATCAGTGCCACCTATTGGTGCCCATCAGTGCTGCATATCAGTGCCACCTCATCAGTGCCACCTCATCAGTTCCCATTAGTGCAGCCTCATCAGTGCTGTCAGTGAAGGAGAAAACTGGATTTTATAACAGAAACAAAGAAACACTTTTTTTTCCCCAAAATTTCGGTCTTTTTTAGTTTGTTTAGTAAAAAATAAAATAAACCAGAGGTGATCAAATACCACCAAAAGAAAGCTCTATTTGTGGGAAGAAAATTAGAAACATTTAGTATGTGTACAGTGTTGTATGACCGCGTAATTGTCATTCAAAGTGTGACAGCGCTGAAAGCTGAAAATTGTCCTGGGCAGGAAGGGGGTGAAAATGCCCGGTATTGAAGTGGTTAAAAAGCGATTAAAAAAAAATTTTTTTTTGAATAGTAAAGAAACCTTTATGGGACATTTTGTAATAGTTATAACCCTACGATCTGATTGGTCATAATTCTGATCATACGGATCAAAAAAAGAAGGAAAGGGTTAAATACTCCATAGGTGACGATTGACGGTTGATTAATGTGTGCCTGCCTAGGGTAAGAGACTCGGGGCTATGGGCCCCAGAAGCCACCCCCTAGCGATGCCACTGCCGGCCATTATGGCACCTTTGCCTTTTTTGCTAATTCCAAGCAGTGAGAGCGGCTGCTGAGCTTTTTGTCATGTAATCCTCACTTCTGTTATCGGTCTGACTGCAACTGTGTGGAAGGTCAGTTTATATAAACCTCTAAGGCAGGGCGAGGCAACCTCAGCATTCCATCTGTAGTGAAGCTACAAATCCCATCAAGCCTCTACCTATGGGGGTCATGCCTGTAGTTGTCAGTCTTGCAATGCCTCATGAGTGCTGAGGTTGCCTCGCCCTGCCTTAGAGGTTTGTATAAACTGGGCTTACAGCCAAAACACACAGTTGCAATTATACTGACAACAGAAGATGACCATAAACATGGCAGCCACTCTGACTAGCTAAAAAAAAGCAAAGGTGCGATATACACAATGTGTAAAAGGGGTCCTCGGCACACATTTAGGCTCCATTCACACTTGTGCGATTCGTCATGCGACTTTGGACATCAAAAGTCGCATGACAAGGCGCACTCCATTCTTTTCAATGGCACAGGCTCAATTGGTGCGACTTTAAAAATGTGCCTGCACTACTTTGGTGCGACTTTTGATGCAACTTAGAGCGTAAAGTCGGGTCAAAGTTGCGCTGGAAATGGTGCGACTTTGGAGATGCGTTAATGCGAATGGAGACTTAATCTAGCCTGTAAAATAAATAAATGCAAAAATACACAAGCTTAATGTATTCTAGTAAAGTTAGTCTGTAAACTAAGGTCTGTTTTGTTTGCTTACAGCAGTAGTTTGTTATTTTATAAACTTACAGCAGGCCGTGGCCATCTTAAGTGTGGGCATCTGAAGCCAGACTGTATTTCTTCCTGGATCTCATCCTTGCAGATCTCGCCCATGCTCAGTGAAGCACAAGCAGTGTAATAGGTTTCAGGTCAGGTTTCCATAGCAACGGCAGTGTCAGAGGAAGTTGCCCCCCCTTCCTAGAAGGCATTGCAAACAGGAAATGATGCGATGGGCCACGGCCAGGGAGGAGGAAGTGAAAAATGAATACAGCAGATATACAGTAGGTGCTGAGAAAAAAACATTTTTAAATATCCAATTCGTTTACAGTGCACAGTTTAGTGAGGAATGCTGAAGAGTTGTAAAAGTGGGTGGAACTCCACTTTAACTGCTCTGGTTACAGAGTGTTGGGATACTGAGTGCAGGGATCTGGCAATAGTAGGGCTGACCAGATCAGCGGAACTGTACTTAAAGAGGAGGGCCAGTCAAAAAAAAAAAAAAAAAAAAAAAAAATTAAAAGTCAGCAGCTACAAATACTACAGCTGCTGACTTTTAATTGGACACTTACCTGTCCCTGTGTCCAGAGATGCGGGGGATCGAAGCCCCGCTCGTCTCCCCCTCCGTTCGGCGGCACCGGCATTGCAACTGTGGGCGCCGGGCTGTGGCTTCACAGCCTGGCACCCACTACGCATGCGCAATCGGCGCCGAGCGCCGTGATTGGCCGCTCAGTCACCTGGGACCTGTAATGGGTCCCAGATGATTGACAGGAGGGAGGGAGCAGAGCTGAGCCCTTCCTGTGCCGAGACGGAAGTGATGTCACCAGCCCAGGCACTGCAAGGGGCAGACTACGAAGGACCCCCTAGCAACAGGCATTTAGAGGTGAGTAAAAAAAAAAAAAAAATCCAAATGTTTTTTTGTATTGTTTATTAGGATTTTTCATGTAGTTTTTTTTTTTTTTTTGGGTGGAACCCCACTTTAAGGAAATGAAACCAGACTTTGTATGATTAAAGGGAGATTTATTAATAATGAAGTAAAACCCAACCAACACCAGCAAACACAATACAAGGCAAAGTGACAATATACAGGAACAGTAAACCAAGGGGCACAATACCCAACTATAATACCATACCCTGTTTCCCCTAAAATAAGACCTAGCGTGATTGTCGGTGATGGCTGCAATATAAGCTCTACCCCCCAAATAAGCCCTAGTTAAAGTCCTTGTAGGTCTTATTTTCAGGGTAGGGCTTATTTTTGGGGAAACAGGGTAGGGCTTATTTGGGAGGTAGGGCTTATATTGCAGTCATCACCGACAATCACGCTAGGTCTTATTTTTGGGGGAAACAGGGTATATATATACAAAAGGGTGGACACAGATAAACAGGATAAGACAGGAGCTGCAAGAAGAGGGATCAACAAGAGGACCAGAATTGGGTTCAGGAACAAGGAGAGAGGAGGTGAAGTAGCAGGGTACAGGATGCCGGTACTGGAACAGGATCACAGCAGGAACCAGGATCAAGGTCAGGAGCAGCACATCAATAACCAATTACATGACACACAGGCAAAACACTGAGCTAGTAAAGGAAGCCATAGGAGGGTTTATATACCTTCCCAGCAGCCAGCATCAGGTGGAGATTTGCTGGCTACTGGGAGACACCTTGTGACCCGAAAAAAGGATGTGTGTGCCGCTCAGGCTAGGCAAAAAGGGGGTATGCAGATGGTGCATCCAAAGCTGCTGTTTGGAGTGCTGATAGCTAGGGGGATGAAGCCCGTCCTGGCTCCTGCAAGGGTACGAAAGAAAAAAGGGTGGCCCTTGGAAGTCACAGATCCAAGATGTCCTAGAGAGGTGAAGAGTGTGACAACCTCAGCCTGGACTCCAACTAGGCCACGTCCCCAACGTGTTTCACTCCGCCCTCCCCGAGCTTAGTCATGGGGTTCGCGTTGGGGACGTGGCCTGGTTGGAGTCCAGGCTGAGGTTGTCACTCTCTTCACCTCTCTAGGACATCTTGGATGTGTGACTTCCAGGGGCCACCCTTTTCACTTTCGTACTGGGAGACACCCGCTGGTGGACACTGGAACAATCCAATACTACATACCCAACGCTACAATGTGTGATTGAGCTGCATTTTTACCTCCTCCCACACCCTTAAGCTGCAATAGGCAGTGGATGGGGGATTTACATTACATGCTGTAATCATGTGCTTTGCTTCATGCCCATGGCAATAAATACCTGTAGTAATCAGCCTGCCAAGCGTGACACATTTTGGCAAATGGGCAAGCATGACAAATGCCCTGCAACCACATGCACTGGCGTGCTTGTCAGCAAAAATTGGGTTCTCTCCTCCTCCTCCCTGCTTCCAGTGCAGCTCCTAAATTCCTGTGACCACCGCTGCCAGCTTCTGAATATGGGATCACTGCACTGACAGGGGAGGATGGCGAGAGAGAGAGCACAGCCCGCACCTCCTCCCACCTATCTCTTCCTCTCCTTGCCGCTTCCAGAACTGGGCTGACAGTTGTAGTGATGCCACTGTCACTCCTCATGTCAGCCTTGCAACTAAAATGAGTTCACCACATAGCGCCCCCTCGCTATAGTAGAGTGCTGTGCCTGGGGCAGACGCCCCTTCTGCCAACCCCTTGTCCCGGCCCTGGGAATACCTATTCTTATTAATAGTGATATATTGGAAAAGCGATGATAATAGCGATACATTGGAATACCTGTTTCTATTAAAAGCGATAGATTAGTGTTAATAATTATGATACATTGTAATACTTGTTCCTATTAATAGCGATATATTAGTGATAATAATAGTGATACATTGGAATATCTGTTCTTATTAACCGCTTGCCGGCCAGCGCATGATGATATACGTCGGCACAATGGCACGGCTGCGCAAATGGGCGTACAGGTACGTCCCCTTTAAGACACGGCATTGTGGGCACCGTGACCTTGCCCGCGGGACCCGCGGACTCCATGTCCGCCGGTGTCACGTGATCGTGTCACAGAGCGGCAGAACGGTATTTCCCTGTTCTGCCTAGTGACATGAACAGAGATCACTGCTCCCTGTCATCGGGAGCAGTGATCGCTGTCATGTGAGTAGTAGCCCACCTCCCCCACAGTTAGAAACACTCCCTAGGACACACTTAACCCCTTAATTGCCCCCTAGTGTTTAACCTCTTCCCTGCCAGTGTCATTTACACAATAATCAGTGCATTTTTATAGCATTGATCGGTGTATAAATGACAATGGTCCCAAAATAGTGTCAAAAGTGTCCGATGTGTCCGCCATAATGTCGCGGTCACGATAAAAATCGCAGATCGCCGCCATTACTTAAAAAAAAACAAAAAAAAAACCTAATAATAAAAGTGCCATAAATATATTCCCTATTTTGTACACGCGATAACTTTTGCACAAACCAATCAATATAGGCTTATTGCGATTTTTTTTATTTTTTTTTACCAAAAATATGTAGAAGAATACATATCGGCCTAAACTGAGGAAAAATTTGTTTTTTTTATTATTTTGGGGGATATTTATTATAACAAAAAGTAAAAAATATTGCTTTTTTTTCAAAATTGATGCTTTTTTTTTGTTTATAGCGCAAAAAATAAAAACCGCAGAGGTAATCAAATACCACCAAAAGAAAGCTCTATTTGTGGGGAAAAAAAGGACGTCGATTTTGTTTGCGTGCAATGTCGCACGACCGCGCAATTGTCAGTTAAAGCGACGCAGTGCCGAATCGCAAAAAGTGCTCTGGTCAGGAAGGGGGGTAAATTCTTCCGGGGCTGAAGAAGTTAATAGTGATAGATTATAATAGTGATCCAGCAGAGCAGTAATTGTTCATAATAATGATACATTGGAACAGAATAGATTATAACAATCATACATCAGAAGAGGAATATAGTGGCATATGGATGTTTATGATAATGATACACTGTCACAGAATGGTCTATAATGGTCATATATTACTATAGTCATACTTGAAGTGATACCAAAATTTGGCACTAGGACAGGCGCGTCTTTTCACGTGCGGCCCGCTGTGATTTTCGCGCAAATCTTTCTAGCATCAACTGCGCCAAAATTGCATCACGTTTGGGGCATCAAAGAATGAATGGCACAAAAAGCATATTGCACATTTTGTCGCAATTTTAGCGGTAATCTGGAAACACGAACAATATCATACTTTTTCTGCCTGCAATTCCAAATCGCTCAGATGGGAACGGGGCCTTTGTAGCAGAAAAAGTTATAAGAAAACCTATCACTTTGTCCCGAATGGGGAAACGGCAGGTTCACTTTATATAAGAATAGACATTCGAATAGGGAACAATCTCATCTAGGTCATCTCTATACATTAAAATCATTTTATGAAGTGTTATCTGAGATTCTTATCTGCTTCTGTTCTGTAGATATAGATAAGGGGCTGCTGGGCTTTTATAAAAGTTGTGTGGTAATTGAAAGGGCCTGCCAACCATATTCATCCCCACTATACCCGACCCACCCTTTCAGCACAAAGGATTCATTGCAGTTATCCCATCAGGGAAGGAGCACTAATGGTAAAACACTGCAGGGGTTGTCTGTCATTGAACCTCCAGCTCTGTGCAAGCTTCTGGGAAAAGCAGTGAGCATGTTAAAAATAATTAGTATGAGAGCTCTGTATAATTCTATCCATTAACACAATACTGTTGCCATAACCACAAGGAAGAGACAGTTGGGATTTTGGATAGAGGCAGCCCTAGGTGCTCCATTCAATTTTAATACCAATAAACTATTATATGGATTATATATCAGTTGCCTTATCTATGGGTTTAATAAAAAAATGTAGTTTTCCTTTAATAAACCCACTGCTTGGTAAGACATGTGTAGCCATGTTCTGAGGCATGCTGGGAGCTGTTGTCCGAAATCTGAGTGGTCAGTGACCACAGCATCTGCCAGTAGGAGGTGGACAATAGGCGGACCTGGGATCACATATAATCCATCTGTACGGATTATATATGACCCTAGGTGCCCCAATCAGAATGCCAGTGATGTCGCCAGTCTTGGGGATAAATGTGTCACACCTCCCGATTCTCTCTACATATCTTTATACAACCTTCACCTAGAAATAATGCAGCATGGATCGGTTCAGTGAAGGTGTCGGTGGCGGTGAAGGTGTGGAGGTGCCGGATCGGGATACCTAATTCAAAAAAGGAGATCTGCCCGGCCTCGTAATCCAGATTTATTCTGAGTTTGGTTGCTGAGAAATTACCAGCTAAAGCGGTTGCAGAATTGTAGCCATGCTTCACTAACAACTGATTAGCGTTCCTCTCCAGACACCAGGACACGGGATTATTTCCAAGGTCTGCATAGTATTGTGCCTTGTCTATACTGGAGTAAGACATCCCGACTCCCCAGTGTGATGATCCCCCAACATCTACATCCCAGTAATGTCTCCCTGAGGAGAAACTCTGACTGCTTAGGACCTGAGGTAATATTGTAAATCTGCTTGGTAATTGAGGGCGATTTAGGTTTCTGGCTATCCTGCGTGCAGTCTTTCTGTCGTCTAAAAGATGTACATTATTATGAGCCGTGTCTTCGTCCAGTGTTATTTCTGCAGGTTCTGGTATGCTTATCCCTTTATTTACCCCTGTTACTATATCATATAATCCTGTATGTAATAGGGGCAAGATCTCAGTCTCAATCACATCCCCCCCACTATGAAGGAGTTTATCACATCTCTTTTTGTCCTTCTCATCTCCATCCTCAGCATCACACAAGTCACCCGTGTCTGATTCCTGTAGGAAAGTCAGTGGATCCGTCATGTTACATATCTCCTCGATGTGACGCATCTTCCTGGACAGATCTTCCTTCTTTATCTCCAACTCCTGAATTAAATCAGTGGCTGGGAATGAGGCTTTCTCCACCTGCCTGGATATCTTATTAAGAACTCCTCTCTCCAGGATGTCCAGTTGTCTCCTGATGTCTCTGAATATGGTGGCGATTCTCTTGGTTACACCGTCTGCACTGTCTTGTACTTTTCTTTTGTACTTCTGCAGACTCTTGATGATTTCCTCCATCTCCTCTCTCTTTTTCACCAACTTCTGCAGAGCATTGGTCAGGTTCTCCTTCCTCTTCTCAGAGGCCTCCTCCAGTGCCTCCACCTGGTGTTCCTGATGGTCTCCATGCAGCCTGCAGGACCCACAGAGACAGACCGAGTCCTCAGTGCAGTAATACTCCAGGATCTTCTCATGGATGGAGCATTTCTTGTTCTTCTGGGGAGTGGTGAGGTCAGATAGGACATGTTGGGATGACTTGCTGTGGATTCTCAGATGGTCATCACACAGAGAAGCTTCACAATGCAGACAAGATTTAACAGCAGGTACAGGAGAGTGAATACAGTACGTACAGAAGATCTGGCCCTCCTTTTTCTCTTCCTTCTTCTCCGGCTCGGTAGATCGGAAACTCTCCACTATGTTGCGCAGTGTAATGTTGCGGCTAAGTTGAGGCCGCACCTGGAATTCTTCTCTGCATTCAGGACAGCAATAAATTCCAGACCTCCCCTGTCTATCCAGAACACCTTCTATACAATCCTGGCAGAAGTTGTGTCCACATCGCAGAGTCACAGGGTTGGTATAAATGTGCAGACAGATGGAACAGTCCAGCTCCTTCCTTGCATCAGAGAACGCCATCGCTGACCGCAGAAAAAGAAGATCAAAACTAAGTAAATGTGTGTCAGAGGGAGGGAGTCAGAGGGAGGGAGTCAAAGGGAGGGGGTCAAAGGTGGATTTACCAAGAATAGAAGAGAGGAAGTGAGAAATGAAGCTAAGTAGATGTCTCTCAAAGGGAGGGAGTCAGAGGGAGGGAGTCGGAGGGAGGGAGTCAGAGGGAGGGAGTTGGAAGGAGGGTGTCAGAGGGAGGGAGTCGGAAGGAGGGTGTCAGAGGGAGGGAATCAGAGGGAGGGAGTCAAAGGAGGATATACTGGAATAGAAGAGAAGATGAGAGAAACGAAACTAAGTAGACTTGTCTCAAAGGGAGGGAGTCAGATGAGGATTTAATGGAATAGAAGAGAAGAAGAGAGAAACGAAACTATGTAGATGTGTGTTAGAGGGAGGGGGTCAGAGGGAGGGATTCAGAACAGAGGCATAACTAGAACTTTCCTGGGCAGGTAGAATCAACATCTATAAAATGGTAATACCACCTAAAATCACATATAAAATGCTGATGCTTCCAATATCACTTCCACAAGCATATCTCAAAAGTCTACACACGATGTTTCTAAGATTCATTTGGAAAGGAAAACAACCTCGTTTAAACTTTACACAGTTAACTAAAGAGGAGGGTGGGGAGCACCAGATATTCGTAAGTACTATGAGGCAATCGCCTTGGCACGAGTAATAGACTGGGTTAAAAATAATAAAGAAAAACAATAGGTAAAAATGGAAAATAAAATTAGTGAAACCACGTTGAATAAGATAATATGAGTTTGATGAGGTTTTTTGCCTAAAGACAACATAATTTTGTCATAAAGGTGATAGTAATTGGCGATTTTCAAGAAGATAATATTTGTAAAATAGAAGATGTAGGTGGTGATGTACTCATATGTAATATTGTACTATTATTATTGTGGAAAAAACGAAAATAAAGAATTTATAAAAAAAAGAATCAGATAATATGGATCCCACCACACTTAAGAAAATGTAGCACTGAAACACAAGATATAACAAGACACGCACTCAAAGTTTGGGACACACTGCACAAAAGGGAGCATTGGGGGCTTAATTCACCCCTAATTCCACTTAAGAATTCCGAATATTTTGCACCGGGGAAGGAGGACTTGTTTGGAAAGTGGATTCTGGAGGAAGATGCCCAATTAAAGGATGTAATGTGTCAGAATAAAATATGCACACTTGAGGATCTTAAAGATAGGGGAAATCTGTTAGTCATCGACCCATGGAGGTACAATCAACTAAGCCATTTCATCGACTCTCTCCCGCAGCCAATTAGATCAGCAGACAACCTACTCCCATTGGAGAAAATATGCATGGAAAAAAAAAGGAAGGGGGGGGGGGGTTCTCCATGATTTATAAAGTATTAATAGAGTTGGGGAACACGGACGCCCCTCCATATATTAGGAAGTGGGAGAAGGAACTGGATAGCTTAAAGATCCAGAAGTGTGGCAGATACTGAGGAGGGTTAATGCCACCTCGGTCAACTGCAAAGTATTGGAGTTGAACTATAAGTGCCTGGCGAGAATGTACATGACCCCTGACCGAGTACATAAACGCCAGAAGGAAACCTCGCAATTATGCTGGAGGGGTTGCAAAGAAATAGGGTCAATGGCGCATATTTGGTGGCACTGCCCGGAAATTAAAAAATTTTGGGGGGAGGTAAGGGCAATAACTAAAGAGATCACTAATATTGCTATCCCGGATGACCCCTGGGAATGTTTATTCCACAAGAGCGATATGCCCACCAAGACATACCTAAAAAAACGCTATTACCACAGCTTACCGATGCGGCCAAAAGCCCTATACCTAGGTATTGGCAAAAGAAAGGAAGACCCTCGATGAGAGATTGGTTTAACAAAATCAATGAAATCCAAAGTCTAGAATATCTCAGGTTTAGTGAAGGGATGAAAATGGAGGCTTTCGCGACGAAGTGGAGGGAATGGGTGGAGTTTAAAGATTCTCTAAGAGCTGCCGAGGTTTGGGGTACCTAGCTCAAGGATCTAGACAGTGCCAGATAATGAAAAACGGGTTAGGGTGTGATAAGAGGATACTGGGGAAGATAAGAGGAGAGCAGATTAGGAGTGGGAGAGGGGGGTGAAATAAGCGAGGGGTGGCTGGGGGGTTAGGAGGTGGTGGGAGGGGGTTAATGCTAAAAGAGGGCATTTTAGTGTAAAAAGGATATTTCTGTGATATATTTGTTTTGTAAAAATGCAGACAAAAACTGCCACTATGATGTGATGAAGTGAAGGGATGAGTTTGAATGTTAACAACTGAAACATGACTCCCAGAAAAATGTCTCGCTGACGTGGCAAAAGAAAAGAAAAAAAAACAGAGGGAGGGAGTCAGAGGGAGGGAATCGGAGGGAGGGGGTCAGAGGAGGATATACTGGAATAGAAGAAAAGATGAGAGAAACGAAACTAAGTAGACGTGTCTCAAAGGGAGGGAATCGGAGGGAGGGGGTCAGAAGAGGATTTAATGGAATAGAAGAGAAGAGAGAAACGAAACTATGTAGATGTGTGTTAGAGGGAGGGGGTCAGAGGGAGGGATTCAGAACAGAGGCATAACTAGAACTTTCAGGGCCTTGGGGCAGAAAACCATGACGGGCTCCCCTGACCTCTGGTGTAGGTGACCTCAGGGAAGGTGTGGGGTGGTCTGGGGAGGAAAGATGAGGTGTGGGGTGGTCTGAGGAGAAAGGAGGCGTAAGGTGGTCTGAGGAGGAGAGATGAGGTGTGGGGTGGTTTTAAGGAGGAGAGATGAGGTGTTGGTTTGTCTGAGAAGGAGAAGGGAGGTGTGGGGTGGTCTGAGGAGAAGGGAGGCTTGGGCTAGTCTGAGGAGAAGAAGGGAGATTTGGGGTGGTCTGAGGAGAAGGGAGGTGTGGGGTGGTCTGAGGAGAAGGGAGGTGTGGGGTGGTCTGAGGAGGAGATATGAGGTGTGGGGTGGTCTGAGGAGGAGATATGAGGTGTGGGGTGGTCTGAGGAGGGGAGATAAGGTGTGGGGTGGTCTGAGGAGGAGAAGGGAGGTGTAGGTTAGTAATGGGCCAGATGTTCGAGTCAAATGTAAGTTTGACTCGAACATCACGTGTTCGTTTGATCACAGAACAAACAAACATATGGGACACTCGCGGGACATTCGCCCGCTGACAAGCGCCTCATAATACACTGTGAGATCGCAGTGCATTGAAAGCTGCTGATTGGCCAAAGCATGCACCTGACCTGTATGCTTTGGCCAATCACAGCGCAGTGTGCTGTAAATGCCATGGTTGGCCAAAGGCAGGGTGCCTTTGGCCAATCCTGGCTCAGGGGCTAAATCCACACCCCACACTATATAAGGTGCTTACACGGCAACCGTATGTAGTGTTTAATGTATTAATAGAGAGAGGTTAGGCAGGTTAGCTAGTGTATTGTGCATTCAGTCAGTGTAGTGCAGTGTATAACACAGTGTAGTGCAGTCAGTGTATATAACACAGTGTAGTGCAGTCAGTGTATATAACACAGAGTAGTGCAGTCAGTGTATATAACACAGTGTAGTGCAGTCAGTGTATATAGCACAGTGTAGTGCAGTCAGTGTATATAACACAGTGTAGTGCAGTCAGTGTATATAACACAGAGTAGTGCAGTCAGTGTATATAACACAGTGTAGTGCAGTCAGTGTATATAGCACAGTGTAGTGCAGTCAGTGTATATAACACAGAGTAGTGCAGTCAGTGTATAAAACACAGAGTAGTGCGGTGTATAATACAGTGTAGTGAAGTCAGTGTATATAACACAGTGTAGTGCAGTCAGTGTATATAACACAGTGTAGTGCAGTCAGTGTATATAACACAGAGTAGTGCGGTGTATAACACAGTGTAGTGAAGTCAGTGTATATAACACAGAGTAGTGCGGTGTATAATACAGTGTAGTGCAGTCAGTGTATATAACACAGAGTAGTGCGGTGTATAATACAGTGTAGTGAAGTCAGTGTATATAACACAGTGTAGTGCGGTGTATAATAGTGTAGTGAAGTCATTGTATATAACAGTGTAGTGCGGTGTATAATACAGTGTAGTGAAGTCAGTGTATTATACAGTGTGGTGCCGTGTGAATAAGTGTAGTGCAGTGTATATAACACAGTGTAGTGCAGTGTATAATACAGTGTAGTGCGGTATGTATAACACAGTGTAGTGTAGTGTGAAAAACACAGTGTTGTGGTGCTACTGAAGTGCTGGTGTTTACAACACTTCTGTGTCACCACTGATCCCATTTTTTTTTTTTTGTTAATAGTTCTTTTTTTTTGCAGTATCAGGTTCTGTTGCTGCATTATTAGTACTCCCCCTTCTGTGTTGCGGGTGTTATTCCTTCTGTGTCAGCACAGCAGTGGTTTATATATATATTTTTTTTTTATTTGGCACATCAGCACTAAGAATAATTAGGGCATAATTTCTGTCCCCCCTTCTGCGTTGCATGTGTCCCTCTTTCTGCGTCAGCAGTGGTTTCCTTTTTTTTGGGCTTTTTAATTATTTTTTTTCCAGCAGCAGCAAAAAAAAAATTCTCCATAATTGCTGTTCCTTCTGAGTGGCAGGTGGTCTTACATTTGTGTCACCACTGTTTGTTTTCTTCTGGGCTTTCTTTTTTTTTTTTTTTTTACATTTATTTTATTTTAGTTTTTTGCAGCAGCAGCAGCAGCAGTAAAAAAAAAAAAATTCTCCACAATTGCTGCACCCTTATTCTCTTTAT
Source organism: Lithobates septentrionalis (assembly GCA_037952835.1). Classification (NCBI taxonomy): domain Eukaryota; kingdom Metazoa; phylum Chordata; class Amphibia; order Anura; family Ranidae; genus Lithobates; species Lithobates septentrionalis. The sequence goes on along the minus strand of JBBDGP010002656.1, from coordinate 16,632 downwards.
TAAAAAAACTATAATAAAATGGTTTATAGTGCACCAAGCACAAAGGTATTGCACCCAAGCACCATATTTCCACCCCACACTCTATAATAAAAAGTTATAAACCCCCCCCCCCCAAAAAAAAAAATCCCCATCTTGTCCGGAAGGCCAACAAGGGGAGGCAGACGCTCACAGGGCACTAAAAGAGTCTCTGTGTCTACAGTGAAAAGTGGTGGTCGTGGACCTGGTGCATCTTCTGCAGGCGGGGCACGCTTGTCCCTTTTTTCCACTGCTGGCTGTGTTATTAAGCCACAACATGCAGAAGAGATGGTGGAGTGGATAACTAAGCCGTCCTCATCCTCCTCCTCCTCTGTAACCCAGGCTCATACTAGTTTGTCTTTCAATGCCGGTGCCAAAGTGGCCTATTCCACCAGCTCCTTGTCCACAGCTACTCCTTCCATAGCCCCACCACCATGCATAGAGGAGTCACTTGAATTATTCGATCGTAGTGGCGGTTACATGCTGTGGGAGGATGCGCAAAAATTTGAAGGCTCTGATGTTGGTTCCCAGGTTGAGGAAGAGAGTAACGTGAGCCTAGAGATAGGGGGTGCCACAGAAAGACAAGAAACTGGCAGTTATGTTCGCTTAGCTCCAGAATACTGCCAAGTTTGCTCCAGTGACAAGGAGGGAGGGGATGATGAGGTCACTGACTGTACTTGGGTGCCTCCAACAAGGCAGAATGTTCTTCAGGGGCTGGCTTAAGGGCAGCCACCCTATTGCATCACACCACAAAGCTCCACAGGTGCAGGGCACTGCTGACTCCCCACTGATATACATTGGTGTGGGCCTTTTTTCAACACATGTGCAGCAGACCGCAACATTGCTGTTAGCAATCTCTGTCTGAAGTGGATCAAGCGTGGCCAGAACACCAGCCACTTGGGCACCACATGCTCGACAAGACATATGACGACCTGCCATGCAGTCTGTTGGCAACAGCACCCGAAAGACCCACATCATAAAAAAAATTGTGTCAGCATGGATGTTGTCATGAATCTGCCACCTGGCGCAGGGGTCACCTAAGGGTTAACAATAGGGCACACTGATTTCAGTGATTGGCGCCAGACTGCCTTATTTAAGATGGTTGTAAACCTTTTTTTACAACTTTATGCTACAGGTAAGCCTATATTAAGGCTTACCTGTAGCTACCCAGGATATCTCCTAAACTTGCACGGTTTAGGAGATATCCCATCACCTGCATGTGCCGATGTCATCGGCACATGCGCACTGGGGCAAACTGAAGCAATGGCACCTATGTGCCGTTGCTTCAGTCTGCGGGCCTCTACCGGCAGCTCCCCCGCACATGCGCGGGAGTGACGTCATCGCGGCTCCGGCCAATCACAGCAGCAGAGCCACGATACCAGGAAGTAACTCCGGGATGACATGTCAGCGGCCGGAGGGGGAGACGTGGACCGCTGCAGGGGCTTCGATCTGAGGTAATACATAATGAGCTAGTATGCTATGCATACTAGCTCATTATGCCTTTGTCTTGCAGGGTTTTTTTTTTTCGAGGGTTTCCTGTTCCTGTGACTACCTGTTCCCAAGATCCGATCTGTTTCCTCAGTTTGACCTGGCTTGTTTGACTACGATTGATCTCTGTTATCCTGACCCCAGCTTGCCTTGTAACCACGCTTATCTCTATATTGACTGATATCCTGTTGCCAAACCTTTGCCTGTATCGTGACGATTCTCTGCCTACTGTTTGTGTCTGCTTGATCATCTGTTACCTAACCCGGGTTGTCTGACCATGCATCCAATGTCTCCACAGCTCTGCATCTACTAGCTTCCTGTTTCCCGTTTACTGTCTGCTAAGCTGACTAGACCTACTGTTACCTGCTGGCCTACTCTGGGAGATCATCAGCTGCATAAGAGACGATCCAGGCACTCTTACACCACTCGGCTCTTGTAGCCACTGTTCATAGCATTGGTGGTCCCTGAGCCGGGGTTGTACGCGAGGCCTTCCTGCTGCACGTCAGGCTCACCCATCAGGTACGTGACAGATGTAGAGGTCAACATACAGCAGTCTTCAAGGGATGACCAATGTCTTTAAACAATTCTTTAGTCCTCAGCGCCCAGGGCTGTTAGGTTTAAGCAACCATCGGGAGCATCTACATCATATGGTGCAGGATTATCCAGGCACAAGAGCAGACTTGGAGACCTTTCCAACTGAGCATCCACTGGGCTACTGGGTCTGGAGGATGGATCACTGGCCAGAACTTGCTCATTATGCAATTGAGCTACTGGCCTGTCCTGCATCCAGCATGCTTTCCGAACGGACATTTAGTGCTGCTTGAGGGCTTGTGACAGATAAAAGAGTGCGCCTGTCCACAGACTCCATTAACAGGCTGACATTTATTAAAATTAATCAGTCCTGGATCAACAGCAGCTGTCAAGCCCCTGATGCTGATGGAATTGATTGAATTTACTAGTGATCTGGGATCCCATGGAAGACCTATCCTATTCCTGATTCTTGATTATGCTAGCTTCCAACAATATTTTTGGTTTAGGGCACCACCAACACCTAAGGCCCAATTTTTCTGCACCTGTTTGACAGGTGCATGTCATTTGAATTTTTTTTTCAAATTTATACCAGCAGGGCCTGTTCCTGCACCCAACAAGAGTAACTGAGGGGTTACAGTGTTCAGACACCACTAACACCCAAGGCCCAATTTTTCTGCACCTGTTTGACAGGTGCATGTATTTTAAACATTTTTTTCATGCCAAAATGAAAAAACAAAACGGTGTAGCCCCCCCCCCCCATCCATACCAGGCCCTTTGAGTCTGCTATAGATTTTAAAGGGGATTCCACGACGAAATTTAACAAAATAAAAAATGACGTTGGGTCCTCTCCCTTAATCCATACCCGACCCTTATCCGAGCATGCAGCCTGGCAGGCCAGGAAAGGGGTTCAGGAGGGGGGGCGAGCGCCCCCCCTCCTGAACCACACCAAGCCACTTGCCCTCAACATGGGGAGGGTGCACATTGTCCCTGTGTTGATGGGGACAAGGGCTTCTTCCCGACAACCTTGGGCTGTGGTTGACGGGATCTGCTGGGGGGGGGGCTTATCGGAATCTAGAAGCCCACTTTTACAAGGGGGACCCCAGATCACACCCCCTTATGTGAATGGGTAGTTGTTTTTCAATCTTCTTGTGTGAAAAATCTTCTACTCTTCCACCACACCACCGATACCAACGTGATAGTGACACCACTCCCTCTGAAGAGCGCACTCACCAGATTGTATAGCCTCCCACTCTCGTGTTCGGCAAAACAGCAATTGAACCACACCTGGGTTGCATGTGATGAACCGTGACTCCAATCAAGCCAGCTCCATAGGTGAAAAAATGAATAAAGTGCTCCACATAGCGTGATACCATTTTGACAGATTTATTAAAATCACTTCAATGGTTACACTCACTTTTAAACTGAAAAATAAAAGCCTTTAAAAAAAATCCACAGCAAGTACAGCAAGCAACAGGATCAGTGATCCAACGGTGCACCGCGGTCACAGCGGACCTGAAGTGTAAACTGGTGTATTTCTCACCCAACCTTCTAAGGCCCAGCCATCCGATCGGTGTAGTTCTCCCCAGACAGCGGCATCTAATGTCAGTGCGATGGAATGCCGTGTAACCATGCCCAAGACATGTTTCGTCGAAAAGACTTCTTCAAATGGGATTTGGCCTTACACGGAATTCCATCGCACGAGACCCCATCTCCCCTGGGAACAGGGACCCCATCTTACCTGGGGACAAGGACCCCTTCTCACCTGGGGGCAGGGACCCCATCTTACCTGGGGACAGGGACCCCTTCTCCCCTTAAGACAGGGACCCCTTTTTTCCTGGGGACAGGGACCCCCTCACATCTGGGGACAGGGACCCTTTCTCTCCTGGGGACATTGACCCCCTCACACCTGGGGACAGGGACCCCTTCTCTCCTGGGGACAGGGACCCCCTCACACCTGGGGACAGGGACCCCATCTCCCCTTAAGACAGGGACCCCTTTTTTCCTGGCGACAGGGACCCCATCTAACCTGGGGACAGGGACCCTTTCTCTCCTGGGGACATTGACCCCCTCACACCTGGGGACAGGGACCCCTTCTCTCCTGGGGACAGGGACCCCCTCACACCTGGGGACAGGGACCCCATCTCCCCTTAAGACAGGGACCCCTTTTTTCCTGGCGACAGGGACCCCATCTAACCTGGGGACAGTGACCCCCTCCTCTCCTGGGGACAGGGGCCCCTTCTCCCCTGGGGACAGGGACCCCTCCTCTCCTGGGGACCACTTCTCTCCTGGGGATGGGGACCCCTTATCACACTTTGCCCCAGAACTGCTCTATATGCATATGACTCGTTGTGTTTAACCACACTGCTTCTTAACATTTGGTAGTCATATCCCCAAAAGAATCTAAGAAGTATCTTTATTTTTTTTTATCTCATAGAGGAAATGTAAGAAATAACATATATATCATACAGATATTCCATAAACACATACCACATACACTGCATATATCATTGGAGGTAAATATGCTTAGAAAACAGTTTACCATTTGCCAATGAAAAAAAAAATATGTCCCCGGATTTCATTTTAAAAATCTGGTCACCTTACTGTATAAAGGTATTTACAGTCAGAAAAAAAAATGTTTTAATATCCAAAGTTAAAACAACAACAAGGGCAGAAGATTTAATAGATGGAAAGTTGAAAAAATGACTGAAGGTTCGCATTAAGGAAATAAAACCAGACTGTGTATGATTAAAGGAAGATTTATTAATAATTAAGCAAAACCCATCCAACACCAGCAAACTCAATACAAGGCAAAGTGACAATATACATGAACAGTAACCCAGGCTGCAGGGAAGTGTTAACCCCGGTTACCAGTGAAGAGGTTCTATTGGTTGGGTGGGCAGGAATGCAGGCGTCAGGGAAGTGTTGTCCCCGGTTACCAGTGAAGAGGTTCTATTGGTTGGGTGGGCGGGAATGCAGACAGCAGGGAAGTGTTGTCCCCGGTTACCAGTGAAGAGGTTCTATTGGTTGGGTGGGCGGGAATGCAGACGGCAGGGAAGTGTTGTCCCCGGTTACCAGTGAAGAGGTTCTATTGGTTGGGTTGGCGGGAATGCAAACGGCAGGGAAGTGTTGTCCCCGGTTACCAGTGAAGAGGTTCTATTGGTTGGGTGGGCAGGAATGCAGACGGCAGGGAAGTGTTGTCCCCGGTTACCAGTGAAGAGGTTCTATTGGTTGGGTTGGCGGGAATGCAGGTAGCAGGGAAGTGTTGTCCCCGGTTATCAGTGAAGAGGTTCTATTGGTTGGGTGGGCAGGAATGCAGACGGCAGGGAAGTGTTGTCCCCGGTTACCAGTGAAGAGGTTCTATTGGTTGGGTTGGCGGGAATGCAGGTAGCAGGGAAGTGTTGTCCCCGGTTACCAGTGAAGAGGTTCTATTGGTTGGGTTGGCGGGAATGCAGGTAGCAGGGAAGTGTTGTCCCCGGTTACCAGTGAAGAGGTTCTATTGGTTGGGTTGGCGGGAATGCAGGTAGCAGGGAAGTGTTGTCCCCGGTTACCAGTGAAGAGGTTCTATTGGTTGGGTTGGCGGGAATGCAGGTAGCAGGGAAGTGTTGTCCCCGGTTACCAGTGAAGAGGACCTTTTGGTTGGGTGGGTGGGAATGCAGGCGGCAGGGAAGTGTTGTCCCCGGGCTATCAGAATACAGCTGTCGGGTCACTCTGTAATCCTCGGTGTCCGGTGTTCTGTCGATTACTGATTACTGGTGATTGTCGGTTCATGCCTCCAACGATCTGCGCATTCGCAGTGCTGACGTCACGCCAGCTGAACGGCAGATCAGCTGGGGTAACGTCACAACTGTGCATGCGCAGATCATCGGAGGCATTATTCGACGATCTGCACTATTCAACAGAACAGCGGCCCTGGTAATACCTATTCATATTAATAGTGATACATTACATTAGTGATAAGTGACACATTGGAATACAATTCATATTTTATTGATAGATTAGATTGGTGATAATAAAAGTGACACATTGGAATACAATTCATACTAATAGTGATAGATTAGTGATGATAATATCGATACACTGGAAAACCTGTTCTTATTAATAGTGTATTAATAGTGATACATTAGATTAATGATAATTATAGTGATGCATTGAAATACCTGTTTTTCTTATTATTAGTGATAGATTATAGTGATAATAGTATAGAATAGTGACAACTCATTCTAATCATACATCATAACAGAATAGTCATAACAGAATAGTTTATAAGAATGATACATGACAATAGTGATATAGTGAAGAATAGATGGTTGTGATAATGACACACTGTAACAGAATGGTCTATAATGGTGATATATTAGAATAGTCATACCTGATGTGATACAATCAAGGCAAAGTAAAAGGTAGCACAAGGAAGGGAAGTATTAGACCACATTCACCTTTTGTAGCATCTGCCAGTAGGAGACTTTTTACAGATTTATTGATTTATATGTGAACCTAGGTCCACCAATCAGAATACCAGTAATGATGCCAGTCTTGGGGTAAATGTTTTACACCTCCTGATTCTCTCTACTTATTTTTATGCAACCCTCGCCTAGACATAGTGCAGCATGGAGCGGCCAGCTGAAGGTGGCAGTGAAGGTGTGGAGGTGTTGGAATGGGATACCCAACTCATAAAATGAGATCTGCCCGGCCTCGTAATCCAGAATTATTCTGACTTTGGCTACTAAGAAATTACGATCTAAAATGGTGGAGTTGTCGTTATATTTCACTGACAACTGATTCGATTTTCCCTCTAGGCACCAGGACACGGAATTACTTCCAATTTCTGAACCATTTTGTGCCTTGCCTATATGTGCGTAACAAAACCCAACTCTCCAGTGTGATGATCCCCTAACATCCACATCCCAGTAATGTCTCCCTGAGGAGAAACTCTGACTGCTCAACACCTGTTTTATCATTCCTGTAAATCGATTTTGTGTTACAGGACGATTTATGTTTCTGGCTACCGTGCGTGCGGTCTTCCTGTCATCTAAAATATATATATTATTATGAGCTGTCCCTTCATCTAGTGTTATATCTGCAGGTTTTGATAGAATTATCCATCTATTTACCCCTTTTATTATATTAAGTAGACCTGTATGTAATGTGTGTGAGATTCCAGTCACATCCAGTTCCCCCCCACCATGAAGCAGTTTATCACGTCTCTCTTTGTCCTCCTCATCTTCATCCTCAGTATCCCACAATTCACCTGTGTCTGATTCCTGTAGGAAAGTCAATGGATCAGTCATGTTACATATCTCCTCGATGTGACGTATCTTCCTGGACAGCTCATCCTTCTTTATCTCCAGATCCTGGATTAAATCAGAGGCTGGGAATGAGACTTTCCCTGCCTTCCTAGTTATCTCTTTAAGAACTCTCCTCTCCAGGATGTCCAGTTGTCTTTTGACGTCTCTGAATATGGTGGCGACTCTCTTAGTTACACCGTCTGCACTGTCTTGCACTTTTATCTTGTACTTCTGCAGATTCTTGATGATTTCCTCCATCTCCTCTCTCTTTTTCACCAACTTCTGCAAATCATTGGTCAGGCATTCCTTCCTATTCTCAGAGGCCTCCTCCAGGGCCTCCACCTGGTGTTCCTGATGGTCTCCATGCAGCCTGCAGGACCCACAGAGACAGGCCAAGTCCTCAGTGCAGTAATACTCCAGGATCTTCTCATGGATGGAGCATTTCCTGTTCTTCTGGGGAGTGGTGAGGTCAGATAGGACATGTTGGGATGACTTGCTGTGGATTCTCAAATGGTCATCACACAGAGAAGCTTCACAATGCAGACAAGATTTAACAGCAGGTACAGGAGAGTGAATACAATACGTACAGAAGATCTGGCTCTCCTTCTCCTCCATCTGCTCTGGCTCGGTATATCGGAAACTCTCCATTATGTTGCGTAGTGTAATGTTCCTGATAAGTTCAGGTCGCTCCTGGGACTCTTCTCTGCATTCAGGACAGCAATAAACTCCAGACCCCTCCTGTGTATCCAGAACACGTTCTATACAGTCCCTGCAGAAGTTGTGTCCACATCTCAGTGTCACAGGATTGGTATAAATGTTCAGACAAATGGAACAGTCCAGCTCCTTCCTCGCATCAGAGAATGCCATTGCTGACTGCAAAAGAGAGAAACGAAACTAAGAGAGGGAGTCCGAGGGAGGGAGTCAGAGGGAGGGGGTCAGAGGGAGGGGGTCAGAGGGAGGGAGTCCGAGGGAGGGAGTCCGAGGGAGGGGGTCAGAGGAGGATTTACTGATATCTCTGTGTGCAGAAATTTATAGTGATGTTATAAATCCATATCCTAGCTAATGACTCCATAGATATATTATGATCTGATAAGTCCATCCCATCTAATAGAACTACAATTTTGTTATATGTTAGCTCCATTCTAGCTTATAAGTCCACAGTTATATTGGTATTGAGGTTGAGCGACTGATCATAAAAACTGGAAGCTACCAACTTTAATTTGAGCCCTACTGAAGTCAGCAGGGGCGTGGGGGAATCTTGAAAATCAATTCTGGCCATTTTCAAAGGTAATAGCCAAGGGATTGTCAAACACAGGGCATGGTTTATATGGCGTTACCAAGGAGGACATGCTGTATATCAGGGGGCGTTACTAGGTCTACAAAAGATCTGGGGCTAGAGCCCATAGCAGCGAAGTAAAGAAAGTCATACTCTTTTGCGGGCATACACATATATATGATATATGTTTGTGTGTGTGTGTATATATACAGTATATCCCTTTTATGCCTAAGCCTATTTCTGACATTTATTGCTTACAAGTTAAAATCTGTATTTTTTGCAAAAAAATTATTTAAAGAATAAAATGGCGATCGTTGCAATATTTTATGTCACACAGTATTAATGCAATTTTTTGGAAAAAAAAGACACTTTCATGAATTAAAAAAAACTAAACAGTAAAGTTAGACCAATTTTTTTTTGTATAATGTGAAAGATGTTGTTACGCCGAATAAATAGATACCTAACATGTCACGCTTTTAAATTGCGCACACTCGTGGAATGGCGACAAACTACGGTACCTAAAAATTTCCATAGGAGACGCTTTAAAAAAAGTAACGGTTACCAGGTTAGAGTTACAGAGGAGATCTTTTGCTAGAATTATTACTCTCCGCTTCCGATCACAGGGAGCGGTGATCAGTGTCCTGTCACTAGGAAGAATTGCGGAAATGCTTGTTTACATTAGCATTTCCCCGTTCATCCTCTCCGTGAGACGATCGCGGGTAACCCCGCGGACATAGAGTCCGCGGGACCCGCAAACACACTCACGAGCTCGCACGTGCCCACAATGCCACGTCTTAAAGGCGATGTACATGTACGTTAATAAGCCTGTCCGTGCCATTGTGCCGACGTATATCGGCGTGAGCCGGTCGGCAAGTGGTTAAAAAAAAATATGTCATATTTATTTCATTTTTTTTTTTTTAAATATTTTTTCTTTTATTACTGTCACAAGGAATGTAAACATCCCTTGTGACAGTAATAGGTGGTGACAGGTACTCTTTATGGAGGGATCGGGGGGTCTAAAAGGCCCCCAATCCCTCCTTTGTACTTCAAAGTATTCAGATCACCAAAAATGGCGATTCTGAATACTGTATATTTTTTTAAAATCGGTGCCATTGGCAGCCAAGTAAACCAGAAGTGACGTTGTGACGTTGATTCCGTGTTTTTACATAGAAGACTGGAATGAAGCCGTTTCTGGCTTTGTTTCAGTTTCAGCCTAGCCGGTGGAAGTGCCAGATCGTGGATCGGTTCTCTCGGTGGGACTGGGGGCCGGGAAGAATGGCGGGGCGGCTTTTAGCCGCATCAGTTGTCATCAATAAAGAGCCGAGCGCCAGCTCTAAAAAGCGGTGCCGGGATGATGCCAGCTGCAGGCATCACCCCGGTATAACCCCTTCAACCCCTTCAAGCTCTTTTGTGGTCCGCCACCCTCCCTGTGCTCTCCACCTCCCCCCATGCTCTCTGCTGCCCTCCCCGTGCTCTCCATCTCCTCCCATGCTCTCCACCAGCCCCGCCTGTGTTCTCCACCTCCCCCCATGCTTTCCACCGCCCTCCCTGTGCTCACCACCCCCCATGCGCTCTTCACATCCCCCCATGCTCTCCGCCACCCTCCCTGTGCTCTCCACCTCCCCTCATGCGCTCCGCTGCCCTCCCTGTGCTCTCCACCTCCCCCTGCTCTCCACCAGCCCCCCTGTGCTCTCCACCTTCCCCCCATGCGCTCTTCACCCCCCATGCTCTCCACCAGCCCCCCTGTGCTCTCCACCTTCCCCCCATGCGCTCTTCACATCCACCCATGCTCTCCGCCGCCCATCCTGTGCTCTCCACCTTCCCCCCATGTGCTCTTTACATCCCCCCATGCTCTCCGCCGCCCATCCTGTGCTCTCCACCTCCCCCCGTGCTCTCCGCCGCCCTCCCTGTGCTCTCTATCTCCCCCCATGTGCTCTTTATATCCCCCCATGCTCTCCGCCGCCCATCCTGTGCTCTCCACCTCCCCCCGTGCTCTCCGCTGCCCTCCCTGTGCTCCCCACCTTCCCCCCATGTGCTCCATCTCCCCCCGTGCTCTCCGCCGCCCTCCCTGTGCTCTCCATCTCCCCCCCATGCTCTCCGCCGCCCATCCTGTGCCCCCGTGCTCTCCGCCGCCCTCCCTGTGTTCTCCACCTCCCCCATGCTTTCCACCGCCCTCCCTGTGCTCACCACCCCCCATGCGCTCTTCACATCCCCCCATGGTCTCCGCCACCCTCCCTGTGCTCTCCACCTCCCCCCATGCTCTCCGCTGCCCTCCCTGTGCTCTCCACCTCCCCTGCTCTCCACCAGCCCCCTGTGCTCTCCACCTTCCCCCCATGCGCTCTTCACATCCCCCCCATGCTCTCCACCAGCCCCATGTGCTCTCCACCTTCCCCCCATGCGCTCTTCACATCCCCCATGCTCTCCGCCGCCCATCCTGTGCTCTCCACCTTCCTCCATGTGCTCTTTACATCCCCCCATGCTCTCCGCCACTCATCCTGTGCTCTCCGCCTTCCCCCATGTGCTCTTCACATCCCCCTATGCTCTCCGCCGCCCTTTCTGTGCTCTCCACCTCCCCCTGTGCTCTCCGCCGCCCTTCCTGTGCTCTCCACCTCCCCCCGTGCTCTCCGCCGCCCTCCCTGTGCTCTCCATCTCCCCCCATGCTCTCCGCCGCCCATCCTATGCTCTCCACCTCCCCCCGTGCCCTCCGCCGCCCTCCCTGTGTTCTCCACCTCCCCCCATGCTTTCCACTGCCCTCCCTGTGCTCACCACCCCCCATGCGCTCTTCACATCCCCCCATGCTCTCCGCCACCCTCCCTGTGCTCTCCACCTCCCCCATGCTCTCCGCTGCCCTCCCTGTGCTCTCCACCTCCCCCTGCTCTCCACCTTTCCCCCATGCTCTCCACCAGCCCCCACGTGCTCTCCACCTCCCCCATGCGCTCTTCACATCCCCCCATGCTCTCCGCCGCCCATCCTGTGCTCTCCACCTTCCCCCCATGTGCTCTTTACATCCCCCCATGCTCTCCGCCGCCCTTCCTGTGCTCTCCACCTTCCCCCATGTGCTCTTTACATCCCCCCATGCTCTCCGCCGCCCATCATGTGCTCTTCGCCTTCCCCCCCATGTGCTCCATCTCCCCCCGTGCTCTCCGCCGCCCTCCCTGTGCTCTCCATCTCCCCCCATGCTCTCCGCCGCCCATCCTGTGCTCTCCACCTCCCCCCGTGCTCTCCGCCGCCCTCCCTGTGTTCTCCACCTCCCCCCATGCTTTCCACCACCCTCCCTGTGCTCACCACCCCCTCCCCTGTGCTCACCACCCCCCATGCGCTCTTCACATCCCCCCATGCTCTCCGCCACCCTCCCTGTGCTCTCCACCTCCCCCTGCTCTCCACCAGCCCCCCTGTGCTCTCCACCTTCCCCCCATGCGCTCTTCACATCCCCCCCGTGCTCTCCACCAGCCCCCACGTGCTCTCCACCTTCCCCCCCATGCGCTCTTCACATCCCCCCCGTGCTCTCCACCAGCCCCCACGTGCTCTCCACCTTCCCCCCATGCGCTCTTCACATCCCCCCATGCTCTCCGCCACCCATCCTGTGCTCTCCACCTTCCCCCCATGTGCTCTTTACATCCCCCCATGCTCTCCGCCGCCCTTCCTGTGCTCTCCACCTTCCCCCCATGTGCTCTTTACATCCCCCCATGCTCTCCGCCGCCCTTCCTGTGCTCTCCACCTTCCCCCATGTGCGCTTTACATCCCCCCATGCTCTCCGCCGCCCATCCTGTGCTCTTCGCCTTCCCCCCATGTGCTCCACCTCCCACCGTGCTCTCCGCCGCCCTCCCTGTGCTCTCCATCTCCCCCCATGCTCTCCGCCGCCCATCCTGTGCTCTCCACCTCCCCCGTGCTCTCCGCCGCCCTCCCTGTGTTCTCCACCTCCCCCCATGCTTTCCACCGCCCTCCCTGTGCTCACCACCCCCCATGCGCTCTTCACATCCCCCCATGGTCTCCGCCACCCTCCCTGTGCTCTCCACCTCCCCCCATGCTCTCCGCTGCCCTCCCTGTGCTCTCCACCTCCCCCTGCTCTCCACCAGCCCCCCTGTGCTCTCCACCTTCCCCCCATGCGCTCTTCACATCCCCCCCATGCTCTCCACCAGCCCCCATGTGCTCTCCACCTTCCCCCCATGCGCTCTTCACATCCCCCCATGCTCTCCGCCGCCCATCCTGTGCTCTCCACCTTCCTCCCATGTGCTCTTCACATCCCCCCATGCTCTCCGCCGCCCATCCTGTGCTCTCCACCTCCCCCCCATGTGCTCTTCACATCCCCCCATGCTCTCCGCCGCCCATCCTGTGCTCTCCACCTCCCCCCGTGCTCTCCCGCCGCCCTCCCTGTCCTCTCCAACTCCCCCCATGTGCTCTTTACATTCCCCCCATGCTCTCCGCCGCCCATCCTGTGCTCTCCACCTCCCCCCATGCTCTCCGCCGCCCTCCCTGTGCTCTCCAACTCCCCCCATGTGCTCTTTACATCCCCCCATGCTCTCCGCCGCCCTCCCTGTGCTCTCCACCTTCCCACCATGTGCTCTTTTCATCCCCCCATGCTCTCCCGCCGCCCATCCTGTGCTCTCCACCTTCCCCCCATGTGCTCTTCACATCCCCCCATGCTCTCCGCCGCCCTTCCCTGTGCTCTCCGCCTCCCCCCGTGCTCTCCGCCGCCCTCCCTGTGCTCTCCATCTCCCCCCATGATCTCCGCCGCCCATCCTGTGCTCTCCACCTCCCCCCCGTGCTCTCCGCCGCCCTCCGCCGCCCTCCCTGTGCTCTCCATCTCCCCCCATGCTCTCCCGCCACCCATCCTGTGCTCTCCACCTCCCCCTGTGCTCTCCACCTCCCCCCATGCTCTCCGCTGCCCCTTGTGCTCTTCTCTTCCTCCCTGTGCTCTCGCCCCAACCCATGTTCTCAAGGTTCTTCCCTGTGCTCTCTATCCCCCCATGCTCTTTTGTGGTTCCACCTCACCCCCCCCCCCCCCCCCACACCTCTGCTGGGTCCCCCCTCCCCTCTCTCAGGGAATCTGTCAGTGTGGAGAGTGGGGAAATGGCCAGTTAACATGTCGTGGGCTGCTCAATCCAAAATGCCCGGGCCTATTTTTTTCCCAGTCCGGGCCTGGCTGCAGCACAGTGGCCAAGACCATGCAGCGGTTTAACAGGACAGGTTCCACTCAGAACAGGCCTCGCCATGGTAGACCAAAGAAGTTGCGTGCGCGTGCTCAGCTTCATATCCAGAGGTTGTCTTTGGGAAATATACGTATGAGTGCTGCCAGCATTGCTGCAGAGATTGAAGGGGTGGGGTCAGCCTGTCATTGCTCAGACCATACGCCGCACACTGCATCAAATTGGTCTGCATGGCTGTTGTCCCAGAAGGAAGCCTCTTATAAAGATGATACACAAGAAAGCCCGCAAAGAGTTTGCTGAAGACAAGCAGACTAAGGACATGGATGTCCTGTGGTCTGATGAGACACAGGATAAACTTATTTGGTTCAGATGGGCAGCAACCAGGTGAGACAAGTGTGTCTGGCATACAGTCAAGCATAGTGGTGGGAGTGTCATGGTCTGGGGCTGCATGAGTGCTGCCTGTGTTCTGTCAAGAAGTGCCCCCCCCCATCGAATAGTGCCCACGCATGAGCAGGACGGAGCCGCACTTCAGCTGATTTGCAGATCAGGTGGAGTGACATGACCAGGGCACAAGCGCACATCATAGGAGGCATCTATCGATGGGTGATACCATTTCTTGGGCACAATTGAAACCTATACAAACAGCGAGGGGAGACCGTAGTTCTCTCACATTGTGCCTCGCTGTTGCTGGCGGCTCTACAGTGTGCTGATGGTCCGGTTTTGTCTGTGTTGCAGGGCGGGTTGCAACACAGACAAAACCAGCTCTTCGACAGAGCCACTAGCCATCCTCCAGCTGCAGCAATGCACAATCTGAGAACTACGGTTTTCCTTGCTGCTTCTATAGGTTTAAATTGTGGGAAATTGAGAGAAGCCTCTTATGATGTGGGATGTGGGCATGTGCCCTGGTTATGTCAGCCCAGCTGATCGGCAAATCAACTGTTGTGCTGTTCCGTAACCGTAAGGTGCATGCGCAGGACATCCAGGCACTATTCGATGGGGGGCACTTCTTGACAGAACACCGCCACTGGGGAGCTACAGTTCATTGAGGGAACCATGAATGCCAACATGTACTGTGACATACTGAAGCAGAGCATGATCCCCTCCCTTCAGAGACTGGGCCGTAGGGCAGTATTCCAACATAACGACCTCAAACTGTCATATACCTGGGTGTCTTTGAACCCGGATGTTCCTGGTCCCACAGCTGAAGTCTTGCCTGTTGTGCCACAGAGGAGCCCTGGAGTTATTGCAATGTTCTTCCAGCTTGATGCATTGCCTTGGACTCACTAGCCCCACCTGCTGCCAGCTGCGGACAATATACAATTAAAGCGGGATTCCGTCCTTACAAAAAAAAAAAAAAAATTAAAGTCAGCAGCTACTAACACTGTAGCTGCTGACTTAAAAAAAGTACTTACCTGTCCTGGGTGCCCGCGATGTCGGCCGCCCGAGGCCGACCCATCCCTTGGCTCTCAGGCACCGCCATCCTAGAAAAGGGAAACAGGCAGTGGAGCCTTGCGGCTTCACTGCCAGTTTCCTACTGCGCATGCGCGAGCGGCGCGGCGCTCCGTTCTGTGAATGGCCCCGTGGTGTTCTGGGAACACACACAGTTCCCAGAAGACAACGGGGCCGCTCACCGAGGAGAAGAACTCACCGCGGAATAGGAAGAGGCAGATTAGGAAGACTGCCTATCAGCAAGGGTTTAGGTAAGTTTAGTTTTTTTTTATTTTTTTCAAATTTTTTTTTTAATTTTTTTTAGGATTTTTGGCGATTTTTTTTTTCAGGGTGGCCCCCCACTTTAAGCAGCCCATACATAGCAGCACTTCTTGTTACTAAGTGCCTGTTTGTTTGGACTTGTTCCTTGGGTGAATTGATAGCTCTGTGATTTTGACTACTGTGCATTGAACCTCTGCCTGAATTCTTGACCACTCTCCAGCCTGCTGATTTGGTACTTCACCGCCAGCTCACGTATGACCTTCTCCTGCCTGACCAATTTTTGGATTTCGATTTTGTACCGTTTTGCCTGACCTGACTACGTTTTCGTCTAAATCCTCAGCATACAAGCTCCACTTCGGGACATTACCTACCACAGGTACCTTACACAAACAATCCTCCAAGATGACCACTGCCTTGCTGCGAAGCTGAGGGTAAAGGTGATGGACTGGCCAAGCATGTCTCCAGACCTAAACCCTATTGAGCATCTGTGGGGCATCCTCAAATGGAAGGTGGAGGAGCACAAGGTCTCTAACATCCACCAGCTCTGTGATGTCATCATGGAGGAGTGGAGGAGAACTCCAGTAGCAACCTGTGAAGCTCTGGTGAACTCCATGCCCAAGAGGGTTAAGGCAGTGCTGGAAAATAATGGTGGCCACACAAAATATTGACACTTTGGGCCCAATTTGGACATTTTCCCTTAGGGTGTAATCACTTTTGTTGCCAGTGGTTTAGACATTAATGGCTGTGTGTTGAGTTATTTTGAGGGGACAGCAAATTTACACTGTTATACAAGCTGTACACTCACTACTTTACATTGTAGAAAAGTGTCATTTCTTCAGTGTTGTCACATGAAGAGATAGAATAAAATATTTACAAAAATGGCAGGGGTGTACTCACTTTTGTGAGATACTGTATGTAATATAGTTCAGCGCTGAAAGATGTGGTAAACCTATAAAAAAAATATAGGTGTTGCAACCCTGTGCTATCACAATGCAGTCTACAACATGACTAACAATAGATAGAAATAGTTCTGGACTGCCCCACTCCAAAAAAATGTTTGCCTTTTATTCAAAATGCAGGATCAAAAATACATGCCACAGCAGAACGGACAGACGAACTGACGCGTTTCACACTACAAAACAATGCTTAATCATAGATGTCTAACAATAGGTGTAGAATG